>JAUMHM010000005.1:682213-693069 GCA_032362435.1 Melikaiella ostensackeni
GCTGACTCCTTGGTCATTCTTCTAATCGTAAATAAAGACTGTAGCGCTGAATTAACCAAGAGTCGTTTATTTTCATAAAAGGAAACAAGAGCATCCTAGGCTTTTTGGAAATTATCGGTGGTCAATGTAGTGTTCTTTAGCAGATGAGCGGCAGTACCCTTCAGACTTTGTTTAAGGTAATGCAACTTCCAGATTGGTGACAGATTTGGATTTGCGATTACCATTGAATCAAAAAGGTCCTTCAACTGAAGCCATTCCGATGGAGATCCATCAAATGATGGGAGATTGAGCTAGGGAAGGCGTGGACCGTATCCCATCATGGCAGTGAACCCGGAACCTTGAGATCCAGATTGAATAGAGGGTGACCTCATTCTCCTATTTTGTATACGTACAAGTAAAGAGCTCATTTTTTTGAGCGCTTCAAGATAGGCTTCGTGCGTTGCGTTAAACATATTTTCCTTAAAATATGATTTTTCCAGCAGACGTTCCTTTTCCCATGTCTCCAGTTGTCTCATTGCGATCCTGATGGCGTCATGATTAAGTGAGAACTTGGACCATGATTCCTGGAGAGCGTTCCGACGAGTTTCAACTCGGCGTGAGGAAATATTCAAAATTCCGACACTCATTAAATTGTCCGTTGCACTCGCGATAAACTCTATATGAGGAAACTGCTCGTCTATGCGATATTTTATGTGATTCACTCGCATCTTGAAATTGTTCACTTCATCCGGCTCTAAGAACGGAAAAATGTTAAACCTTTTGTTAATTAAAAATACTGGTAGAAGTGAACGACTTCGATAAAGTATTTTAACACTGATTCACAAGAAATCGCTTTTATTAGTCGTTTAGAAACAGGTCACGGAGGTCACAAAATCAAAAGTTACACACAAAGGATCATAGGAAAACTACCAATTTTGTTTATTAAAACCAACGATCACACAGCTCAAACCACTTTCTCCATATGATGCGCCAGAATTCATAGCAAACACAGAACGCCAAGGGAAAGGAGTTGATAGTTCATCTTACAATTTCTTTTTTTTTAAGAGAGAGAAAATCGACTAAGACAAAGAGAAAGAGAGACTTCTGGAGATGGTTCACGAGGGTACCTCACAGGCTTGCGGCTTGACTTAGAGCCTAACGAGGGCGAGATTTGTCAAAATAAAAGGGAAACTCGTGAACGAGGATGAGCTTGTCCAGAAGTTCTAATACATTATGTTTTTTAGTGCGAGACTCCACCAAAAGAGAAGCTTCTGGAGATTGTTCACGAGGCTACCTCGCAGGCTAGCGGGTTGACTCAGAGCTTGGCGAGGAAGAGAGTTGCCAGAACCTCGTGAACAAGAATAGTCTTGTCCAGCAGCACTCACGCAATGTAAGAAAAAAGGAGTATCGACCAGTAAGAAGATTGAATTCGATAATACGATGAACTGACAATTCACTTTTTTGACCTTGATTAAAAGTTAATCCACGCAAACTAAACTGTATGGTACAATAATAAAAAAGCCTTTGGCTTCGGATTCGCTATCTTTGGTTTTTTTTGGTCTTTTTTTCAAGAAGCCTAGAATCGACACGGATCGAAAGCTGACGAAGTACTGACCCCGAGCGCCGGGCACCACCCTTTCGAGCTGAGGTCCCAGCATCCTTCCTGAGAGAGAGAGTGAGAGGGCCCAAAGAGAGATAGATGTGAAGAGTGACCGAGGGGGAAGAAGAGAGCGAGGTGGCAAGAGAATGTGACGCAATGACAAAATTGCGTCGTAGTTGTAAGAGACTACGACGTAGTTAACTTCGAGAAAAGTCTGGCTGTCTCCTTTACCCTTCACGTCTCTTGCGCTTAATCTAATTCCTTAATTTAACAAACGGTGCTTTAAAGAGCACGGTTGGTATGGGCATCAGTGTTGCCACATTCGCGAGAGAGAGGGGGGGGGGGTCGGAGTTAGACCACCGGTCGGAGTTGAGCCATCCTCCCCTACATCATTTGGGTGGAAATTTGTGAAAAAAAATTCTCTCGAAGAAATTAAAATTGGAGCAACGTCAGATTTTTTTTTCAAACAACCTATATCCACACGAAATGAGATATCGAGTTGAAATTTACGGGAATGACATAAACAGTATTAAAGAACGTTTTTACGGTCCTAATTATTTGCACATGAAAAAAAAAATTTCAATGAAAAAGTAAATTTTAAGAATTACCGACCTAGCAACGGCCTACATAAGGAAGTTCACAATGACAGTAAGTGACAGGTCTCGGGCTGACATGAGGATCCTAATCGATCCTAACTGCAAAGAAACTTGGTTACGAGAATGGAACGCTGTTCACGGTTTCTACAGCACGGTCGGTAATTCTTAAAATTTAGTTTTTCATTGAAATTTTTTTTTTCATGTGCAAATAATTAAGACCATGAAAACATTCCTTAGTGCCGTTCATGTCATTTCCGAAAATTTCAACTCGATATCTCATTTCGTATGGATATAAGTTGTTTGAAAATAAAACTCTGGCGTTGCTCCAGTTTTAATTTCTTTGAGAAATTTTTTTTACAAATTTCCACCCAAATGATGTATATCAACGTAAGTTACTGTTTCCTTTTGCATTTCCCAAAGTTTCAGAGCGATATTTTATTTACAAAAAGAGTAAATCGTTCCAAAAATAAAGATTAGAAATCGAGAATTAGATTGGTCACGTGACTCCTGTTAGACATGCCCTTCAAGTATTTTTTTGCGCTACTTTTTTATTTAAAAAACTGACTCTTGACTGATTTAAAAAAGCTATTTTTTAAAATCTTTTCTATTTTTGAGGATATTTTTTTCTTCAGAAAGATATTTTTTGATACTTTTTTGAGTTCCATTGAGCACTTCAAAACCTGGGATAGGATCGGATATGATACGTCAAGATCGGATATGATATAATAGGATTGGATAGGATCGGATATGATGCGATAGGATTGGATAGGATCGAATAGGATATATTTTTTGTTTGTTCTGAAGAATGGTGGAAAATCTTTCGAAGACACTCGGGAGGATCCTCACATCTCGGGCGTGTGGGATTTCCACCCACTTAAACCACCATCCTTTCCTTCTTGGCAGAGATCCCCCCGGAAAACGCTTTCGCATTACTTCAGGGGGTACATTTTTCTTAGCCTTAAGGCTCCTGCTGGCTTAAGTCTCCTGATCTGCCTCTGCCAATGCAGCATGGTTCTCGATGTTGGTTCTTAAAGATTCCTCTTCGGCCCTGCCTCTCTGAATGCCGGAGTTTATCCTCCTTTGCGGCGCAGAGGTAGCACTGTGGCATGCTGGTGCACACCGCAGCTCGATGTCCCTTGACGCCGCATCTACAACAACTCGTTGCCTTGTCTGGACCAGTGCAACTTGCTGCCAGGTGGCCATAGCCTTGACAGGGATAACATCGCGTCGTCTCCGTTTTCTTCCCGACCCTGCAGGAGACTCAGCCAATCTTAATGTTGGCCGTCCGCAAGAGTTTTCACGCCCGCTCATCATCCAACTTGACAAAGGCCCTCTTTGTTCCCGGATAAAGAGGCCCTGTACCGAGAATAACCGTGCTGAAGGCTGCGTGGCACCAGGGAGTGGTGTCTGATACGGTGTATCTAGGATACCAGGTCGCCTTCTAGAGTATTGTGACCTTACAAGATTAGCGTGAAAGGTTTCATGTAGAAGACGACCAAGTTTATCGGAAAGGTGAGGGCATATTCAATAAAATGGAGGATTTTTGCCGGCCAAAGAGAAGCATGTACCCTCCAATGAAAAACGGTCTAGACGAAACGTCAAATGCGTTAGATAAGATGTGGGACAACGCAAGATCAACAGAAAGCTAGTTCGAGAGTTTTGAGTATCGTCTTACGAAAAACTCGGCAAGAAGGTCAAGGAGGATAAGTTGACAGCAGGTTTAAAGGACACAGCCAGCAAGGAGACTCAGACGGAGCAACAGTCCGAGGCAACTTTTGACTTAGTCTTCCGAAAGAGAACGTGAGAGTCTACCGTGAGCCCCCAGGAGACCGTCACGTCCAAGTAGGTGAAGAAGAAGCTCAGGGCCCGGGTCGATGAAGCACGGTCCGAATCCGACAAGAATGATAAAAACAAGGAGGAATCTGCAACCAAACCGAAGAGAAAGGAGAAACCGAGACGTGCGCATCCCGAAGAGGTTCTCATCAAACAGACTGAGGGAGCTAGCTACGCCGAGGTGCTCAAGGACCTCAAGAAAAAGGTAAAACCTGATAAAACTTGGAGTAAAAATCAAGGAAGTGACGGAGACCAGGAACGAAGAGGTTCTCAGAATTGGAGAAGACGCCAGAGGGAGAGACAAAACTGTCCTTGGTCATCGTAGCTGCTGCTGGGAAGAGCGGAGTGGTCCGCCACTTCGTTCCCAAGATCGAGTTGGAGGTCTTGGATGTCGACCCCACTATAGAGACGGATGAAGTAGAGTAAGATATGATGGGGTCGAAATGTATAGAATCGGATAGGATTTGATAGGATCAGGTAGGATCGGATATCTAAAAACGCTACGAAACCTTTTTTTGTAGGTTTATCTCGCCTATTTTTACTAATTTTAAAAATCATTTTTGGTCTTTCAGGGAGCGGAATCGAAGGTGAGATGCCTGGACCGTCACACGGGAGCAGCGAGTTAAACCAGGAACAGCAGGGTGAGTAAAATTTGTAAAATTTTGGTAGTGCGAGCACCATTACAAACAGCAACAACCTAGCCATTACATCACAAATATAAAATGTGAGTAGAGTGAAGGAAGGAGAAAGGAAGGAATCTTGATGGTTTGAAATGGTAAGCTCGTGAGTAGCTCGGTAGGTCTTGGTAGGCGGTAGGAGACATTTGACACTCGGAGGCTTCGACGGGATTTTTTTTTGTCAATTGGTCCGCAGAGTGCAGTTTGCAGCGAATCAGCTGTGTTTGTATGAACGATACCGACGTAACCCAGAACGCGATATTCATCAATTTTTATTATTAACAGATTATTATTAATTCACAATTGTTAATTGAGCTACGGAAAACCAAAACCGCCTAACTCCATTGAACCTAATTTTAGAGGTGAGACAAAAAACATTTTCAGGGGAACTTTCACAGGCTTTATATTTTGAAAGATGTAAATATTATCTTGAAGTTTTGGCAATGTGTCAAAATATGGAGGGGCACGTCTTTCTGAACGATTCGAGTTTTTATTTTGTTTTAATAGTGCAATTTTAGTAATTTTTTATTTGGAATGTAAATGAGAAGAGGGATTTAGTGCCCTAGCTAAAATATAATTAATAAAATTGATTTTTTCAGCAAAATAAAAACTCAAATGGGCCAGAGAGTGCCGTTATATATTTTGAACCATTTTCCAAAATTTCAGCTATCTAAAAATAGGTAGCGCTACCGCGTTTTATAATTTTTCGGAAATTTTGATGGAGTTCGACCGGTTTAGCATTCCATAAAATTATAATGAAAAAAATAGAGCAAATCGCTAAGAAAATGTGAAATAAATATTTTTATATTTCTCACAATTAGGCAATTAATTTACAGAAAAAAGGGAACATCTTTATAGATATATCAGATACATTTTTGAAAGTCTATAATGAGGTTGGATTTGGAATAACAATTTACCTTCCATCCTTAAGGTTCTAAATTTAAATAAACAAATTTTCCAAAATTTTCACGACTTTTAATTAATTAAATTATAGGTAAAAAATTGCTAAACCTTCATTTTTTAAATTACAAAAGTGCTTTCCACACGAAACTCAATTTCGCTAAAAAGTGAAGTTAGGCGGTTTTAGTTTTCCAAAGCTCAATTATTCATTTCATTAACTTTAACAATCACGGTATCCGTGTATGTACATATTTTTTAATTTCATGTCCCTTGCTTTTCACAATTTTTACATTAAAATCATTACATTCAAGCCTCCAAGCTTTAGTTTCAAATTCGGGATGGGCGATCTTGATTCGATTACACAGGCACATAAAATATAAAAAGTGGCATGTCCACTGAACCGGACCTGATGTTATAGAAACTTCTAGCTGGGCTTAAATTAAAGACTGAACCTTGTTATTTAAGGTGATTATATTGAAAAAATTATTTTGTTCATCTATCTTGAGCGGTGACAGGTTTTTGTTGCTCGCGTGCTCTAGCTCACCACTTTTTACCATCCGGGCGGCGTGGTGAGGGAGCATGTGCAGCCAAAATCTGTTACGCTCAAGATAGGCGACAAAATTAATTTTTTTAATATAGTCACCTTAAAGTATAAGGTTCAATTTTTAATTTGCGCCCTAATAGAAGTTTATAGGATTTCAGGTTCGCGCCCTATGTTGTTTTTTAGAAATTACAAGAAAGGCTAATTTTCTCATCAACCTGACGTGATGGAGCAAATCTGACACCAGATTCGGAATCAGCGACCCCAAAAGCCTATAGGTATGGTGGTCTAGTTCAGTGGACTTGCCACTTTTTATTTTTCGTGTGCCTTGTGTTATTTATGAATCGATTATTTCGGGATGATTAATCCATTTTTGAAACGATTTTTATAAATTTGATTAATCGAATAATCGATTCATTTTTTCTGATTCTTATAAACATAGACGATTCATTTTTCTGATTTCAAGAGATTCCGAAGGATCTCATAAATTTCAAAGGATTTTACGATATTTCGAGAAATTTTTAGAGATTTTAATAGGTTTCAAGAGCTTTTTCGAAGGATTTCCAATTTTTTAGAAAGTTTTTCAAGGATTTCGTAAGCTTTTACAAAATTTTAGATTATTTTAGGAACTTTTTGAATAGTAAATTCCATATTTGTATGACTATGCGTTATCGTTTAACAGGTTTCATGACATTCCAAGCAATTGAAAAGTTTCAAAAATAAATCATTTGTTATTGTCGATTCAAAATAAGTATTATTTCAAAAAATGGATTCAAGAATCGATTGTTAAGAATCGATTCTCTTTTTTCGAGAATCACCCATCTCGAATTCAAATGCGTTAAATTGTTTGCTGAGTTTCGAGTAACTTTTGGCATAATTTTTTCATTATAACAAAAATAACTTTAAGATGAAGAAAATCATCTTAAGTTGAAGAAAAATTTTCCTTGGAAAAAAACAATTTCCTTGAACTAGAGAAGTTTCATTCAATCAAAAGAAATTTCTTTGAATCAAAAGAGATTTCTTTAACTGAGAGCCAAATGAATATTTCTCTTGATTTAAAGACATTTTCTTTGAATCAATCAATCTTTTTTCTGATTGTTGAAGTTCGGGGGCAAACTTTAACTGGTGCAATAATATTAGAGTTAGGTGTCTGATAAATTTTTTCACGCCCACCTCAGTGCTAATGAATACTGTCATGTTGCATTTAATATAGAAAATTAAAGCTAAAGTTAACATTGCTAAACTTTAAAAAAATGCTAAAACCGTTTTTATCGTTTCATCTGCATCGTCTGCTTTTAATGTTTATGCTAATAACTTTTAGGTCTGTATTTTCCTTAAATAAAGGTTCATATTTTAGAAAAACTATGAATTTTATGTGATTAATTAAGGGATTTCACTTTTCATTAGAATTGTGGATTTTTTTTTCATATCACTCAATACACAAATTAATTTTTTTATTTTGTTTAGAATTGATTAAGATTGCACTCACTGTTGTTATGAGTGTTGAGTTTCTTGAGATATTTTTTTTTAAGTTTAGAATAATTGAGAGATTCAGTCAAGATTAATGATTATTCAAGAGAAACTACCGTTAGCTGGGTTAATTATGGAATAAGCTTCAATTTAAATAATTACCCAGGTTTGACGGTATTCATTTTTTTTTTTTGATAAAGTAAATTAAAACTACGTATTCTTTTTAAATATTTTATCTAATTTTCAAATTGGCTTCCGATTTAAAAGACGAATTATACCTTTACTTTTCCGATTTTTATAAATTAGTTATGATTAGTCCTCGAAAATTAGATTTCACATTTCACCAAAATCACCTCAAGTTTCTTTAGAGTTTTTAGAGATAAAATGTCTAGAAAGTCGAGAAAAATATTTTTTGAGAAGTACTAGGCCTGTCGGCAGAATGTAATGAAATTTCTCAATTTCTTAAGTTTCTTTATTTTTAAAGCCATATTTTAAAATTTTATCGAGAAAGCTTTCAAAATTTATATGATAACAAATACTAATTCAGAGAACCTTCAAATTGGAATAATGACTTGTTTTTCAGGTTTTTTGGCAGCTTTATCAGTTTTAAAAGCTCGACAATTTTGAGAGTTAATAAGGCTTTCAAATTTGATGCTTTTCTAATTTTTATAAATATCAAAATCAATTATTTTCATGTTTTTAAAATTCCGAATGCTTTCCAATTTATTTTTTCTTTAATTTTATTTCGAACGCCTTTACAAATTCAAAAGCCTTGAAAATAGGAGTCCTCAAAATCAAAAATGTATCTTTAAAGCATTTTGAATTAAAATAATTCTTCATTGCAATTGTAATTGCTTTCGAATTTGAGATCTATTATTTGAAACGATTTCCAATTTGAAAATTTATTTAAAAAACTTTTTTTTAAAAATCGTTTTCTAAATGAAATGTTTTCAAATTTCAAAAACCATTTAGTTCGGAAGCCTTTGTACACTTGTACATTCTGCCCCACACTTGAGTAATTGAAGAGAACTTTTTCCTGAAACGTCTTAAATCCATTTTTAAAAAATGTACTTTTTGCGGTATTCATAATTTGAGTAAGATTTTACATACGCAGTAAAAATATTTGCATAATAAAATAATAACTGTTATCTATAAAAAAAACTATACTAAAAAGTGAGTTCGTTTTCAAAGTGTCTTATATTCCTTAGATATATTTGCAATCAACATTTAGAAAGGAAAATAATTTGTTTATTGTTACTTAATTTTTTTTAATAGACTGAAAATTAACATAATTAAAAATATCGCTTTGTACGTTTGTTAATAATTTAATGCTCTTTAGTTCTATGAAAAAAACTTTCAAATCGGTTATAAATTTGAAGTTGTAGACTTTTTTGAATAGTAAATGCCAGAGTTGCACCACTGTGCGTCGTTTATTTTCAAGATGTCCTATATCCTCGCAGCAACTTGAAATCGAGGTAAAATTAAATTTATTGAATGTTTAGGCCAAGACAAGCCGTTTTTCTTTTAAACATTTTTTGAGTTATTAAGTGCTGTCAAGTCATAGCGTTATAAACAATTCATTTCGAAAAAAATGTAAATTGCTTTTCAGGGCACATACTCCACGCAGAAAAAAAAATTTTCCGATGAAGTTAAAAAAGCTATACTCAGGAAAACTCGGTTATAAAGACATTGGAGATTTAGGCGTGGGATATACAAACGCGGAATAGGCTAGTTGATATGCAAGCTCTTCTACATAAGCATGATCTTACGTGTCGATTTTGAAGGATGTTAGCTTCTGCGATCATGGATAATGCTGGCATCGTAGCAATTCAGCACGTAATTTCTGAGTCGCTCCGTCCACTCAAAACGGTGTTCTACGCGTCCGATCGTTTTGAACTGCATTCACAACTGGGTTTGGTTTGGTTATAGTTGTTTCCACGATATGCTAGGAAAAGGGTTCGTGCAGCCTTGCAGAGCTCTGCATGCAAGGGGAAGGCCACATACTTTGGGAGGTCGCCCGGCATCCCAGAGACACCGTTGTAGGACATCACATGCAGGTGCCATTCAGCTTTCGGCACGGTTGTTCGCGCCTCAGCTTAGGGTTTTTTCCTTCGGGACCATTCCTAGACAATTGTCAGCGACTGCTTGTTAAGTTTTGTTACCATATTCATCAGAAACTCTCAGTACGGGGACCCTCTATCCGCATCGTAAGGACGCGTCCGGTAGCTTTGTCATAGGCTCTCTGGTTAGATTTCAAAAGAACCAAACCGAAGCAAACAATGTCAATGGTCAAGAATCACGAGATAATTGTCAACGGAGCGTTCCTTTAAAAAGCCGCAGAGTAGGCGGCCGAGACCCTCGGCCTGGATCTTAATATCAGAAGTGAGGAAAATACGTCACTCCATATAGACTCCTCACTTCTAAAAGCTCGAGAGGAGAGCAGAGGTCATCAGCTTCATCGAATAACTCCTCGGCAAGAAAATGCACGGAAGCTTTTACAAAAATGTAAAAGATTAGTCCTTGTCGATGGAGCTAACGTTTGCGCGGGAACAACTTATGTTCACAGACACAATGCGGCCTTAAGAGTGCTTTACGACCGCCTTTGTCGCTCTTATAGTGTTAACCGCGATCCTTCCCTTCCGAACGCTCCCAGAGAGATAGTCAATTGTCGAGAATAAGAATTGAAAGATTTACTGGAAGTACAATTTCGATCCAGTAGTCCGTATTGAACACTCTTGATGGAATTCTCGGCTCCGACTGACAGCAACATCACAGTCAAGGAGAAGGAAGAGGAGAAGTACCAAGACCTTATAAGGGAGCTGCCACACATATACCCAGGATATTTGGTTAAAATGATTATCCTTGTGATCGGGGCTTTTGGAGATGCGAAACCATCGCTGGTTCGTAACCTCGAAGCCATACCCGCGTGCCAGAAACATGTCAAGCCGCTTGCGAGATGGATGCAGAGAGCTGTCATTCTTGAGTCGCTCAGTGTTCCCAAGACACACACGGGTTTCACAGGCCTGTCGTTGTGATTTTGTCATGCCCTGGGTCGCTTATCTCACGGTTGTGAGGCGTGACCATGCTTGTGATTTACCGCGGTTCTACTGGGAGCCAGTGTCATTTTCCTCGATGGCACTCGCTCCCAGAGGACCCTGCGGTGGTTGTTTGACCAATGTTTTCAACTATATAAATAAACTTAAAAAATTGGTCAGACAACCACCGCAGGGTCCCCCTGGGAGCGGCTGCTAGCCATAAAA
>JAUMHM010000005.1:696701-745942 GCA_032362435.1 Melikaiella ostensackeni
AGCAGGTATGATGCTGGCATCGTAGCAATCCAGCAAGTCATCCTTGAGTCGATCCGTCCACTCAAGACGTCGACCGTTTCGCCGATCCGTCATCGTGTTTCCATCCGAAATTTTCTGTTCCAATAGGTGCTGAGATATCTGGCTGCAAATATGTCAGTTTTAGTGCAAATTTAATTGTTTATAACGCTATAATCAGGTTTAATTATTAGAACAACAAGACCTTCGAAAAACAATCAGAGTATCTTCAATTTCATTTTTTAAACCAAATTCCCCGAGGAAGATGTATTTTCGACAGCTGGTCTACCAGGATTACTTCCTAGAATAGCGGATCTTTCGGAAAACCATAATTGTTATTGACCACAACCATTATTCATAAAAAATACTTCTAAAGATGCAGTAATTTTTGTACGTAAGATATATAATCTTTTTCTATTATTGAAAACAATAAAACAAAAATATAGGTTGTAAATGTAAAAGACATAGCTTAATAGAAAAGTTATTTGTGGAAAAAGGTAGTTCTTGGATATAAGACGTTTTGGAAAAGTGCTCTTCAATTGACAACTAGACCAGTCTGTTGAACTAATCCGTGCAAATTGCAATCTCTTTGAATCATGAATGAAATATAGAATCAAAAGTAATCCAAGTTCTAAAGTACTGCACAGGCAGCAAATTTTGGTCTTGAATGTTGGGTATTCAGGGTTGCTGGAGGTTCTAAATCATTAGAATCAAGACTAGCAAAATGATGAAAAAGTTCTTGAAGAGTTGTTGTCTTATGAACCTCACAAGGATAGGTCGCGAGATGCATGACGCCGATTCGACTGGGGATTTTCAGGATGAAACTAAATAAAAATCCATTGGATATGTATTTTTTCTTTTGATCCTGTGGGCCTTAGTTTCCGAGATATCGAGTTTTGAATATTTATGCTGGAGTGGTTCGCGCTCGACATTCAGGGACCCCCAAGCGTAAATACTCGATCCACGTTGTCTCTGAAAATAAGACTCATCGGACCAAAAGAAAAAATACGTATTCAATTGATTTTGATTGATTTTCACCCTCTGAAGCCTCAGTCAAATCGGCGACCTGCATATCGTGACCTCTTCTAAATCTACTAAAATTGGTACCTAACTCTGCAGCAACCTTGTTTTTGCGAATAATTTACTGGTTATTGCAGCAAATTGTGGTCTTGAGTCTTGGGTATTCAGGGTTGCTGGAGGTTCCTAAATCTTTAGAATCAAGTGTAACCAAGTCCAGATGAACATGATGAGAAAGTTCTTGAAGAGTTGTCTTATGAACCTAATCCTGATGCCTAAGTTCGCAGCAACACTGTTTTTGCTATAATAGTTCGCTGGTTGTTGCTGTCCTGTGGTGGGTTGTATTTTGATCTTTGCTATTGTAATTACATTCGGTGCGTGGTGCTATGCTTTGGTTATTGTTAACGTTGGGCTGCTACCGGTTAGAGCAACTTGTGTGTGTGTGTTGCAGCTGACCTGCGCAAACTGCACTCGCTGGACCCGCGCCCTTGTCCTGTGTGCAACCGCATGTACAGTAACTTGTCCAACCTGCGGCAGCACATGCGCCTCATCCACAACCCTCAGAGTGTCACTTGCCCTCTCTGTAACAAGCCCTTCAAGACCAAGCTGTACCTCAAGCGACATCTGGTCAGTTTCCATGAGCTCACCGTCGCGGACAGGCATCGACAAGAGGAGATCTACCATCATCATATTAAGGTTGAGGTTCAAAGGCAGGGACAGGGATCCCAAATTCCAGGACAGGGACATTCTCAAATTCAGGGGCAATCCCAAATTCAGGGACTAGCACAAATTCAGGGACAAACACAAGTTCAGGGGCAAATTCAGGGACAAGTGCAGGTCCAACAGGTTATGATCCCGGGAGTGGCTCAGAGCCAAACTCAGGTTCAGGGTCAAGTACAGATTCAGGAACAAGTTCAGAATGAGAAGTCTATTGTTACTCCACCTCCGAGACTTCCTCCTGAGGAAGGTGGTGGAAATAGTTGTAAAATTAATGAAAAGAGACCTTTCCAGGTCGATGAGGATAGCTATGATATGGCTCAAATCGGTGATACGAAAAACTTTGTTGGGAGCGTTCTCCAACAGTTTAATGCTACTTTTCACTAAGAATTTTTTATTCGGAGGTGGGTTAGAAAGTAGTTTTTTTCACCTGGATTTTACTGCCTTGCAGAATTTATGGTACCGATGTTCGATTGTTGCGAAGAGATCGATTCTTGAATCGGACACATGAGAATCGATTTTTTGGACCTATTGGATCGATTATGATAAAATCGAGTTAAAATTCGTTAAAAATTGTATTGTTGGGGGAAGTAATCGATTCTCAAAAAAATTGAATCACAAAAAATTTATTCAAAAATCGGTTTATTTGTGCAAAAATTGGTCTTCAGAAATTTAATCCGTATCGAATATCCCTGCTAGGGATGTTCGATTGTTCCAAAAAGATCGTTGTTGTTGACAAAATTGAGTTGAAAATCGTTAAAAATTGCATTTTTTGGATCGTTTTTGACAAAGCCAAGTTGAAAATTGCATTTTTTTGAAGCATTTCGACCAATTTCGACAAAATCAAGTTAAATATTGAATTTTTTGTTTGTTTTTAAATCGGTTCTGACAAAATCGAGTTAAAAATCGTTAAAAATTGCATTATTTGGACATTTTGGATCGTTCTTGACAAATTCTGGTGGAAAACTGTTCAATTTTTTGGAGCTTCTGGATCGGTTTTTACCAAACCGAGTTAAAAATCGTCAAAAATTGAATTTTTTGAGCATTGTGATCAATTTTGACAAAATCGAATTAAAAATTCAATTTTTTTTTTTTTTTTTTTGGAGCTTTCGGATCTTTTTTGACAAAATCGAGTTAAAAATCGTTCTACTTTTGATATCGGTTTTGACAAAGTCGAGTTATAATTTATCCAAATTTGCATTTTTTGTAGTTTATTGATCATTTTTGACAAAACCGAGTTAAAAATTGTTCAAAATTGCATCGGGTGGGTAAAAAATCGATTCTAAAAAAAATCGAATAACAAACAATCGATTCAAAAAATGATTTTTTTGGGTTAAAAAATCGATCTTTTCAAGAATCGAATCGGAATGATCTATTCTTGAACCGGACACATGATAATTAATTTTCTTGACCTTCTGGATCGAAGTTGAAAAAATCGAGTTGAAAATTGTTCAAAATTGCATTGGGTGGGTAAAAATCGACTCGCAAAAAAATTGAATAGCAAATAATCGATTCAAAAATCGATTTTATGTTTAATAAATTGACATTTTGACAAAAGATTTTTTTATAAATATCAGCATAGGGTGGCCACTTAATTGGAAAATGACCGGAAATTTTTTTCATTTAGTTTTAGTCAAATAACTTAAATCACGAATCCCAACTGAAGATTTTTCAATTGCAAATCTATAAAATTGAATAAATTTCAATTGTAAATCTTCTTCAATCTTCAAAATTGAACTCTTCCAAAAAAAGCATTTAAAATTGCATAATTTTTTATTATGAAGTTTAAATATTGAAGAGTCTTCAATTGCAAATATTTTTAATTGAATAATTTTCAACCTTAAATCTTCAAAATCGAACTACATACTTCAATCTTATATTAAAAATCTCAAAAATTAAAGAAATTTAATTGCAAATCGTTAAAATTGAAGTATTTTTAATTGTCTAATTTCAAACTTTCTAATTTTTGACTTAAGCTTCAAATTATTTTTTTATTGCTTTAGATTTTAAATTGTCCAGTTCTGACACCTGTATTTCCAAAATTTAAATAACCGTTATTTTTCAAAAATTTGGGTGGCCACCCTCTACTTAAATTATATTTTCTGACCAACTCAGAAAATTCCTATAACACTCTCAATTCAAATTAAACATGAAAAAATGCCTCAAGCTGAATTTATTTTTTACGACGTAGTGAAATGTACTACGGTAGCAAAAATTACTCTATAACCTGCCTCTCTTTTATTTTATTTCTCTCGAAACACCAGTATAATTTTGTGATAAGATTCGCACTTTTTAAGGCGAAATTTATTATTTAAGTTTTTTTCTGACTTTATTGTTTATAACTTTAGCGAAAAAGTGATCAAATAGGAAACGTATTCATGCCTAAAATTGATCAGCGATTAATTAGAAAAAAAACAAAAGGGTATGAAAAGGGAAACGTTTTGAAATAAGGCTGATAATATTTAACAATTGAAATTGTAATTTAAACAATCTTAATTGTAATTTCAACGCAAAAAAATTCCTTGAGGATTAAAATTTCTAGTTAGAAATTGAATTTCAGATCCTCTTGGATTTTTAAACAATTTCGCGTTGATCACATGATGGAGTTTACACTCAGAAAAATATTTAAATAATTTTTTTATTTAAAAAAAATTACCTAAAAATGAAGAGAATAATTTTAAATTAATTTAAAATGGAACGAAAAATCGTTTCGAACCAAAAAATTTCATTGAATCAATAACTTTTCCGGGACTGAGTACGTCAATTTTTTTTATGAAAAAAAAAATTTTTGAATCAAAAAATTTTTTTCTGAGTGTGATGTATATAGAGAGTAATTTAATTATAAGATCCCGTGCCTGTTTGTTCTAGAGGTGGAATTCTAAAGAAGTTATTATCTCGATAATTTAACGAAATTGAGAATATTCCCAGAAATTCATCACTATTTATTGTTAAAAACTTTTTAAAAAGTTAAGATCTAGTACCAAATTGTTTTTAAAATTTCGATTTTAGATCGACTTTCAATTTTAAGCCTCTTCAAAAAAGGACTTCCGAGTAATGGAATTTTGTCAGTATCACTGGATTTTATATATTCGCACCGACCTTAGAATCGCCGAATTTCGGACATTGGCTCAAATTTCGAACACACGCTTTTTTTGCTTCTACATAACGAAATGGTATTTTAAAAAAAGTTTGAAGTCCAAATTCAGAAATGACGTAAAAAGTCATGGAATTTTGAAAAACTTCTGGAAAATCTGGGAAATTCATGGAATTTTTAAACCGGACTTCTGTAGTAACCCTAATATTATTTTAATATATTTTTTATTAACAAAGTACTTCTCGTATGTTGGGAAGCAAAATTCAAAATTAACAATTGACGTACTTGTTTTTCAGTGACAATAGCGGTAATATTTTTTCAAGAAATTAAATTTAATTAATTAATTAATTTAAATTAACTTATTGTTTTTTTTAAAATTCCACCTAAACAATAAACGATTGGGAATTTAAAAACGATGGTGGATCGGCCACCCCACCTCGTACTGATATTCTGCAGCCGGAAACTTGTTGTTTAATTTGTTGTTACACAGACTACAGATATTTACAACAATATTATATTCTTACAGAGAATTATATTTATTTAAACAATTGCATCACAAAATGCAAAAAGCAATGAAATAGCTCATACATGATATATTTTTCACGTGCAATTGCAATATACATTAAACAGCCAATCGAAAGCTCAACAGAGTGATAATATTTATTATTAACAATTGAAAAAAACCGTGATTGCGAAAAATGCAGCAGATTGAATTAACGATATAAATAATAAGAAGGCGAGTTTTTCTACTGGTTGCTTTGCGTTTCTAATCTGTAATTTTCACTGACGAATCAGTCAATTTGAATGTTTGAATCAGTAATATTCACTGATGAATTAGTCCATTTCAATTATCTAGTCAGTAATTTTCACTGATAAATCAATCAGTTTGAATTTACTAATCAGTCATTTTAAGTTAAGTCATTTTGAATTATTGTAATTTTTACTGGTGAATCAGTCAATTTGAATTAACTAATCATTAACGTCCGCTGACCGAATCAGGAATTTTAAATGATCTAATCTGTATCATACACTGATTGAATAATTCATTTTGAATGACCTAATCTTTAATTTTTACTAGTGAATCAGTCAATTTGAATTATCGAATTAGTAACATTTCTTGACAGAATCAGTTATTTCAAATGATCTAAACTATAATATTCTTTGATTGAATAATTCATTTTGAATGGTCGAATTGGTATCTCCCACTGATATTATCAGTCATTTTGCATTATCTAACCAGTACTTTTCATTAATTAAATCAGTCATTTTTACTGATCTAATTCGTAATTTTTAATGTGTAAATCAGTCATTTCTTGTTCATTTAAACCATATATTAAAGTGTAGGGATTTAATGAAGAATTTAAATTTGCAAATAATTTTACTATTTTATTTCATGTGACTGTTTGATTTAGTCAGCAAAATTTACTGATCCATATCTTAATACGACTGTTTTGTCAGTAGAAATCACTGATTTTTCAGTCAAATTCCGAAAAAAGTACCGGATTTTTTTTTATTTGCACCTACCGTAGATTCATTTCTGAAAACGACTGTTTCGTCAGTCAAATTTTGACTGATTTAAATTTAGTCTCAATTTTGCAGAAATTGTTTAAATTTTGAAATTTTTATCTCTAGACCGCAAAATCAAGACGCAAAAAATGTTGTCTAACATTTTTTCAAGAATTGAAAGCAATCAGTATTGAATCAAGTCAAATTCCATAGCCATAGTACCACAAAGTACAACTCAGGATTTTTTATATATTTTACAGATGACAATAGTTCCAAAACTGTAATTTAAAAAAAAGTACTTTTTTATTATTAATAATAATAATAATAATCAGATTTTGATATTTATAATTGAATTAATAATTGAAAAGGACTCTTTTGGAAATATCGGTTAAAAAGACAGGCTCCATACCTCACATGCAATCAAATTAATAAGCAGATTCATATATTATTATAAACTATTTACAATAAACAGATTAACAATAGTGCTCGAATGTTGCAACTGCAACCAGATCTATAAAAAACGGTTTTTATTATCTGTTACTACGTTGGTAAGCAATAGCTCTCTTTCATTTACAATTAACAAATAACAATTAACAATTAATAATATTAACATTTTACAAGTTGAATGTACTGAAAATATATCATTTTTATGAATTTTTATTTACAATAAACAATGGATGCCCAGCATAACAATTTATAACAAAATAAGGTTAGATTATAAATGTTGCATATCATATTAATATAATTGTTATAAACCCGCTACATAGTGTTGATGTCAAAACTTGGACTCTGGACTGCTCGAAAATCAAATTTTTATTGATTTCTTAGTTTTTTATTTATAATCTTCAATTTTGTATTTTTCTCTTTTAAAGGCTCCTATATTTTCGTGTTCTGAAGAATGATTGTTTATTTTATTTTTATTTATTATTCAATTATTGAGGAATATAATTAGTTTGGAAATTTCTTTGTTCCATATTTGAATAATAATTTTGTTTTTATTTTTTTATTTATTATTCAAATATTAAGACTAATTCTTTTGGAAAATTATCTTTTCCCAGATCTGAATTATAATTTTCTTATTTTACTTTTTCCATTTTGATTTATTATTCAGTTATTAAGAATTATAATTCTTTTCAATAATTAAATAGAAATGGAAAAAATAAATAAATAAAGATTTGATTTCGATCTGGAACAAACAAATTTTCAGAAGAATTATAATTCTTCGTAATTGAATAATGAATGAAAATAAAATCAAAAAATTATTATTCACATCTAGAACAAAGAAATTCCCAAACTATTTGTGATTCTTAAATATAAATGTTTATTATTATTCAATTTTCAGGAATTATAATTCTCTGATAACTCTTTTGGAAATTTTTTTGTTCCAAATCTGAATTATAATTTTTTTTCTTTTATTTTTGCTTATTATTCAATTAGTCCAAAGAATTATAACTCTTGATAGTTTAATAATAAATAAAAATGAAATAAAATAAATTCTCATTTAGATCTGGAAGAAAGAAATTTCCAAAACACTGTAAAATTGCTGACAATTTAAAAATACTGAATTGCAACATTCTCGAATCTAAACAATTAAGAAATAGTTTCAGTCATAAATAAGTAATAAAATAATAAATAATAAAGAAAATAAAAAATATGTTCATCAAGTAAAAGTATTTTATTTATCAAATATGTAAAAGTATTTTATTCATTATTTTACAATTTAACTATTGAGAATTTTATTATTCAGGAATTTTCCAATTCGGGATTTTTGAATTTCCGGCAATTTTGTAATTTATGGAGATTCCTATTTCAGATATTTTCTTCTTCGGGAATTTCACAGCGTCGGAAATTTTTATTTATTATTTAATTATTAAGAATTATAATTCTTCTCGAAATTTCTTTGTTCCAGATCTGAATTATAATTTTTTTATTTCATTTTTCTTTATTTATTATTCAATTATTAAGAATTATAATTCGTTTGAATAATATAATAATGAATAAGAATAAAATGGAAAAATTATTATTCAGATCTCGGAGACGACTGAAAAATCCTGAAAAATAGAATTCCGGACACTGTAAAATTCCCGACCCGAATTTTATTTTTTTAAATTTGAATGGGTCCAGATTAAATTAAATTAAATTAATTAAAATGAAAATAAAATTTAAAAATAAAATGAAATGAAAATTATTACTAAAATAATTAAATTAATACAATATTTATAAGCTTATTAAATATTTATTTCGGAATCTCATTTTCTATTTATTTATTTTTACACCATTTTGATCTGATTATTTCTTTTTTAATTGTAATTGAATTAGATTTGTGATAATCGTTGCAGTTCAGAGTCCGAGATCCATTTTGCAATAATAATAAGCATAATTTGACAGGCTGAACCTCGCTGGGCATTAAACCGGTTACCTAGTTATATCATAAAACAAATGTTATAAACAATTTCTCAATTTTTGATCAACATCCAAGATTATTCTACCACAAAAATACAACCAGAATTCAAAAAAATTATTTAATTAATTGATTAATTAACCAGACAAAAATTCAATCTCTGAAACGCGTTACTTAAAAATTTTTGCAAAAAGAAATTTGCACGGCTTTAAATTTCGATTGAAGGTAATAAATTTAAATTAAATTATTGAGTTTTCAATTAATTTAATTTAAATTAATTATGTTAAGGATTAAAAAAATTGCCAATAAACAACTAGAATAGGATATCGCGATTTTATTTCAATTTTTAAGAACAACATTCATTAATTAATTTAATAACACGGAGACTGCAAAAAAAAGATTTCATTAGTGAAAATCTTACAATTAAAATAATTATTGTTCTAGAATCTACATAAAATTAGTATTATCTAAAAAATTACATTTTGTAGGTAGTCGTATTTCGATATCCCAGTGCTTTTATTTATATTTTGTAAATATGTAAATTAATATGCATTTGTATTCGATATTGGAATTTTTTCCTCCGTAAAATAGTAATTCTGCATCTTATTCGGACAAGTTACATTGAGTAAATCAAATAATTAATTTAATTAATTATTAATCAAGTAAATATTTTTAAAAATTTGAAGGCGATACTTAATTTTTGTTTAGTTTTCGAATGTTAAGTTGCACTTTAATTTTTTCTAGTCATTCGTATTTTAAAAATTATGTGTGAAATGTATTTTTTTTATACACTTTAGTTAAGGACAATAAAAAAAATTGTCAATTTCATATCAGCAATTAGTTTTACTTATAGTCGGCGTCGGCAGTGTTGCTTAAAATTCGTCCGGATAAGAATTTTTTTTTAAATTCCGCGCCAAACGATCTCAATATTTGGCGCGAAATTTAAATTATATAATTTAAATTAGTTTTCTGTTCTGAAGACGTTTCGCAAAAGACACTTTACGATTCATTTTCTCTAAAGGCGATTTCGATTTTAATGTAAGCGAAAGTGGATGCACGAAAAATGAATTTTGAAAATAAATTTCGAAAATGAATTGTAAATATTTGTAGAGTTAGGGATTGATAACGATTATCAACTTTCGCTTTTAAGTAATCGATGCTAAAAATAAGTGAATTTTTAGTTTAGATAACGAGGTTACTAAACTTAAACAGTAGATTTAGGACTTTGATATTTGTCGAAATATTACAATTTAAGTACGACTGATAGTAAAAATGTATGTGAGTAGTACAATTCATGGTGAAATAAGTAATTCGACTATTTGAAAATTTAAGCTCTGATTTAATTTGGCGGGAATTTTAAATTTTAATATTTTAATTTCCCGCTCTCGAAGTCTGATTTGATTTAGTGGGAAATTTAAATTAAAAAAGTTTTTTAAAACTTTTGAAAGTTATGATCAGTATTATTTTCAAATAAATGTTAATTATATTTAGAAACTTTCTCAAAATATTTTGTTGATTTTCATTAAGTCAGGCTTATCTTTTCGAATTTTAAAATAAAAATCTTAGAAGTTTTTCTAGTAGTAGAAATTCTGCATAGACAATTCATGAAAGTATTTAAATGATTTTCAAAATTGTTTACAAAAAATTTCCTTGTGATGAAATTTTTTAAAAATTCTATTGTATTATTTTAGTATCTTAATTTATTTTTATTAGACGAATTAAAAATAGTTATTATACTTTTGTTTATATAATTTTTTTAACCGTGAATTTATTGTGAAGTATTTCATAAATTGTCTCGATAGAATGAAAATCAAAATCTAAGATCTTATAGTGCAATATGTATAACTTCGAGTTTTTGAAAACAAATTTCATGTACTACCCGATAATATTTTGTACTGTAAAAGTTAATGTAATCATAATTATAAATAAGAACGTAGAGTTCGAATACAAAACGCTGCATAAATTTATTTGTTCTGAAATTTAGTGTTAAAATGAACAATTTGAAAAAAAATTAATTGAAATAATTTAAAAAATAATCTTAGACTCTAAATGTGAATCAGTCAAAAATGAATGTTTCAGTCAATTTTGACTGATTCAAATAATGCGCATTGGACTAAAAAAATGAGTCGAAAGTGCAATCAGTGTCACTGATGAATTAGTCACTTTAAAGTATCTAATCAGTAAAGACCGACGACCGAATCAGTAATTTTAAATGATCTAAATTGTAACTTTTATTGATTGCATCAGTCATTTCATCATAGAAGACAAATCAGTCACTTAAATTGGCTGAAAATCAGTCGCTTGTATTGATTAAAAATCAGTCACTTTTATTGACAGAAAATCAGTCATTTCCAATATCTGTTTGATTCAGTCGAATTTTAGCTGATTCAAATTTAGAGTGTAAAAGACTTCTAGTTTTGAAGCATGCTCATGTTAGAAAAAGCTTTTAACGAAAAGGTGCAAATTATTCGACTTTTTTATGTTCAGAAACGCAACCCTGTTATTTTTCTTTCAATTTTTAAAGCCAAGTGAAAGGAGGTGTACTTGCGGTCGTGTAGACTCTAAATTTGAATCAGTCAAAACTTAATTTTCGAATCAATCAAATTCGCTGATTAAATGAGTAATTTTAAATGTTCCAATCTCTTATTTTTACTGATGAAATTAGTCCTTTTAAATGATCTCATCTGTGAATTTCACTGATGAATCAGTTATTTGGCATGATCTAACCAGTAACTTTGACTAATGAAATCAGTCATTGTGAATTATCTAAACTTTTAACTCTCACTGAATAAATAATTCATGTCGAATGATTTGATCAGTAGCTTTCACTAATTAACTCGTTCAAACTTTGACTGATTCAAATTTAGAGTCTAATTGTAAATATATCGCATTTAATAAAAATATACGTTTAAGGAAACGCAGATCTATAATCCTGTGTTTCTACCTTCTTGACGTAATTCTTGTAATCAGAGGTCGGAAAGCGCACCCTCTAAATTTGAATCTGTCACTAAACCAAATCAGTAAAAATTTTGACTGATGTATAACGCAATCTTACTGATTGAAATAGAAAGAAATGGGTCACTGAATAAAACCAGTAAGGATTTTATTTAAAAAGTCAAACGTGACTGATTCGCAGTCATTTTTGACCGATTTGCAGTCAATTTTGACTGATTCGCAGTAAATTTTGAATGATTTAAGTCAATTTCGACTGATTCAAAGTCAGCGTTGACTGATGTGAAGTCAATTTTGACTGATTAAGGAAACATGCGGATTCGATGACTGACGAATCAGTCAAAAGTGACTGATTCGCAGTCAATTTTGACTGATTCAAATCATGCGGATTTTATGACTGACAAATCAGTAAAAATCACTGATTCGAATTTAGACGGTAGGTTTCTAAATGCGGCGACAAAAAAAAAGTTGATAAAAAATGTGAAAAAAATGTATTGCTACAGTTGACGCTTTCCGGGCTCCGCTTATCATTATCATTATCATTTTTAAAAAAATCATCATTATGAATATTGTATTGTAATTATTTAAACTAATATCATCTTTCATACGTATGTGTATTTAAGTCATCTCGTTTCTCATTGTTTATTGCATAAGTATTACAAATTAGCAATGTTCCTAGTTTATTGTTTTATACCCAAGGTTCTAATAATAAACAAAAAATTTCTCGGCTATAAAAAATTCTCTTTATTCATAATATTTTGTAGTTTTAACTAGGGTTACTAATTTTTCAATATATATTTTTTATTTTTATTTAAAAAAAGTTCAGGGTGTCTACTTGACCAGGAAAACTGAGTATTCCAAAAAAGCTTTTAACATATTTTTAATATTCCTTAAATCTGTAAACGTAAATTAAATGAAAAGTTTTAAATAAATTGGGGATGTCATAATTGTACCAAATTTTCAATATCCCGAATGTGGAACATTTAAATAAATTGGGGATGTCATAATTGTGCCAGATTTTCAGTATCCCGAATGTGGAAAAATACTGAACAAATAATCACGGAAACAGAGATTTCTCAAAAAATGAAAGTTCCCGCGAGAAAATAAAACTACAGAAAGTGTTTATTCCCGAAATTTTAATTTTTCGAAATTGTAAAACCCGAATGTTTCAATTCCGAAAATGATCAAATTCTCGAAAATAGTAAATTGACGAATTTTCAAGTTCCCGGACATAGTACTTGCCGAATTTTCGAATGCCCGAAAAAAAATGTTTAGTAGTATATTTTAGAAAAAATACCCCATGTAAAATAAAAGATTATTCTAACAGAAAAAGCTAGTAAATTTATTTTCTTGCGAATTGAAAATTCAGCAATTTACTATTTTCGAGAATTGGAAGTTGCGGCAATTTACTAGCTTCCGCAATTTAAAATTTTGGTAGTTTATTATTTTCGGAAATTTAAAAAATCGGCAATTTAGTATTTTCCAGAATTTAAAATGTTGGTAATTTACTATTTTAGGGAATTTGAAAATTCGGCAATTTACTATTTTCGGCATTTTGAAAACTTTTGTTTCAAAATTTTGGGAATTTATCTAATATTTTCGGTAATATTGAAATTATGAATTTTTCTAGTTTAGTTAATTTTCACTTATGGAATATTTAAATTTTCTTAATAAATATTTTCGGTAGCTTTATTAATCGTCGTTAATAAATTTCGGAAATTTTCGTTTTTCAGTATTTTTTAACATTCGGGATTTTGCTTTTTAGGCAGAATTATGTTGTCCTTTAATAATTTTCAAATTAAAGCGTTTAAAGTTAAGTTTTTAATTTCAAGGCGCTAAAATTGAACAGTCTTTTTTATGTTTGAAAAGGAGATGCTTAAAAACGTTCCAAATTAAGAAAAAAGTTTCAAATTGTAAATTTTGGAAAGTTTAACAGATTCAAAATTGAACAGTTGCAAGTAAAAAGAAGACATTAAAAATTTAAGAATATCAAAACTTATCTAATTTTTAAATATTCACTAATTATAATTTATACATTAAATTTAATTAATTAATTTATTTATTTGAACAAATTGAAAGGACTGAAAGAAACAATTTGCAAGGATTGACATGGGTGTGTGGAAGTTGAAAATATGTTAACTTTTGAACTTAATTGTTATAAACAAATTGTATTAACAAATGCTCAGTGTCGGCATTTATACAGATAAAAAAAATCGCTTTCTCTCTTAATTCTGATCAAATTATTTTACCAGTTATGTTTAGTATTAAAAATTTGTCATTCGATATTATTTTTTAATTTTATAAACAAATTATATAAACAAATGCACAGTTTCTGCATTTATAAGGATAAAGTAATTGTTTTTCTCCTAATTCTTCTCAAATTATGTCGCCAGTGATGTTTAGTAATACAAATTTGTCATTCGGAATTATTGGATAAATTTATATACAAATTATATAAACAATTACACAGTGTCGGTGCTTGTGGGCAGAAAAAGATTGTTTGTTTTTGTCTCTAAATTATGTTGCCAGTGATGTTATGTGATAAATTTTTATCATGTGATATTGTTTGTTTATTTTTTAAACAAATTATATAAATGAATGTTGTATCAGCATTTTTTTCTCCGTATAAATACATACTGACACTGTGGATTTGTTTATATAATTTATTTATAAAATTGAGAAAAAATATAAAATCACAAATTTACATTACTAAATATAACTGGTAAAATAAATTGATTATAATCAAGAGAGAAAAAACGATTTTGTTCTCCTTATAAAAGCCGAGAGTTTGCATTTGTTTATATAATTTGTTTATAAAATTAACAAATAATGTCGAATGACAAATCTTTATGATCAAGTATCAACTTTTCGGTAAAAGCAAGTCATTATAAAGAAGAAATATATTTTACAAACGAACAATCCATAATTTTGTGTATTTGTTAATACAATTTGTTTATAACAATCAAAGTTTACAAGTAAACCAATTTTATTTCTTTCACACACTTACATAAATTAAATTCAAGCGATGCGGGACATAACAAATTTTTGTTAAGAAAGTTGAAAAAGAAATTTAAAAAAAGTAGACATTTTCTTCGTTATTTACATTAGCATACATATTTCAAAAAGCAAAAGCTTAAAAAGCGATTCGCAAATATCTCTTTAAAATTTAATGCTGAATTTTCCTAAAAAAATGTTTAAAATCCAAAGTGTACAAAGTTAAATAATTAAAAAATAGAATATTCCAAGTTGATCAACTGTATTGAGCAGTCTAAAATATTATTTTTGAGTCTTACTAATAAAAAGTTTACAAATGTTTATTTGACCGTATTTAAAATAATCTTTTTAGGAATTAAATGCAAATTTTAAATCGAAAATATTTTTTCGAACGAAATGTCAAATCTTGGAATGAAATATTCTAATATACTTATAAGTATTATGATTTAATTATTAATGATGGTGTTCTGTAAAAGATAAAATATTCTTAATCATGAGAACGATTTTGAACGTATTACAATTGTTTATTTAACAAACTTTAATTTTTGTCAGACCTCTTTAAATCGTCGTTAATGGATTTCCGTTTCTTCTTTTTTATATGAAAAAATAAATGTTTAATTCTTCCCCTATTTTTCCTTTTATTCGAGAAAAAATGACCCAATTTCCCTTTTTTCGAGCTCCTTTTGCGCTGTGATCTCTGCAATATCAAACTTGTAAATTTTGCTACTCATTAAACTTATAATTGCCCAATGAGGACCCTCCACTCTACATATATTACAATTAGCAATTAATTATTTTAGTAGACAATGGAGAAATTTCCAGTTGAATGCACGTTTCGATGAAAAAGCAAACTTCACTGGAGTTCTCCATCGCAACTAATGAAGCTTTTGGAATATAAAGTAGAATTCATATTAATCATAAATTTATTAAATTCAAAATAAAATTTAATATAGAAATTTTAAGCTTCCCAATAAAAAAATTGCTATGAAATCATCAATTTAAAGTTGTGTTTGAAAAAGACACATTGAAAAAGAGAGTTGAATTGAAATAATGCAAATAGAAATGTAAATGAAAGCAAAATCAAAAGGAGTATAATAATAATAACAATAAATAATAATAAATTCTGGTATAAACGCATGAGGAACAAGAGACTTTTGTTTCGCTGGGAAGATCTTTAATTATTAACTCAAGGCTCTCATTTGAATTGTTTATTTCTATCCTCTGCCGGGTAAAAAGGCATTGACTCGTCTCTTGTTTTTATGACATAGAATTGAAAAACGTAATGCACGGTTAGAGATAGTGAATAAGAGGATATTGGACACATAAAACGAACTTATCCACATACGTGCTTCACGTACCTGATATTGTTCATAACAGTTCATACCTTTTCATACCTAACTATTTCGAATTAAAAACTTACGTTTTTTGTATATATGTCTCTGGAATGAGATCCATAATAGAGTCAGTTTAAACCAAAGCCCAAGGCCAGACAATGATGGAGTCCTCTTTTGCATACCTACGAGTATGATAATATGATTTCTTATTAACAAGATACTCCCCGTATGTTAGGAAGCAAAAAAAGAATTTCTCGTGGTTTAAATTTCGCGCCATAAATCCGCCTCACATAGCGACGTAACCTATCATTTTGCTGATATTGTGGCGCGAAATTAAAATTTTAAAATTGACTAATATTCTTTCTCTTATTCCCCTGCGCTTATTCTTTTTTAAATCGACAAAATTAGAAAAAAGAAGTACCAAAACAATATATCGTAACACAAATATAACTATATAAGTGCAACAAGTTTTAAGTGCTGAAAACTATAGTCCATTAAAAATAAACGTTCTTTCAAAAAAACTTGAAGCTGAAACATTTTAAAACATGTTGAAAATGAGAAAACTGCAGACAGAACAATTTAAAGTCAAACGTTTAAAATTGAGCGATTTGAATTTCAAACCTGTATAGCAGTGTTGAGCAGTCTTCATTTTTATTTTAAATTCTTACCAGTGGGCATTCCCATGAAAAAGCGGACAAAGTTTCTGTTCGTCACGTCACGTTAATTGATATAAAAAACGCATCATTCGTTCAAATTACAAAAGAATTAGAGATTTCAGAAGATTCTGGTTACTATTAATTAGAATAATATGAAAAGTGCCAATTCCATGAATAGTGCGTTTTTTAAAATTCATCAATGTATTGTGACGAACGGACACTTTCATGAAAATGCCCCAATACAAAATTTACAAATGTTTATTTGACCGATTTCAAAAAAACGAAATAAAAAATCTTGGAAAGAAATGTTTAATTATCCGTATAAGTAGCATGATTGAATTATTAATGATTGAATTTTAAAAAGAGAAAATATTCTTGATTATGAGTACGAGTTTAAACACATAAAATTGTTTACTTAACAAATTTTATTTTTTGTCGGACTTTTTTATATCGCTGTGAATGGATTTCCCAACGACCTAAGTATGTGAGGAAGCGAAATTATAATTTCATGTGATTTAAATTTCGCGCAATAAATCTGTCATTATCTTTATTGTGGCGCGAAATTTAAGTTTAAAAATTGACTCATGTTTTATTTGCAGTTTCTACCTTAATTTTTGAGTGATTGATTTTAAATCTTATTAAATAGATTTTCTGGTTTGAAAATTTATCTAGATTCTAACTTATGTAAAGTTGCAATTTGAAAGTCTGAATTAAATGAAATCAAAAGTTAATAAAAAATGCAAACTGATAATACAAATATAATTTTTAAATCATGCCTTATTTTTCTCTCGTTTTTGATTCCCTAATTTGTCGTATAGAAGAAGGGAGAAAGCAAGTATAAAAATACTTACTATTAATGACAGAATAATTAATAGAGTGCCTAAAGCGTTTAGCCTGGGTTCCACTTAAATCCATAAAATATTCAGGAGACTTGAAAAGCTGTTTGCAGAATGTAGTCCTATTTTTGTTGAGCCCCCGGTCTCACATGATCGTAAATTCGACCCTTACTTAAATTTTAAGAAGTGACTTTGTTGGTTTTGTTTGGGTGTGGTTGCTTTAAAGGATGGATTTCATCATTTTTAAAAAATCCTAATTAATTCAAAACATTTTAATGTACCGAATTCCTCTGAAAGTTTTTAAAAAAAGTTTTCATTTTATGAGTCTTAACATTTTTCACTGTTTACTGCACACTTAAGTACATATTTCTTTAAATTCGAATAGCTTTCTATGCTTTCAAATTGTTAATTGTTAATTACTTTCAGCGAATTCCTTGAAGGGTGTCAAGTGGAATTATTTGCTCCCTGAAAATGTAGAAAATAATTATTTTAAACGGAAAATTTGTACTTTTTAAATTTATTTTTCAAACTAAACAATGTACAAAAAGAATTTCATGACATTTGAAATTAAAGTTGCATGCAATGTTTCACTTACTATAAAAAAATTCCATTTATCTGTACGTAGAAAATTTGTTATTAGGACTTATTTCAACATTTTTAGATATGTAATTAATTGTGTCTTTTCAGTATTCAATTATTTATTTTGTTAAAAAAGAAAGTGTCAATTTACGAGTGAGAAATGATGATTGAAAAATAACTTGAAGAAATTTTTATAACATGATATTAACACTTTCTTTCCTAACAATAATATTTTCCAAAAATTTGTAATTTTTACTTTTGAGTGAATTTTAATGTGATTTATTTACCCGCCCGTCCGTCTGTCTATCCGTCTGTATAATTGTGATAGTCCCTCAATTCCCAAAAGTATTTATTTTAGGATTTAGAATTATTAGAATGTCGCTACAAAGAAACTAATTTTATTATTTCATTACTTTTAATATAGTTTAGTTTAACATTTTTCTAACGGATACAGAATTGGAAAACAGAGAAATTAAATTATTGTTTAATTTAATTATTATTTAATTACATTACTGTTTAATTAAATTATTGTTTAATTTCAAATTTAGATGGTAAATTGTGGTGGTTTTCGATCATTCTTAAAAATTTATTTTCTTCCCTGCTTAAATTAGATATTTTGATAAAACTTAGAAATCAGAAACTCTCTAGTGCTGGAAAGTTTTATTTATTATCCCTGGTAATTTTTGGAAAATTTGAAATCCATCAATTAATATTTTAAGGTCACGCTGATACAAAATAGTCTAAAAAAACGCGAATGACCATTTTCCTGAAATGTTTTAATTAAAATTTCGCGTCATAATGAAGTCAAAATTCTGGCGTGAAATTTAAACCACGCGATATTCTTCTCATTCTAAAAGAGACAATTAAGTAGCATTCAAAGAAATAAGCTTCTGCCTGAGGAGTTAATGACTCCTGCCATCTGGTGTACACTCTGATTGCAGTCTCGATGCAATCATTTGAAGTCCCATGCAATCCTTTACAATCCCATGCGAATCTTTAGAATCCTTAAGAATACCACGCAGTGTCGATTCAATCCTTTAAAATCCGATGCAATCCTTTGCAGTCTCATGAAAACCTTTAAAATACCATGCAATCTTTTAAAATTCCCTGTAAACACATTTAATTTCAGTGCAACGCCATGCATTCCTTTAAATTCCCATGCAATCCTTTGGAATCCTTAAGAATCCTATGCAATGTCGGTGCTATCCCATGAAATTTCTAACAATTCCATGCGATCCTTTAGAATCTTTTGTAATACCATGCAATCATTGAAGCTCCCTTGTAATCCCATAAATTCCTTTCAAATCCTATGAAATCCATTGAACTCTCATGTAAACTTTGAAAATCTCTTGTAAACCCATGTAAGCCTTTAACATCCCATGCAGACCTTCAAAATCCCACGCAGTCTTTTCAAATTTCTTGTAAACTCATGCTGTCCTTTAAAATTCCTTGTAAACAGATGCTATTCTCTTAAATCTCTTGATATCCCATGCAATTCTTAAAAATCTCTTGTAAACTTATTTAATCCTTTAACATCTCTTGTAATCCCATGCAATCTAGATGTATTCCCATCCTTCACAATCCCATGCAATTCTTTAAAACCCCATGCAGTCTTTAAAAATACCGTGTAATCCCATGCAATCCTTTACTATCCCTTGTAATCCCATGCAATCTTGAAGTCTTGAAATCTAGTGTACACCAAAAATCCGAGTAATTAACCCCTCGCTTCTGCCTGAGATTCCTTAGTATAAATTGAATAAATAAAAATAATGAAAAGTAGCTAAAGATTTTAATTCATATCAATAGAGTTTGGATGGCCTGATTAAAATAATAAAAATTATAATTAATGATAAATATCTGATATGACTATAAGGATAGAGGTGGACGATGGCGGTGGTTGTGATGACGATGACGACGGCGATGGGACTAATTCAGACTTGGTCCGGTGGTGTGTTGCAGCCGACGTCGACGCCGTGGACGCGGTCTCTGGATCAGGATCAGGATCAGGATCGGGATCCATGCTCGGATTTGGACCCACCTTGGGATCCCGAGATTTGGGAACTGTGGATCCAGGAAATGGCACTTGGGACTCACCCCGAGTCTGTCCAATCTGCACTCGCGTCTACAGCAACAACAGCAACCTGCGTCGTCATCTCAGATCGGCCCACGCCACCGCCACTGATCTTCTAGAATTGACCTCGCTCCAAAGAAGGCCCGCAGCATTGGGAACGGGACCGGTAACGGGCAAATTAATGCCCCTAGATTCTCAGGTTCAAAGGTCATCCTTTCCGAGAGAATCTGTTTTCCAAATGGACGATTTTGTTGAATCGATGTCGGAGGATCCTTTAAGTATTCACTCTAATACGTCCATTGGATGTGAGGAGGTTCAGAATGTTCAGATTCGAGGGTCTGATATCAGATCCACTTATAGTGTCGCTTTTGATCCCACTTAATTTGTTTTAGAATTTTCTTGTCGCGGTTACTGAAGCAAATGTCGATTTTGAGTAAAATATAGTAATTTGTGGTCCACACGCTATAAAATTCACCAGTTTGCATTTTGCAGTTGAACGAAATATTGCTCGAGCTACTTAAAATGAAAAAGACGATCTTGAAATTTGAATTTCGCGCCAGATTGATGTAAAAATTAGAGGTTATGTTTAAGTGTGGCCAGCCCCATACAACTTAAAGCTAAAAGTGGGCTGCTCTCAATCGGCGAACGAATTAGTACTTAAATGACCGCGCGCGACGCTGTTTCGCTATAAGACCGACTACTTATCAAATTATGTCAAAAGCGTTAATATTTATGATTTTTAAAATATTTTCACGTTTTTTTCGCGTTTTTTTGTCCGAAAAGTAAACTTGAAGGTTTTTCGTATGTTACCATACAAAATATATAACGAAAAATTTGCAATATTGCAGCTTAACACGATTTCAAATAGAAAAGCGAAATATGATTTTTAAGTTTGATTTTCAATTATGCTACGTCTTGTCGTCCTGTTGTAGTTGTTGACGGAATATCCTCGGTTGCGAGTTGAGTTTTTTTAGTTTAAAGTAACACATATCATTTATGCAACACAAGCAACAAATTATTCTATTTTAGTCCATAACTTATAAGGATTCTCTGTTTACGTAGCATTCAAGACAACAGATGCAAAACTAGAATTTGTAGACAATGGGCGATTATAAAAACGCGCGAATGTTGAGGCGTGTCTTCTACTATGAGCTGTGAATACACTATTATCCACACCTCCCTCTTCTAGAGTTTCCTTAATCGAAGGGCTAATCGTTTGCGACGTTGCTACACACGGAGGTTTCTTAAATGTAACAAGAAGTCCTTTTTCATTTATCGGTCGAATATTTTGCGTAACCGTTAAGTAACATTTTAAGGTCGTTGCAACGCGCAGGAACGGGTTTTCCTTAAAGAACGGTAATTACAGAACAGTTTGAGAGCGATTTATTTTTGGGGTTTTTATTCTATCAGGTATGGTAATCTGAATAAGTCCTTTTGCATCTTTCATGTTATATGTACACTGACTTAACTTTAAGTTTGAACCCAAGGTAATAAGTTTCCTTGTTATTTGCTTTAAAGTAAGATTTTCATTTGGTCCCAGGGGAGTTAAAAGATCAAAAATAGAGGTTGGTTCCTAGACATAATTATATTTGGCTCTTTGAGGCTTAAGGGTCGAAACTCCCTTAAAGAATCTTTTTATACAAGGATTGATACTTATTTCGGTTAAGGGTATTCAAGGTTCTATAGGAGTTTACAAATTTAAATTGTTCCCTTAAAAATTGAATTATCTTAGAGACTGAAGCTTCAAAAGGCAAAACTCCCACCATGGACGTATTAGTTTTTTATGCTGTTTGATTTTAATTGAGATTGAAGATCTGAAATCCATTGGGGACGATTCCTGTTAAATTCCCTTCAACTCAAACAATCGCCGGATAATTTCCCGGCAACGTAATGACGGTTGTGTTGGACAGTTCGGAACCATAACTGCCCTTACCGCTTTGCCCATGATAATTTTTTGTAAAACCCTTGAAATAATCGAGAAATGGGGAAAAGCGTAGAAATAGTAATGTGTCCAAGGAACAGTCGTATACCGCCGTAGCTTCTGGATCTTTATGCCAAGAAACAAATGTTGAGCATTTGGCATTTATATTTGTTGCAAGCAAATCTACCTTCAAATTACCAAATGTATCTGTTATCTCTAAATGCTTTCCCATTTTCCATTTTAATTCCCATTCGGTATCGCGAAATTGTGCACGATTCTGTAGCATTATCAATATTTTCAATCCATCTAATCTATGACGCGAAGATCCAAATATCTCTTGCCTCACATCATTGCCAAATTTCCCTACACCCTTCTGAGTAATATTTCTCCTGATTAAAAATTTGATGCAAAACACTGTCAGTCATAAAATGCAGCTTTTAGTCCCCTTTTTAGGAAGTTCATGAACTGAATCACAACAATCTTCAAATTTACCCCTGCACCCAGCCTAGTATAATAGGATCTGACATTATGTATTTCCATGCATCAAAAAAATGCCTTAATTGGCCTGCCATTTATTGATGATTCGACCGGATGGCTTATCGGAGTACTACTACGCATGCGTCAATTGGAGTCTTATCATTAGTGGAAAATAGAGTATTAAGGGAATAGCTATTTATTCTTTTCTCTCTACCAATGGCGAGCTCTGCTTGATGCATGCGCAGCACTGCCTGTAGGGGTGTCGCCTGTTTTAATAACCCCTTTATGTTCTGGCCATTTACAAAATTGTAAAAAGCAAGAAGAAGTTTAAATGACCCGTATTACTATAATTTGTGAGGCGGATAAATGCAGAATTGTTGTCTCCTTGCGGTTGATAAGTCTCAGAAGATGGTTTGTTTATTTCCTTGCTTGACTCGAATACTGCTACACGGGACTTCACTTGATCCGAGAAATTTGTACCGAAAAGGTACAAGTCAATATCTCCTTGATACCGATTCAGAATGGTATAAGTCTTTGAGAATCCTGCCTGCAAATCCGAGTGGAGCAATCAACTTTTCACTGTTGAGCCTATTTTTCCTTTTATCGTCCTTCTCCATTTCTAGAACATGCCACCATTGCTGAGATGCCCATTCCTCGTTGATTCTGGGTGAGCATGTGGTATGCGTCCTTTTTCATAAACGTAGTACTCACACCAGGTTTGACTTCGGGGTTTAATTTTGGAGCTTGAAGCAGTAGACAATTTTCACTTGGATGGTACTTAATCAGGAACTCCTTTTTGATATCCGTGGGCAAACCCTTTTTTAAAATTAGAGTCCACATTTGAACCAAAGCCTCGTGATTGGGAGGGCCAGTGCACATATTTTTTGAGCGAGGGATCCTCATCAAGAAGATGGAGCACAGATTTTTCGGCCATTTCTTGAATCTGTTTTTCGTGAAGAATAACTTCCTCATTGTGATCTGACAGCTGACTCGGACTTCGGTTTCTGTCTTTGCTTAGCTCACGTCATGGAGTAATAGTAATGAGACCAAACGACAATGTGCGCGCGAATGAAAAATGGACCCTGAATTTCGGACATAGTTCGGGGGAGGTCGTACGCTGAATTGTAAAGTTTCGCTTCGTTTTGTGTAGAATTGAGACGAAACATTACAATTTAGCGCATGGCTCCACCTCAACTATTTTCGGAAAAATTGTACCAAATTTCTGACATACAGTTTGGTCTCCTTACTAGTACTCCGTGGCTCGCGTTCTATGCACTTTCTGCGTTTCCTAGAGCCCTCTGGGAAGCTTAGCTCGGAACTAGAGCTTGACTCTTAGTTATAATAGGACGATTATCGAGGCGCACTCTACTGTCTCTACCAATACTCTTTTGAAGCTTTTTCTTTCTAGAACTTACTGGAGATCTAGACAAAATCCGACTACGATGTGACGAACCTCTATGTGTTCGCACAACATCGCCTCTATCGGAGAAATGCTTTTCTTATAATTTTCTTCTCTAGTAGACGTATTTCGTCGGCGCTTTTATCGATACTCTGATGGCGGATCTCGACGCGTCGAGTGACGCTTTTTCATTTTCTCCTTAAGGCGCCTTATTTCGTTCCACAATTTGTCGTTTTCGTTATCAATACTACGAGTTCTTCTCCTACTAGATGTTTAAGATTTTTCTGAAGAGGAACTCATTTTAAATAACACTTCCGAATAACAGTCTTTTATGAAATCAAAATTTCGCGTGTGTCACGGACCGCACAGAAAAACGTAATGAGATCAGCAGCTGATCAGCAGTGGGTGGAGAGCGGCACCTAGTGGAGAAAGGGGAAAGTCATTTTTCTTGCCGCGAACTTTAAAATCTGTGGATTGGATCGAGCAACTGACGTTAATACAATATTTGACGCATTCGGACGAGACGAGATGATAATGTTAATTTTTATAATGTAAATTAATAATATTAATTATATTGTACTGCTATTAACTTTTCCCATTTTTCGGATTTTGCTTTTCTATCCGGAATCGCATCTAATTGCAATGTATTTCGCTATTTTTCTTGTATATTTTGCATGGTTATATGCAAAAAAACATTCAGATTTATTTTTTTGGCAAAAGAACATGGAAAAACTTAACAAATTGAAAAAAACATAAATGTTTATATTTTTTTATGTATTTCGAGGCTCTAAATATTTTTTTACGTTTTTACAGAATTACTACCAGTTTTTCTTTCCAAACACAGATAAAAAATATTTAACGCATTTATATTAAATAAAAGAAAAAAATCTGATTTGAAAAAATTGCATCAATGTTTCTAAAGGTATTGGTCATAAAGAATTTTAGACCAGCCTACTTTATCGTTTGTCGGAAAATGCTTTTTCTTAAATAAAAATCGGTACTTGCTTCAGATATTCAAATAGATCCTTGTATATTCTTTACACGTATAGAATAAATTTTGTCAGGAAAAACGTAAAAAAAATTCTTCTCTATCGATAAAGTTATTCATAATGTGTCTAGGTATAAAAATTCGACCCAGATTCTTTTCTAGTAATATCACGTGCAAATAAACTCGTAATATAAATAAATTTCTATGCAAATCCTAAATGTTTGAAGTTTTCGAAAACTAGAACTGAGTGGATTTTGACTTTCTTTCTTCTATATTCAGGAACTGATTTTTTATATTAATCTTATTTGTATTTTAAGACGTGCCACAAATTCAAATTATGAGTGTTGTCGTTGTTAAATAGAATTTAGGGTCAACCGGTGTAATTATAGATCAAGAAATTTTTTTTTAACGGAATTTTATTATATATCTCACGAATATCGTTTATAAAGTGTTGAAAAGTCCTATTCAAAAATAAAAATAAATCATAAAGTTGTAGAGAGTTGATCCATATTTACCCCAAAATGATCCATGATTACCCCGGTTGACGGTACAAGAATTTCGTTTGTAGATGAATCGCCATTTGAAATTAATTAATTAATATTTAATAGTTGCATTTAAAAACTTAGATATAATTTTATTTATCTAAAGGAAACTGCAATATTATAATTGATGTATAGGTAATTTAGAATAAGTTTTGATTCTAGAATGCACACGAGAATTTCGAAGAATAAAGAGTAATACCTGTTTTTAAAAATCTTTGTCTATGCCTTCTTTAGATTTTCTAGGGTCATAATCTCTATATATAAACTCTTACAAATATAATTAAAACTGCTTTTTAATTATTATTCTCGACCTACAATTTGTATTTCTGATCTTGATTGTACAAAAGATTATCGATTCGTAAATTGGATCTCCACGATTCCCATTTCAAGTCTCTAATTCAGAGCGATAAATAACAAGACTGAATTTTTTTCTCCATTGTAATTAAAAACGAGAAAAATCGATCACTCTAAAATTCTAGAAATTCCAGTAATTTTAATTGTAAAAATAAAAGAAAATTTATATTAAATGCCACAAACAAGTTTCCTGACTTATTCTAGAGAACTTGGCACAGAAAGATCAAATAATTGAGTTTGTTTATAATAATAATAATAATTGTTGGATGACAGTCTATTGTGCATAAATTTTATTCTTCAGGTGAAAAGAAATAATGTCGCAGAAAAGAAAAAAAAATGTATGCATAGAAATACCAAATAATTGAATTTGTTTATAAGCATTGTTAATAATAATGTCGAATGTTGTTGGATGGAAATCTATTGTGTAAAAATTTGATTCTTTCAGATGAAAAGAAATTATCAAAGTAATTAAAACCGAGAAGAATCGATCACTTTGAAACTCTAAAAACTCGAGCAATTTCAGGTGTAAAGATGAAAGAAAATTTTTATTAAATGCCTGAAACAAATTTCCTGATTTATTCTGGAGAACTTTTTGCTTACAAAGATCAAGCTAATTCCTCCAAATTGAAAAAAATAAATAAATAAAGTAAAAAAATGTTTACATTAAATTAAAATAAAACTAACAAGGAGATGATTAGAGTTGAGATTTTTTTTAGTCTCATAAATTCCCTACTAAGATTTCATTGGATTACTATTAATAAAATTTGCCAAAATATTATTTGCCAGTGGCTATCCGTTATCGAAAAACTTAACTTTTTAAAATTTTTTTCTGAAGTTCAAAATGTTTATTTATTAATTTTTCATGTAAAATTATGTGAATATAACAAATTCCAAAATCCAACTGTTGAAACTTCAATTTAAAATTTTCTTCGATTTTTAAGAATTGAGAATTTTATTGCTTAAAATTCAATTTTCTTTACTTCTTAAAAGTTGAATTTTTAACAGTTGAAAATTCAAGAAAAAAAACTTTATATTAAAAACAAGTGTTAAAAATGTTATATATACATAATTTTACATGAGAATTTCATAAATAAACATTTCAATACACAAACAAATTTTTGGAAAAAAAGTCGACCTTTTCGAAAACGGGTCACCGTTTTTCACTTGCATTTTCATCAGTTAACTATTCATTTTAAAAAAAGAATTTTTAGTTCAATTTCAATATATTTCTTTGTTAATTTTAATTTTTTAATTGAATTTCGCCCTTTTGGTTTGATAATTCTTCTCTTTTGGTTAAAAATCTTATCATTTGGTTGAGAATCTCATTATTTTTTCAGGAATTTTGTTAAAAAGTCATATTTTTTCATTCAAAAATCGATTTTTTTTTGTCGCAAGTTCAACTGTCTTGTTGACAATTCGTCTTTTTAGGTTGAAAATTCTACTATTTGGATAAAAAATTGAACTATTTGATTGAAAAATCTTTCTTAGTTGAAAATTCAACTCTTTTAAAATTCTGTCTTTTTGGTTTGAAAATTCATCTCTCTTGGTTAAAAATCTTATTTCTTGGCCGAGAATTTAATTATTTTCTTCAAAATTCAACAATTTTGTTAAAAAGTCATCCTTTTTGGTTGAAAATTCGTTTTTTTGGTTGAAAGTTCAACTGTTTTTTATTCATTTGGTCCGAAACTTCACCTCTTTTGGTAGAAATTTCTTCTAATCATCTTTTTTGGTTCAAGACTTGACTGTTTGGTTGAAAATTGATCTGTTTTGGTTCAGGATTGAACTATTTTGTTGAAACTACGTCTTTTTTGTTGAATTCAACTATTTTTTATTTAAAATTGAAATCTTTTTTAGTCGATACTTCAACTACTTAGTTGAAAGTTGTATTCCTGTGTTGAAAATTCATTTTTTTGTTGCGAAGATTTACAATTTTAGTTGAAAATTTTTTTTTTTAGTTGAAAATTTATGTATTTTCTTGAGAATTCGTCTTTCCTGGCAGAAAAATGTTATATTTACTTAATTGTATATGAGAATTCAATAAATAAAGATTTCATTCGATGAAAAAAAGAATTTAAATAAAATAAAGATTTTATTCGATAAAAAAAAAGAATTTAAAAAAAGTCGATTTTTTCGAAAACTGGTCGCCATTGGCAAATAATTATTTGGAAAATTAATAATCATCCATTGGGCTCTCAGTAGGGAATTTATGACATCAAAGAAAAGATTTCAGCTCTGATCATCTCCCTGTAAAACAAAATCTATTTATAACAAGATTTTTATATTAACATTGTATTAATTTTTTATTTTATCAGATTGACAGTCTGATATTTAAAAAGTGGCATTGTTTCGATATTAAAAATGGTAACTTGTGATTTATCGAAGCAATTCCATTTTAATTAAATTAAATTAAAATTAAATCTATTTCTAACAATATTTTTTATTTATATCTTATTAATTTATTATTTCATCAGATTGACAGTCTGATGTTTAAAAAAGGGCATTGTGTAGAAATTAAAAATGTTAACTTGTGAGTTTGCGATGAGATGTCATTTAAATCAAATGAAATAAGAATAAAATTTATTTAAATATAATAATTATTAATACTACTAATAATAAATAATTAAATTAAATTTGTCTTCCAGCCATTCTGCAGAATTGCTTCGTAAGAAAGTAAAAAACGTCTGCATGCGCATCGATTCAGATTGAATGGCACTTCAGGGTGCTTCGACCATCGCAAAACTCGTTGACCGAAATGCAAAGTTTAAATACGAATCGGCAAAATTGCTTTTGGTCTTGCTAGAAAGTTAACTTTTGGATCGTGCAAATACTCTTGAGGTTTTCAAGAAAAACATCCAAACACTCCCAAGTTTTCCAATTTGAGGACTAAAATTTACTGCTCTAATTTTTAAAAATTTAAATTTCGCGCCACAAACCCGCACAGTGAGGGAAAAAAGGGTCTTTGGACAAATTAATTTCAGAAGACAGTTCTTATCCGATTTGAATTTTTTTTTTTTTATAAAAGGCTGATAAAATTCCGCATCAATTACACGGAACGGATTTTTGAAAAAGTTTTTAAAATTTTTTATTCAATAACAGAGGGTTAAGTAATGTTTTTTTTTTTGGTTTTACATGATAAATGACATGTAATCAATAATAGTTTATATCTATATTTAAACAATTTAGGTCGTTTGATACATTTATCATCATCACTCATCATTAAAAGGTAATAATTTTTTTAATCCTTCAATTTCATAAACAAAACTCACACATAATTCATGAACATGATCATTCAATATTTATAAGCTCTTTATTTTATTTTTATTCTCTTCGCTTTCAAAATTATAAGAAAATTTCACCTCAAAATTATTATATATTTTGTAATTTTAATAATTTATTGAATTATTCAAATAAATATTTTTTCAATAATTTTTTTAATATAATTTTTTAAAATTATTTGCAGCGAAAAGAGTTCGTCGTGGCAGGCCGCGACTTGGAACACGGGGTGGAAGGCACATGGCGTCTATTCATGGAAATTCGCCTTCTCGAGGTGATTGGTTGCCCCTTGATATGAGGACAACGCCTCCCTCTATGCCTGCTTTTCGTGGATTTGAAGAAACATCTTCAGATGGTGTGGTGAGTATTTGTTTTTAAAATTCCTAAATTCTACTCGAATAGCGAAAGAAGAGAATCTTGGAATTTGAATTTCGCGCCACATAAATCGGTAGCGGCAAAAAGTTCATAATCATTTATTTTCCGTGATTTCTAACGGATTTTAATCTTTTTTTTAGAAACGCTCAGCATTTAATGCGTAAGAGACGTGCGCAAACCATTTTTGAATTATCCTTTAATTTGGGCGCAATTTCAGCGTTAAATTCAAATCGACGACTTTCGTTTTTAGAAATAAGAGCAGTATAATTTTCAAGAAATGGAAAACAATCTTTGAAATTCATTGAAGAATCTCTTCAAAGTCAACAGGACTCAAACACCCCCAATAATGAAATTCCGAAATCAGCGAACTCAGCTATTTTCCATATATGCTGTATATCCACCTTTCTAACGGGAACACGGTTCGACGGTAATCAATAACATGCTCGAGGGAAATTCCCTCTTCCTGTTCAATTCGTTAACACAGCTTTCGTTGAAGGCGAACCATGTTTGCAAGGAAATTTTTTTCCCCTGAAGAACAGGACCTTCTGCTAAAGAGCAAAAGCTGAACATCTTGAGGGCATGTCAAACTTACCCGATTCCTACCTTACCGAAATTTTTTTTGGAACAATTGAGGTCCACACAAAATAAGATATCGGGATGAAAAGAAAAAGTTTGAAACATATATGTTGAAATTTTACAATTTTTTCCGCCATATTGGATCCGACATTTTGACTTTGTCATTTCTGACATCAGATTTTTAAAGTCAATGACCTCAAAAACCCCCTTATACCAATTTTAAAATCAAATATGTAAAAATAGAACAATTCTAGCCGCCATATTGGATCCGCAGTTGTGAATTTGTAACTTTTGATATCAAATTTGAAATTATCGACTCCAAAAACCCCCTCATTCCAAGTTTTAGATAAAATATATAAAAATTTAGCAATTTTGGCCACCATATTAGATACGCTACTTTGAATGTATAACTTCTGATATCAAATTTGAAATCAGCGACCCCGAAAACCCCCTTGTACCAAGTTTTAGATAAAATATGTAAAACTTAAATAATTTTGGCTACCATACTGGATTCGTCATTATAAGTTTGTAACTTTTGACATCAGATTCGAAATTAGTGACCTCAAAAACCCTTTTATACCCTTATTGGACGAAAAATCGAATTTTGGGATCGCTGATTTCGAATTTGATGTCAAAGGTACAAATTCAATATGGCGGCCGAAATTGTTAAATCAATACATATTTTATCTCAAACTTGGTATAAGGGGTTTTTGAGGACGCTGGTTTCAAATTTGATGTCAAAAGTTTTAAACTCGAAATGGCGGATCCAATCTGGCGGTCGAAATGTTAAATTTTTTAATTGATTTTTGAAGTACCGTTCAGTTTCAAAAATCATTAATTAATCTATATTTACAGTTGTTGAATTTTTCCATATTTTATCTCAAACTAAGTATTAGTGGGTTTTTAAGGTCGCTGATTTCGAATTTGATGTCGAGAGTTACAGACTTAAAATACAAGATCCAATATGGCGACCAAATTTTTTAATTTTTACATATTTTATCTCAAACTTGGTATAAGGAGATTTTTGAGATCGCTGATTTTGAATTTGATGTCCAAAGTTACCAATTCAAAATATCGTCCAAAATTGTTACATTTTTACACATCTAATCTCAAACTTGGTTTAAGAGGGTTTTTGAGGTCGCTAATTTCAAATTTTTCGTCAAGATTTACAAACTGAAATTGACAGATCCAATATGTCGGCCAAAATTAAGTTTTTACACATTTTATCTCAAACTTGGTATACTGGGGTATTTGACGTCGCTGATTTGGAATTCGATGTCAGAAGTCACAAATTCAAAATGGCGGATCCAATATGGCGAGCAAAATTGGTAACTTACAGATTTGTCTGAAGCTTGGTATAAGGGGGTGTTTGAGGTCGCTGATTTCGAATTTGATGTCAGAAGTTACAAATTTGAAATTTGGAACCTTGGTTTGTGGTTTTTTTTAAAATGCTTTTTGGCCCACGATGTTTCCTGCTCTAGTTATTAACACAGTTTCCATCGGAGGCGAATCTTGTACGTGAAGAAAATTTTCTTCTCCAGGAAACAGTACCTTCTGCTTAAGAACAAAAACGGCAAGTCTAAAGGGGTTTGTTTGCTTAATCGCCCGAGGCGCTGATAGGGTAATCGGTCATTAGGCGGAGTAATTAATAACCCAGGTGACCGGCGTTCACATTCAACGAGACGTGCTTATTTTCGACTCATTGTCGCTTGTCCAATAAGTTAGGAGCGATAAGCTCCCAACTAATTCAGGAGAGCTTTATGGAGACAAGACTTGAGAGAAAAAGCTTCCACCTTCCCTTTATACCTTAGAATTTAGATGGCTGGGATAAACTGCTTTATTTTCATAGATCGTTAGCTTTCATGAGACTTGGAACAACAACGATGATGAGAGAAAACCCATTTTCATTGTCAGAGTTGAGAGGGATGAATAGTTGAATACAAGTTGGGTAGGCTGATTAAAGCTGATCCTGATTATCCTGACATAATCAGGAAATATTCTCGAAAATATTGTCAAAGGCGATATAGTCCATTCAAATTAACCCAAAAAGGCCATTTGTTCAATTCAATTTTCGTTTACTCTGTCTATTAAAACTAGCCCTAAATATTTTTTCGTTAAACTTGATTAGCAAAGAAACTCTAGGCATCGGAATTGGTTCATCTTCTCCAATTATATATATGTATATATTTTTTCTCTTTATAATTATTAGTTTGTGGAAAGAGAAGCAATTTTCTGCCAAGAATTTTCTAGAAATATAATTACCCAAAGATCCATACTCGATAAAAGCCATTGATTCTATGTAAGATAAATTTGCATGATTAAGATTCATTTTGTAATTTAAATCATGATTTCAAACCGATGGATTATAGATTCAATCAAGGGAGAGATGATAGCGTATTTTGTATTATGATTCGAGATTGTTACTAAGTCCCTCTCATGTGATTTCATATTAGTTAATAATACTCATGACAAAATACTTGTATTTAATTGCTGTGACTTTATTTTAAGAAATCAAAAATAATGCGTACGTTTAATTTGAAAACTAGTAAAATACTGTTTACTTTAACCAGACACTTAGAAATGCAACCCTACACAACCGGGTCTCCACAATTATATGGAATTATATGGAGTGCAAATTCGTTACAGTAAAATTGCACATACGTATTCAATATTAAATTCAAATTTCCAAAGAAACTCACGTTCACTATCCGAATTCTAAAGTGAAATTGGATTTTTTCTCGGAGACGAGCTTAGAATGTCGAAGGAGAATGCCTCGGAGTCTGCTTAGCATTACTTCAAAAACATAGATCATAGGGATTACGCTGTGCTTCGGCGTCCTCTTGTTTGGCCTGCTTGGTTCAAGAAGCGGGTTGTCGTGGCTTCTTCGTTGGGGCTGCTTTGAACGCCGCGCATCTAGCTGTACCCGGAAGATGGTCGTGCGGGACTTATTCTTCTTAGCGGCGCAGAGGGAACACTGCGGGGTTCTCTAGCACTATGCAGCCTTATTGTCCTCTTTGTCGCATCTCCAGTAATTCTTCGTCCTGTCAGGACCAGTGCAAGTCGCTGCCAAATGGTCGTAGCCTTGACAGCGGTAGCACCTAACTGCCTCCACCTTCTTCCTAACTCTACAGGACACACAACCCACCTTAAGATGTCGTGACCGGAGAAGCTTCGCGGTAATCTCCTCGCTCATTTCCGTATAAGCCTTCAGGTTTCCCCTGAAGGCTCTTTTAGTTAAACTGACCTTTATCTCACCAGTAAGGGGCTTCCCGAAGTGTTTCTTGACAACTTCCCTGATTTTCTGTTGCTCCGTAGTTGCGTCGAGGTCGAGGATCTCAACCTCGACGCGGGGAACGAGCTCACATACGTTCTCTCCGCTCCCGACAGCCTTCCTGATGGCAGATATCAGTTTCGCCCTGCCGTCTGCTTCGTTACCCATTTCAATAAGGCCGTTCTTGTTTAACTAACACTATTCATGTTAATATCAAGAGTGTCCTGCTTCACTGTGCTCTTTACGGTTTTCGGGACCTCGACCTAGCTTGAACCCTCAGCTGGTTTTATAAGAAACGCTTTGGGCCTCACTCGCCTCCTGTTCTCCTTTTTCTTCTGAAGCCTGTTGGCAGGTTTCTCCTTTCTAATGTCGCTCGTTGCTGCTGTAGAACCAGCTCCTTGAACCCGAAACTTCAGCTTTTTTGACGCCGGTGTTTCGTGGGGCTCGCGGTCAGCTCTCTCGTCGCCTTTCCTTAAGTGGGTGCGGAGAGTCCTCGGCTTGTTTTAGTGCCTCAGTCTCCTTGTCGGCCCCTTGCGGTGCACTACTATGCGACTCCTTTGGTCCAGTAGTCCGCTTCATCTCCCTCATTTTTCGTTTGAATGTGTCGCCTACGAAGAAATCGTAGGACTGCTCGCTCGACCACATGTGCTCCCTTTCAGATTTCAGCTTTCGTGACACCCTCATTGCAGCATCTAGATCATCTCTAATCGGCATGCACATATTTCGATGTGTTCTGAAGAATAGCGCCATTTTGTTCAGCACAGTCTCCATTTCATCGAACCTGTGGGCCTCCTTCTTCTTGAACTCATTCACGACAACCCTGTATTGCCTTGCTTGTGACCTGTCCCAGTCTCTCTCCTTCCATTCTTTCTCGGCCACCTCGTCGTCTAACTCCCCTCCAAACACCACCTCACAAAAACTTCTGTTTAAATTTCTATTCTACATAACTAGTCCCACGAGTAGCTGGGGAAATATACAGTCCGCCAACGTAGAGTCGCGCATGCGGGGGTAAAGTTTCAATACTCTAGGAGACGACCTAGTATCCTAGAGACACCGTATGAAATACCACACCCTGGTGCCACGCAGCCTTCAGCACGGTTGTTTACGCCTTGGCTTGGAATTTTTTTCTTCCGGACCATCCTTGGACCATTGTCTGCGACTGCTAACCCTCTTAAAAAGAAATACCAACTAAAGTCTATAAAATATAGGTTTGTTTGAAAGCTGTTTCAAGCAGTCATATTCTGTTCTCCAGAAGACTACGGTCCCTTTGACCATGACAGTAAGGCATGAATAAACGGAGGGGTACAATGGGTACATATTAGATAAATACTAAACCTTGTTTGAATCCAGTCTGGAAACGGTATTCAGTTGGTATTCCTTTTCGCGAAGGAAGAGGGATTAATCCCACTGTGGCGCTGCCCTTTTTTGTTCAGTCGGCCATGTCAGTCTTCCTTCCAGTAATGGAAATTTTCCCAGTTTAAGCAAGTTTTTAATTTTTCAACCTGGAAGAAGATTGTAGGATTTTTCGAAGTGGCCTCAATCGTAGAGCCTCTGGGACAGTGTTGCCAGGAGACTCAGGCGCTTTCACCCTTATATGTGGCCGTATTTTCCACTAAAAAAAAATTCCCACTTTCTCCCATTCCTACCTTACTGACATTTTTTTGGACCATACCAATTCTACACGAAGTGAGATATCGAGCTGACAGTTTTGTAAAATAAGGAAAAGGAACTAAGGAACGTTTATGTACTAATAAATGTTCACCATTACCAAAAAAAATGTGGAACATTTTTTTTTGTTATGGTAAAAGTAATAGAAAACTAAATTAATATTTTACCACTCCTTGCCTTTAATAGTGTTGATAAAATGAACGGAAAGAGTCTTTTTTCATTAAATACGTTTAATATTTTAAGAAGAGGCAACAGTAATAATTTTTTGTGCTTTGTCATCTTTGGAGCACATACTAATACATATTCACTTAAAACTAAATATTTTCAAACGTTTTAAATATATTAATATTGAGAACTATATAAATTTGAATAAATTGCACCCTAGACTAGAGTAAATAACCCCTAGACTGCATCACCAATAGCATTAAGAACCTCGTCAACAAATTCACTAACATAAACTTGTTCACTTGTGAACATTCGATGCATTTGCGGCGTAGATTCGAAGTTCGCACATGTGCCAGATAAAGATATCGTACTCCAAGGAGTGCTTCAGCCATTTTGATTGCCATTCTTTTTCTTAATTTATCCTTGATGACGCTGAGAATAGCTGTAAAAAATGGGAATCAAACAATAATTTCAGGGTACCATTTATCTGCAACAAGGGAATTTCTTAATTACCTCCATGTCTGAAGGCGATGTTTCCCTTAGTTGTAGGTTATGAAATGCCGACCACTTGCGGTACGAAGTATCGGCTACTTGGAGTACGAATTGCAAAACAAAATAAACAAAACAACTCGGCATTTCGTACCCCAAGTCCGAGATATATTTAAATTACTACCAAGCTTAAGTAAACACCGTTCTAATTTTACCTGAAACAAAATTTATCCCTAAGTTTTTACTGTGAGAGAAGACTCTCTCGTCTGAGGCATTTGAAAATGGTAAACTGAGAATAGAAAGGGCTAGTTTCGAGATGCGCTTGAATCTCGGTACTCTCCCGGCGTCTACACCGGACCCAATCCATCCCCACTTACTTTTGTATCGGCGCGCGCAGTTATCGATCCTACGATTTTCAGATTTTCAGTCATCGTTCCGCTCCACTTAATTTTCTAGTTTGAAAATTCTTCTTTGAGCGAAGGGCGTATCCATTTAAATTGTCGCCCGCCCTTTATATTTTCAAGATTACTTGTAATAATTTTTTTATTTCAAAATTATGAGGATAAACCACACTATCTCAAGTAAAAGCCAATTTATAAACAAGAAGGAAACTTTTTTTCAGGTTCACTTGGGAGAAGGTATAGCAATCTGCGAGGAACAATTGCGAGCCGTCAAATGGAGTGATTACCGGAAATTAACGAGAGGTTTAGCAGCCATATTGTTTAGTCCTACGGAACTAGCGACGTGTTCTGTCACGGGACAACGTTGGAGTCGTGCAGGAACGGCTACCGAACGTCCTGTCAAACCAGCCCTTGACAAAGCCAAGGTGCAGGCAATCATATGTGAGTACCTGAATTTTATTTAAAAATTATTGCATATTGAAAAAAAGAGGTCCAAATTGCCCTAAACATGTAGATTGATTTTTTTTTATATTACTCCTCACTCCTCGTAAAGCAAGCAAAGAAAATCTTGCAATTTAAATTTCGTGCCAAAATATAACCTCTAATTTCAAGTTAATTCTGGTTTGAAATTTAAATAAAATCCAAAGATTTTATTTTCAAACACGTGACACAGTGGTGCAAATTTGGAATTTACTATTAAAAAAGGATCCAATTCTATCTCTTTTTACAAAAATACCACTAAATAGGTCTAAGTATATAGCGCAAATATAACAAATTACATTCTTCAAGTTAAATAACAAATGAATAACAGATTTTATCTAAAAATGTGCAGTACCAACATTTTTTTTCGAATTCCAGAAAAAATGTTTTTGAGTACTTTCAGCCTTCCACTTCGAGGATTTGACAAGAAATACTAGATCAGTATATTTTTTATAACAATGAAAAATCATTAAAATGCAGGTTTCTCCGAAAAAACGCTACCCTTAATTAACAAATTAATTTCTTAAAAACTATTAGTCGTTAAAGGGCTCAAATGGAGATCATATGAAAGGTTTTTCATGCCCTGCTACAAATCGGGGAAAGTTTCGGAGGATAAAAGCTTGGCTTAGAAGAACCTTTTGTTGTTATATTTTGTCATTCTTTAGCCATATAGGGAAAAGAATTGTCCCTCGTCTCCTGAGACTAAAAAGCTACCGAGTGTCGAGAATTTTTATTTTTTTACGCTTTTTACACTCTGTCATCATCGCGTTTTCCTCTTTCGAGGACACTTTGTCCTTGAGATTCGTTTATAAAAAAAGTACGGAAAACCTTTCCGCAGGGCGACCCAAGTGGCATGAAGTGGTAATATAAGACAATTTATAGAGCACCTATTCGGCAGTCGACCATTTTCCTTAAACTCTTAGAGCTGAGGTTAAGATGTTCGACAAGTCCCGAATTTGCAATTTACAAAATATGGTATTTTCACTTGATAAACATTTAGAAACATTTATTCTCGCCTGAAATTTTTTATTTATTAAAGCGAGGGTAGAATTAAAGAGCATTAAATTCTTAAGAAACTTATGAAGCGATATATTTTATTTTTGTACTATTAAACCTATTTTTTTAAAAAACAAGTTCACCAAAAAAGTATTTTTTTAAGTAATAAAAATTTCTCAGCTTCCAACCCTTATAATTTTTTTTTCTCGGAAAATGGATTTGTACAGGTCTGACAGTTCTCAGGGTTTCACTATTTCATTAAAACGTCCACCCGAACATTTTCAGAGTATTTCGAAGTTTTCAAAATTTTTGAAGAAATTTTAAGAGATATTACAGATTTCAAGATAACTTACTAAAATTTTTATTTCGAAGATTTCCATGGAATTTTGACGGTATTTTCCAAATTTCCACGAAATTTTATACTTTTTAAAGGTGCGAATCCTTTCAAATTCAACATTTTAAATTTGTAAGTTTCTGCATTTTTTATTAGTTAAATTTGTTCGTTTTTTTTTAATTCGAGTTGTGATATTACAAATTTCCAGATACTTAACGGGATTTAAAAGTATTTCAAGGATTCTGTAGGGATCTCACCAGACCTACGCAATCTTGGACTTAGTATATCTCCAAGGACTACAAAGATTAAAAAAATTTTCAAGGGATTTGAAATATTTTAGGGTATTTTACACGATTCGAAGAAACTTCGAAAGGTTTCAAAAATTTTAATGGATTTCAATGGATTGAATGGATTTTCATGAGGTCTCAGAGGATTTTAAAAATTAAAACATTTTTATAGGAATTTTAGTAGATATTAGAGATTTTGAGATGTACGAGATTTCGAAAGATTTCTAGGGTTTTCACAAGACTCAATGGATTTAAAAAATTTCAAAGGCTTTTGAAGAAAATATTGTATTTTGCAAGATCTCGAGGAATTGAATAAGATTTCAAAATTTTTAAGGTATTTCTAATGACTTCGTAAGATTTTAGAACATTTATAAGATTTCGAAGATTTTAAGGAGTTTTTATGGTATTTACAAAATTTTAAGGGATTTCAAAGAATTGTACATGTGTACTTGAGGGATTCATAGGATTTTTAAAAAAATGAAAGGGTTCCATAAGATTCTATAGGAATTTCTATAGATTTCAAGGGATTTTGTTGAAGGAGTATCGTTTTGTTAAAAATTTGTCTTTCTGGATTGAAAATTTAACTGTTATGGTAGAAAATTCAACTATTTGATTGAAAGTGAACATTTTTGTTGAAAATTCGCCGTTTTGGCTTGAAATTTAAACATCTTTTTTCGTTGAAAATTATTTTTTTCAATTAAAAATTTGACTTCCAGGTGGGGAACAGAAAGAAGTCGCACGGAGCCAATTTTAGAGAATACACTGAAAAAAATTCTTGGATTGAGAGAAATTCATTTCTATGATTCCGTTTCTTTAAGTCAAGGAAAAGTTTGCATCATTGTAATGTTTAAAGGCAACAAATTCTTGTATTAATTCGAAGAAATCATTTCCTTGGATGCCATTTCTTTGAAACAAAGAAATATTTCTTGGCCTATGAGAATGTGAGATAATTAACTCAAGGAATTGATATCTTTAAAACTAAGAAGCTAGTTTCCTCGAGACTCGTTTTAGCATTCAAAGAAATATCTCTTAAGTTTAATGATGTCGAGCCTTTGAATTGAAACAAATCTTTTTGAAATAACTATTTATCGTTGCCTGGATCAAATATTTTGGTTTCTTTAGATCAAAGAAATATTGAGGTAACTAAAAGCGATATTAATTAAGTGAAAGAGATATTTCTTTTACGTAAGGAGTTGATATTGTTATTCCAAGAGTACATGCCATTAGTTAAATTAAGTAATTTGTTCACTAAAGCATTAATTTACTTACCTGGAAGAAATGTTTATTTTGATAAGTAAAATAAAGTAATTCTTGTCAATTAAACGTTTCCTTCAAGTAAAGGAATATATTTCTGAAATAACTTATACGAGATTCGTTCAAAAAATTTTTTTTGTAAAATTCATGATTTGTACCGATTAGTTCAGGACAAATACCGCCAGGTGCGAAGAGCGTATGGTTTAACAATAGAAATTGATTCTCAAGTCTATAACTTAGCTACAAATTTTCACCATAGTTATAATCTGGAAAATTTGTGGTGATTGGTGGTAATCGGTCATCTTAAACACTGGCCGTATTTGAAACTTTTCCTTACTCCGTGAAAATGGAAATAGAAATATTATAAATTATAACAAATTTTATTGCATTTAATATTTTTGTCAACAAATTGGACATTTTCATTTTTGTACTTAAACTATTCAAATTTTTTAAAGAGCGGAGGCATTTTTTGAGTTAAGTGAATCGTTCCTCGAATCAATTAATTTTTTCTCAATTCTGTTACTTGTTTATTCTGAACAGTATGCCGCATTTTAGAACCGCATAAATATTTATTCACGTTAAAAAACATTTTTTTTTACAAAGAAGTATTTATTTTATCTTAAAGTACGCTTACTTGAATCAACGAGCCATATATTTGATTCAGAAAACTTTTACTCATTCCGAGTTATTTTTATTTGTGTGTAATAATTACATAGCCGCACAAATAAAATATCAAGAACTTTTAACGAGACACGTGTATTCGTATGTATTTTGAGTCGCTGAATCCGTATCTAAGGTCAAAATAGCAACTTTCACGATTAGTTTTCGGCATAACCTTAAAAAACCTCATTTTTGAGTATGTGATGGAAAAACATGGTTCTATTATGGATTTGAAGCCGCTGAATTTAAAAATGGAGGTAGATGAGTGATATTACTGAAAAATCTGAAACATAACCTCAAAACGAAATTGCTTGTGCGGCACTTTTCACGACTAAATTGAATTAATGTACTTCCAGGCATTGAATCCGATACGTAAGTCAAATGAGTATTGGTCTTCCGTGGCTGTATGAAAGGACAACTATTTTTTTATTATAACGCACTCTTTTGCATTCTAAAGACCTTCGTAGCGTCATTTTCTCTTTTGAACTTTTTTTTCTGAGATAAATCTCTTCAACGTCCAACAGTAGTCCGCCATCATATTTTCATTCCATATTCCTTAATATCGTTGTTCCATCACTTTATCTTGATGGAACCTTTCACCCTGTTCTTCACTGTAGTCCCCAAGATCTTCAGGGAAGTATTCAACATGATAATCCATGAAATGGAGCTTCAAACTCATTAAACACTTCAATTTTTTGAAATTATTGACCATTCTCGAAATCTTTTTTTTCCACTCTGGACTTTTAACGTTTCCCAGGAATTGTTCAACAACATTTTTGAAATTGAGCCATGCTCTTTTCTCAGTTGAAGTCATTTTAGTAACTGATTTTTTGTTGAAGATTCCCGATTTATTCGCATCGTTCATGCAGAAGTAAAAGTTAAGTTAAGAAGTTGAAGTATTTTGCATACATGTCCCAAATATTTTCAGTAATGTTCGTTCGATATTTTGGCATTTCGTGTTTCGTACAAGTGTAAAAAAAATTGATCCTAATTGTTCACACAACTGTGCGTTTTTTTCAGTTTTTTTTTTCATTTTTGGAAGCCATGGTTCTTTTAATCCCCGCGCGTTAAGGTTCCTAGCCCGATCGCAGGCGAGTCCACCGTCCTGGAGGTGATAACCCTCATACATTCCCAGGGCAGCAGCAGGTATTGACACTGAATTTTTGAGTAAATTCAATAAATGCAGATAAATGGACACCTAAGTTCGACGATTTATGAGTGAATTATAACACTAGAGGCTCAGAACTCATGGTTCACAAGAAACGAAGTAAGTTTTCTTACGAAGAATATTATGAGAGAGACATTTCAAAGAGGAGATTGTAGTAACAAGGTATGTCTTTTGAATAATGCCTGAGATATGTTCGTTATTATGTTGATCTGACTTGGAAACTGGGTTCCGCGACTAAAAATCCATAAAAATACGATGCTGGCTTAAAGAAATCGTTTTTTGTTCCAGTAAAAATTGTTATTTTTTTAAAAATGATTTTGTTCATTTTGAAGTTATTTCTGCCCAAATGAAAAAGAGTATGTTAAAGAAACTTTTTCTTTAATTCAAGACAAATATTTTTCTGAGTGGGGTTACAGTATTTCATTAGAACGCCCACCCGAACATTTTCAGCAAAAAAGTTTCTGTTTACATTTTATTCCAGCAAATAACCTTTTTTCTTCTATTTTTTTAAATGATTAGAATTTGATTTGTTTCAAATTTCCTTTTCATCCGAAAGTTGTCAATCAAGAACAAAATTAAATGGTTCTGTGTTCGAACCTGAAAGGCATCAAATCAATAAATTTGTGGGAGGGAGGAAAAGAGTAAAGTGGTAATGAGTTAGGGTAATGAGAAAATACGTTTCAACATGTGGACAGTTAAACATCCAACTACTGGACGTTTCAGTTGACGGACAACCTTTGTATCGGACTATTAGTATTCTGTGGTATCTGATAATGAAAATTCGATGAATTAAATTGTAAATGACTCCTGGCTTGTTAGCTCGTTCCACTTTTACAATTCGTTCCATAATTTAATTTCAAATCCCCCGTCAGAATTCAATATGTGAAAAACAATTCGATTATCAATAAACCGTTGATTGGAAAATGGAAAAATGCTTTGTCACTCAAATGAATGGACATTTAATTCTGAGACTTTGTATTTGATAGTTGATGAAAGAAGTTTGGCAGTACAGAACTAGATAACCAACAAAATGGGAATTTTTCATGAAAGCGAAAAAAGTTAAAGATGGAACAAACATCCACTTCCGAGCTGAAGAGATTAAAAAAAGTTATCTAGGTTCGAGGAAATGGATGTGGAAGTTGACAATCGACCGATAATTTTAAGATTAAAATTTCATGGGTTTTCAAAATCGGCTTTAGATAGCAATTAAAAATCGAATTTTCAGTTTTTGACGAAAATAAAAACTCTTCTGAGATATGGGGATTCTGAATAAGAATAAAAATGCTTAATCCAAAAAAAGTATTGTGTTCCCAGAAAATGAAAATTGAAGATCGAGATATCACAGTATTATAGGCATTTTCGTGTTAAGAATCCAAAAACTATAAGAAAAAAAAAAATATATATACATTATTTTTCATTAAATGATAATAATTGTGTATTTCATTTTTTAAAGAAGTTTTTATTCAATAAACCCATTTTCGATACTAATTTTGGTTATCTAATTTTGTACTGGCACCCTTCGAATATACTTGCAGGATTTGAAAGCATGAAGTATTATCGGCTGTCTACAATATTTCAAAGTTAGTTTATCGATTAGTAAAGCAGTTTGTGTTAATTATTCGATTGTTGGGGAAACTATCTCAGCAGAAAGTTAACAAACAGGAAAGTTTGGATACTAACAAATAGATTCGTTTAAGAAATTAGAGGAAAGGTTCTGAAACTCGTTATTTTTATTTAACTTATCTTTTCAGAGTTGAGAGTTTTATATTTATTTGTACTAAGTATTTCAAAAAATGTTCAAAATTACATCCTTTTAAATTGGAAACATTAAACATTGAACGAATCTAAACTTGTTTTCAAACTGAATACTTTCAATAATAGAATTGTGAAATTAAAACGTTTTTTATAGTTCAGTTCTTTAAATATAATATATTGAAATATAAATCGTTTAAAATTATAATATTTTCCAAATTGTGATTTATACTTTTCAAAATTCAAAAAACCAAAATTGCCTCCCCACCAATTCTGAAAACAGAATTGAAGAAAAATAATCAAAGATTCAACAGTTTGTACCCTTTAACTCAATAGAAATGTTTCAAACAATTAATCTCCCCTTGAAATGTAGACACACATAAAAAGGCCGAATATAAAATCCCCTTAAAATCTCTAAAATTCGAATAAAATCCTTGAAATTCTGTGAAATATTTCGAAGGATTACGAAATCCCTTAAAATCTTCGAAATCCCTTTAAAATTAATTGAAATCTTTAAAATCCGTAGGAATTTTTCCAAATCTCTTGAATTCCCTCAAAATATTTGAAAACCCACTAAAATCCTTTGAAATCCCGTGACTTCTTTTGGAATATTTCGAAATATCTTAAAATCCCTTGGAATCCCTTAAATATCTTTGAGATTCCGTGGAATCTTTTGAAATCTTTGAAATCGCTTGAATTCTTAAAAATCCCATAAAAATTCATTCAAAAATCTTTGAAATTCGTAGAAATCCCTTAAAATCTCAAAGGAACGGTTAAAATCCTTGAAATTCCGTGAAATATTTCGAAATATTACGAGGTTCCTTGAAATCGTTGAATTCCCTATAAAATTCATTGAAATCTTTTAAATCTGTAGGAATCTTTCCGAATCTCTCGAAATCTAAAATATTTTAAACTCCATTAAAATCTTTAAAAAGCCATAAAAATTCATCGAAGCCCCTTTAAATCATTTATAATATTTGGAAATTCCAAAATTCTTCTGAAATTCCGTTTAATCTTTTGAATTCTTACGAAATCCTTCAAAGTCTGTGGGTATACTTTAGTTTAGAATCTTTTGAAATTACTAAAACTTCTTTGAAATCACGTGAAATCATCGATACCACTTCAAATCTCTCAAAAACCATTCCAGTCTCTTAAAGTCCTTTAAAATCCATGCAAATCTTTTGAAATCCCGTGAAATCTTTCAAAATCTTATGAAATTCCCTGAAATCCTTTAAAATCTTTGAAATTCAATTAAAATTCCCTGATATCCTCCAAAATTCGTTAAAATACTTCGGTATCCTATAGAATCCTGTGAAATCCCAAGACTTTTTTCGAAATATTACAAGATCCTTTGAAATCTTTAAAATTCCTTTGAAATATTTTAAAATCACTTAAAATCTGTGCAGCCACTCTTAATCCTTTGGAATTGTTTGAAGTACCTCTTGAAATCGCATGAAATCCCTAAAAATCTTTGTAAATCTCGTTAAATTCCGTAAAAATTTTGTAATTCTTTGAAATACTTTGTAGTCCTTTGAATTACAGGAGAAACGTCCGTATATTTCTAAGATATCCTTCAATGTTTTGGGACATTTTTTGGATTTTCGAAAGTGCCACGTGTGATATATAGAAAATTGCAATATCTCATGTAGAATTTTGAAATATCCCTAAAACTTCCAAAAGCATCCCAGGATATCTTACGGGTATCCTGTGGGTATCCTATGGTTATCTAAATTTCCGTCTTGATGTGATATACGATGGCCCAATGATATCCGAGGGATTACGTTGACAGGCAGATAGAAAAAGATCGCCATGCACAGATGCAGGATAGTCTGGGTTGAAAAAGAAGGGATAGTGAATAATTCAGTTATTTTATTTTAATATTAAGAATAATATACATGTTGTTGGAAACTGGGAAGGTTGGAAAGGTTGGAAAGGTTATGAAGTTTGCTAGCCCTAGTAAAATGAAAAAAATTAAAATTATTTGACTCTACAATGTCCAGAAGTTGGTTGGAATCTCAAGTTTCGATGGTATAAATATAAATTCATGAACTGAAGACTGTAGACTCATAATTGGTTGATAAATCTCTGATAATCTGCATTATACACTTATCGATAACCAATTGGTTTACCTGTGAAATGCAACAATATTCCAGAGCTAGAGGTTGCTCGTACTGTCGAAATATTATGTACTCGTATAGGTGGTGTTAACCACTTTAACGGTTAACCATCGAGATATCGATCGGTGTTCCGTGTATTACTCAAAGTCAACTTAAGGTTGAAACTGGACAAGGCAAGGCAAGTCTCGTGCCTATATTGTCCCAAAGTTAACGACGTACTTCTCTCCATTTCTGTGACATGGTCACGTTTGTACCCACTTACTCGTTAGCTTTACAAATGGTTACAACTTTTCTTAAACCACGATAACCGCAGTCATTGCTTTAGCCAGACTGAATTCTACAGTGCTTTACTATTCTAATATTCAGTCTTCTATTTGAACTTACAGTCTACGTCCACAGTCAGTCAGAATGCTCAGAATATTGTGGATAGAGAGATACAAATAGCTTAAAAAAATGGTTTCCAAATCGGTACTGAGTCATTCAATTCTATGAAGAATGAACTATCAGATGCGTTACAGCATCACTAATGTTAAATGAAATAGAAAAAGCATTCACTTATGTTCAAAGACAAATTGATCTTCAAAAGCAAAATATAGAAAAGAATGAGGAAGATCATGAAACATCCATACCTTTGGTCTGTGTGATTTTGGATATTGATTAGGTTTTGATAGACTTCAAACGTTCAAGTGAAATATGTAGAAGAAGTATTTTCCTGTGTTCAAAGAGAAATTGATCTTTAAAAGCAAGATAGAGAAAAGAATGAGGAAGATTATGAAGAGGCCATACCTTCTGGTTGTGTGATTTCGGATGTCGATGAGGCTATGAAAGACTTCGAACATTTCAGTGAAATAGAAGAAGCATTCTCTTATGTTCAAAGACCAATTGATCTTCAAAAGCAAGATATAGAAAAGAATGAGGAAGTTTATAAAGAATCCATATCTTCGGTCGTGTGACTATGGATGTTGATGAGGCTATGAAAGACTTTAAGACTTGGGAAGATAATGGAGAATCCATACCTTTGTAATTTTGGATGTTGATGAGGCTATGCAAGACTTCCAGAATATGAAAAACAATGCTGATAAAGTCGATGTTCAAAGCAAGACTAAAAATTTAAATGCAGATCTAAAGATAGTATTTGAAAAGTTTGGAAAATGGATTCTTTCTCACGAAGATAGTTTATGTATGTGTGTATCGTGTAAATGGTGAAGGTGGAATAGGAAAAAGTTATCTTATAAAAACCATAAATTCTTGGCTCAAAAAAGCAACAGGCAAATATACAGCAATAGCAGCTCCGACAGGTATTGCAACATTTAAAGCTGACGGTTTAACCATAAATGGTTTTCAAGCCTTTACTGAAGCATTCATTTCCATGAAGAATGAAGTTTCAGAGGCATTGTAGTATCACAAACGTTTATATGAAATAGAAAGAGCATTCACTTATGTTCAAAGACAAGTTGATCTTGAAGAGGAAGATATAGAAAAGAGTGAGGAAGATCATGAAGAATTCATACCTTCCGGTTGTGTGATTTTGGATGTTGATGAGGCTGTGATAGACTTCCGGGATATGAAAAACAAAGTTGATAATGTCGATGTTCAAAGTAATTTGAGATAGGAATTCATAAAGGATCCCATATGGGTTCCCACATAGATTACTAAAAATTTGTGGTCGGCATAATAGTATATCAATGCACTTTACACTGTAAAACTCCGATCCTTGAAAATACGCCGAATTAAGTGTAGTTTTGAGTTGCAACATTTTTGAGAAACGAAAACAAATAAAGGCACAATGCAAATTTTCATTGCTCAAAATGAGATGCAACAAACTTATGGTTTTCCGTGAGGTCGAGAAAACGATTGTCCACTTTTTCGAAATATCGTTAAAAGTAACATTTTATCTTTCTATTAATTACGATTTGGTCTTCTAACAACCACTTTTTCGTGCATCCAAGTGAGGATCGAGAAAATGGATCGTCCATTTTTTCGAAATATCTTTAAAAGTAATATTTTATCTTTCGCATATTTACGATTTGGTTTTCTAGCAACCACTTTTTCGATATTTTCAAGAAGATATATTGCTAAGAACTTTTTAAATTAATCAATTCTTCGTGAGTGAAAGGAAATCTGAAAATATCAACGACAAATATACACTGAATTCAATAAAAATTCATCACACGTTATTGAAAGTTGAAGCACGTCTTTGTGAAAATTCAATAACAGAAATGGCAAAAAACTTCACATGAGTGGGATTGAAAATATTCAAGTAGACTTTTTCTAGCAGTGTGGGTGATATGATAAAAATTTTAATAAAATCTGGCTACGTATTTCACTTTTATGTGTTTTAGGCTTCAAAAAATGAAAGCACGAACATCGCAGCTGATCCTGTTCCAAAATGTTATCAAATCAGATTTTCAGTTTCTTAATTATATTAGAAACGGTGTCCATGCACGCAAAATGATTATTATTCGATTTAAAATGACACATATATGCATCTTAAACTGAAAAATAGCTTAAACAGTATCCACTGATGCCATTATTGATAGCTGAAAAATAACTATATCATATTAAAATGTTCAAATGAGTTTAAAAACTGCCTTCTTTATGTTTTCAGTATAAACAGCATTCGTTATTAAGGAGATTTCGATAATTTACTGATTCTCTTACATGAAATCTCTTTTGTTTAAAAAGTGGATCACTTGTCCCTAGGCATTTTTTTGACCACCGACGCCCTTTCCAACTCCCAAAACTTGTCCGCCGTTTCCAACTTCTTTAGAGTCACCTCTAGGTCTCCCAGAAAAATCCAACCAATCCAACCTTTTCCAACTCCTAGTATCATCCCTAGGCAGCCCTGAAACCACCCCCGCCGTTTCCAACTCTTAAAATGTGCCCCTAGTCATTTTTATGACCAACTGTTGTTTTTTCAACTCTCAAAATTTGTCTCTGCGCATTTTCTGACCACATTTGCCCTTCTTAACTCTTAAAAATTGTCCCTAGACAGTTTTGTGACTACATTTGCCCTTTCTAACTCGCAAAACTTGTCCCGAGGCATTTTGAATACCACATTTGCCCTTTCCAACTCTCAAAACTTGTTCCTATGCATATTTATGACCACCCTTGCCCCTTTCAACTCTCAAAACTTGTCCCTAGTCATTTTTGGACCACTGTCGCCCTTACCAACTCTCAAAACTTGTCCCTAGACAGTTTCTATGACCACGTTTGCCCTTTCTAACTCTCAAAATTTGTCCCGAGGCATTTTTATTTCCACATTTTCCGTTTCCAACTCTCAAAACTTGTTCCTAGGTATATTTATGACCACTGCCGCCCTCTCCAACACTCAAAACTTATCCCTAGGTATATTTTTGGCCACCCTTGCCCCTCCCAGTTCCCAAAACTTGTCCCTAGTCATTTTTATGGCCAACTGTTCTTTTTTAAACTCTCGAAATTTGTCCCTGCGCATTTTCTGACCACATTTGCCCTTCCTAACTCTTGATTGCGCATCCCCTTAATATTATCTGATTGAATTTTTTTTTGGTTTTAAAAATTTATTGACGAAAAAGGAACAATTTAGGGTACATTGCAACTTAAAATTACCAAAAGACATCTTTAAATTGGTCAGGGGGAAAAAAATATGGTCGGGAAAAAACCCGCCAACTTCAAATTGCTTGATCACTAGACACTCTGATGATATTATCAACTTTTTAATTCTCACCCATATAATAATTTTCAGAGCTAAATATTGACCAATAGTCTGTTAGGGAAACATTGATTAAGGGCAAATTTGCTCTTTGATGTTTCAGCGTACGTGACATCGAGGTTCCCTTCGGTGGACGTGAGTAGCGTCAAGCAGGTCCTGGCCTACAAGTGCAAAGAGAATTCTACGGCTCTGAAGATGAAGTCCATTCGGTACATCTGGTGAGTAAAAAAAAAAGAAGAAAATAATGCCTCTTCTCGTTAGTTTTCTTGCAATAATAATAGTATATTGTGCAGCTAGGAAGGGAAGCAGGCATTTTTTGTCGAGCGCGATGTTTGCAAAACGAGTCGTAGGGCGAGCGCACACGATATTTTCTTCAAAATATGTTCGAAATACGCGGTTTTTCGAGTTTTGTGAAGCGATACTAGAAGGCG
>JAUMHM010000005.1:765913-780741 GCA_032362435.1 Melikaiella ostensackeni
GGCTCGATTTTCTTCACTCATTACCGAAACCACCCTCATATACTATCTTTTTCAGACTGTATAAATTGTGGAAAAGATATTGAAATTCAAGCTTTTTTGCATCCGAGAATGAATGATGAAATTGAAGATTGCGAAAAAAATACAAAAATATTTCTTTTTTGAATTATCTGCACTGTAAAAAGTCGATCCACAAAAGCACGCCGAATTCGGTGTAGTTTTGAGTCGAAACATTTTTGAGACACGCATAATTTCACCTCAATGGTTTTCTGTGAGGTCGAGAAAATGTATCGTCCACTTTTTTTTATCTTTCTCGTAATTACGATTTGGTCTCCTGACAATCACATTTTCGTACATCCAAAGGGAAATCGAAAAAACCTTTCTCATGATTACGATTCGGTCTTCTGAGAACCACTGTTCTTTATCTATTTCAGACTTTATTCGGTTATGAATTTAAACAATGACGCAATGTCTCTGTAACGGACCGTTACCATCATCAGGCATATTCTATATGAAGGAACATGTGAACTATCAAAAGATACATCTTACATACTAATAGTTGTAGCATATTCGGAATCCTTTCAAATGTTTAGAAATTTGGCTTAATAGAATGTTAAAAACACATTTTTTGTCATGTTTCATAGAGTTTGTAATAGAAGAATTGACAAATGGTAAAGTTATTGAACCGTTAACTTCATCAGGTACATTCTACATGAGGAAATATATGAACTAATTAGAAGTTAGATCTTATATACTAATAATAGTAACAACATATTTTCGGAATCATTTCAAATGTTTAGAAAATTGGCTTACCAGAATGTTAAATACGCATTTTTTGTTACGTTTCATAGAACATTTAATAGAAGAATTGACAAATGGTAAAGTTATTGAACCGTAACCTCCATCCGGCATATCCTGCATAAAAGAGCATTAGAAGTAATAAAAGTGAGATCTCATATACTAATAGTTGTAAAAGAAAGAGTTACAAAATAAGTAGCAATTATGTTAAAGCTACCGTTTCTTTTTTCAGTTCCCTACACTGTAAAATGTCGATCCTCAACAGCACCACGACTTCGGTGTAGTTTTGAGTTCCAACATTTTTGAAACACGAAAACAAATGAAGGCACAATGAAAATTTTCATTCTTCAGAATGAGATGCAATAAATTTCACCCTAATGGTTTTGTGTGTATCTATTCCAGAATTTATTCTGTTATGAATTTAAACAATGATGCAAAGTTTCGGTACGGGATCGTTATCCTCATCAGACATATTCTATATAAAGGAACATATGACCTATTAAAAGTTTAATCTTATATTCTAATAGTCGTAACATATTCGGAATCATATTGAATGGTTAAAGAATTGGCTTACCAGAATGTTTAAAACGCATTTATTGTCATGTTTCATAGAGCATGAAATAGAAGGACTGACAAATGGTAAAGTTGTTAAACGCTTACCCTCATCAGACATATTCTATATGAAGGAACATATGACCTATTAAAAGTTAGGTTTTACATCCTAATAGTTGTAATATATTCGGAATCATATCAGATGGTTAGAAAATTGGCTTACCAGAATGTTTAAAATGCATTTATTGTCATGTTTCGTAGAGCATGAAATAGAAGGATTGGCAAATGGTAAAGTTACTAAACGGTTACCCTTATCAGACATAATATATATAAAGTAACATATGAACTATTAAAAGCTAGATCTTACATACTAATAGTTGTAACATATTTTCGGAATCATTCTAAATGCTATTTAGAAAATTAGCTTATCTTAATGTTGAACACGCATTTTTTGTCATGTTTCATAGAGCATGTAAGATGAATATTCATAAATGGTAAAGTTATTGAACCGTTACCTTCATCTCGCATATTCTACATGAAGGAGCATATGAACTTATAAAAATTAGATTTTAAATACCAATAGTTGTAACATATTTGGAACCATTTCATATGTTCAGAAAATTGGCTTACCTGAATGTGAAATACACATTTTTTTGTCACGTTTCATAGAGCATGTAATAGAAAAATTTACAAACGGTAAAGTTATTATACCGTTACCTTCATCAGGAATATTCTACGCAAAGAAGCATATGAACTAATAAAAATAAGATCTTATTACTAATAGTTGTAACGTATTCAATATCATTTTAAATGTTTAGAAAATTGGTTTAACAGGAGGTTAAAAACACAAATGGTAAAAATATTAAATCTACTTTGAGTGTTGGAGAATAAGAATTAAACGCCCTAAAAGAAAAAGTTTAAAATTAAGTAGCAATAATGTTAAAACTAGTATTTTAAAAAAGAGATTAGAATGATAAAATAACAGGATGCTTACCATTATTCTGAGGTTTAAAGTTTTGTAGTAAAGGTTAAATCAGATATATTCAACTATTGTCTTTAAAAGTTATAAAATTGAAAACCTCTGTGATCAAAGTTAAAGAGGATGTCATGTTAACGTTTTGAAGATAAATTAACAGTTAAAAATTCATTTTTGTTCCTCGGATTTTTTTCGTAGAATTTTCTAAACTTTCCATATGTTTCTATATATAGGATATGCCTGAAAAAGGGTAACGGTCCGTTACCGAAACGGTGCATCATTGCTTGAATTCATGACTGAATAAAGTCTGAAAGAGTAGTAGAGAATTGAATGAATAAATATTTTTGTAAATACATCAAAAAAATTAGACTGAGAAGCGAAGTTTTCAAGATCCTAAGGCATCCCTTGGCGGATCTTAAGCCTCCTTTTATTTAATTCAGACTCGAAATCTGACTACCTTAATAGGAAGATTTTCTGCCCAAACGACATTGAGTTGAACCTTTAAATGTCTACGGAAAGTCCTGAAGACAAATCGACCCATCAAAGAAATGCAAAGAAGAATGAGTGTCAGGGTTAACATTTTTCTCTCTCATAAATATGGATAGTTTTCAAAAAAAAGGTGTTTCAGGTTATCAAAACAAAGGATTTATTTATTCATAATTTTAGGAAAGCGTAATCATGTCGTTTGAATTATAAAAACTCGATTGTAATTTACCATACTTGGAAGTAGCAAAAAAATAGAGAAGTATGAGAAAATGTTGAAAAAGATTCGTCTCATATGTAGTCAACACTTTCTGCTTGAATAGTCAGCTCAACGAAAAATTCTGCTGTTGATGGAAATCGTAGGATGAAACATACTTTCCTTTTATATTTCATAACATGTAGCAACCGACCCTTTCAGACATGGGATACATAGACGAGAGTTGAAGCAGAAATTTGTGCGACACAAGATGGACATGTCTATTAAGCTACTCGGATGTGGTCGAAATGCAGATGAAAAGAAATTTTAAAAAAGTGAATCGTGCATTCAGTGATGCCATTAATTTTCAGAATTTCATGACTTCCGAGTTCTTTTTCAGATTTTGCTCCCTCTTTTCAGGAAAATCTGGAGAATTTTAGTTATACCTGCTAACAGTAGGGTACTTTCGTGCTAGGGAAGAATTTTACATTAATTTTTATAAGCTTTTGCGATCATGTGGAAATGTGGCTTTGAAATGAGCCCAAGAATATTAAAAGTGTTGATTATTTCGGATGTTATTTAAAATTTGATGAAACATTAAAATTTAGACTATTTTGCAATAACTACTTAAAAAATAAACAAATTGGCCTCATTCTGGGCTTTTTTTTTGTACAGAATTTTGAGATCTTTCAACCCCTTAAAGAAAAAAAGTTTTAGCTTTGACATAATTGAAATGAAGAGAACTTAAACAATCATTAAAGAAGAGAATGCACAATTTTGATTTGTATATTCGCGAGTCTGTAACAAATGTGCTGGATTTTTTTTTCTACAATTTTCAGAATTCTCAGACGACGAAAAATATTTCCAGGTTTATTCACCAAGAAATGAAATTTTTCAGGCAGATCGTAAAATATAATCAGTTCTCGTTTTCATGTTGTTACGAGGACATAAGGTTTCTTGTCTTGAATTTTGATTTATTTTTTATTGAGCATTATTACGAATGTAATTTGTAAGCTTCAGAATGTTCTCCCAAGGTAATATTGTGTTCAGAGAAAAAACTGACATTTTCAGACAGATTCACCAGCAAAAACATCCATAAAACTTTTCTATTTACTTTACTGGCATTTCATTTCGGTAATATTAAATTCTCTACACGGAGAGATCCATGTTAATAATTTTTTGTAGACTAAGTTATAATTTAAGGGAAAAGAGAGAAATTTTCATCTTAGAAAAAAAATATATGAAACTATTATAGTTCATTTAATAAATTAATTTCCCTAAGGGTTTAATTTAAAGTTTCAAAATTACCAAGTTCTCGTTCAAAAGTATTTATTATAAGTCGAAATTAAATAAAAAATTTGAAAGTTTCAGATTATTTTTCTAAAATCAGTAAAATTTTAATGTGGGTTGCAAGGACTCGAATTCTGAAGCTTCCGATATTGCAAGTTCAAAAAATTAGTTACTACATTTTAATTTCAAGATAGGAAAAGAAATTTTTATCTTGTATACAACCCTAACAAATAAATCTAAATAAAGTTATAATTGATTTTTATTTTGTTAAAAATATGACTTTTTTGTAATTTAACAATTTTCCTGGGAATCTCGACTAATTTTTCACCAAAGGATATCCTCATCTGGCACGTGTGGGTGCTATCAAGTCCAACTACTGCCTACAAATTACGTTATTCTCTAGGAAAGCGGAATTGTACTCTCGATGTCCCTGGATGCATTAAAGGATGCACGTAAAGAAAAATTGTTATCGCAACACTGTTGCTTCTACGACCCACTTCTATCTATCCTGTTTAATGCTTTTTTTTTATTAAAGAAAAAAAAAACAAATTCAGTACGAAAAATGGTGGTAAAGATTGGTTTGGATAGAACTAGAATCAAATGAATTCATCCTTCAAACTCGTGCAATTTCAAATTGAAAGCTTTTAAAATTGAACAATCTCGACAATTTCTTTCTATATATGTTTTGCAGAAAACGTGTCAATATCGACCTCTGCAGAGGAGCCGTCGATATGTTGTGAATAATTTTCACGTTGTATCATACTTGCCACAATTGTTGCAATTATTTAACTGTCATTTAAATATGGAAATCGTTACAAGTATCAAGTCGGTAAAATATTTATATAAAAGCATTTACAAAGAACATGACGCAGCTTCATTAAATATAAAAAAAAATAATGGTAAAAATACTGTACATCACAATGAAATTCGTGGCTACGAGGACAATAGATATGTCGGTCCAGTTGAATTAGTATGGAGAATCTTGAGTAAAACATCATGTAAAAAAAGTCGTAGTATAAATCGTTTACCTATACATTTACCTAATGAACAAAATATTATTATTCAAGGAAGAAACCTTAATAAATTAATGTTATTCAGCGGAAGCGTACAGGCAAGACTATAGGAAGAATGTATTCAGTGAATCTATGTAACGTTGAATTCATTTATTTACGATTACTATTATTAACAGTAAAGAGTAAGACATTATTTGAAAATTTGAAGTGCGGTAATGGAATAAATCATGATACATTCACATCACACAGAAGAAAGTAAAGCTCCATTTTGAACATAAAATGGGCGTCAAAAAGTTCTGACGCAAAACTGAACGAGAATTCGCGCATATTGAGCAATACGAAAATTGAAAGAAATTCAATTGTTTTTCAGTTTTGACATCTTTCAGACATTTGGGAGAATTCGCACTTCTCGATCGTGTGGTATTTCCACCGACTAAACAAAACAATCCTTTTTTTCTTGGCAGAAATCCGCCCAGAAGCGCTTTCGCATTACTTCAAAGGGTGTCGTTTTCTTAGCTATCTATGCTCCTGCTGGCTTCTGTCTCCTGATCTGCCTCTGCCAACGTGTACGTCGAGCTGTTCTTTTTCTGATGCAGCTTGGCTCTCGATGTGGCTTCTTAAGTCTTCCTCTTCTGGGCTGCCTGTCTGATCGCCGCACATTTCATTGTCTCCGGAAGATGGTCAGTCCGGGTTTTAGCCTCCTTTGCGGCGCAGAGGTAGCACTCTGGCGTGCTGGAATTTCCACGCCCGCTCTTTATCCAACTTGACAAAGGCCCTCCTTGTTTCTCCAGAGGGTTTCCATGTCACAGACACCCTCGTGTCCAACGGCGAACTACTATCAAAGAATCTCTTCAGAGCTTCCTCTACTTCCTCTGTCTCGATAGTCGGGTCGACATCCAGGATCTGCATCTCGGTCTTGGGGACGAGGCAGCTGACCAATCCGCTCTTCCCAACACTAGCTACAATGGAGGTCGGCAGTTTTGTCTCTTCCTTTAGCGTCTTTCCCACCTCTATGAGGATCTCTCCTTTCCTGGCCTCCCTGACTCCCTTGATTTTTACTCCAAGACCGTCCGGTTTTACCTTCTTCTTGAGATTCTTGGGAACTTCGGCGTAGCTGACACGCTCAGCCAGTTTGACAAGAACAGCTACGACACGCTCACGCCTCCGTTCCTCCTTTCTCTTCGGTATGGTTGCAAGGTTCTTGTTTGTATCGCTCTCGTTGGATTCGGGCCCTGTTTCATCGACCCGAGCTTTGAGCCTCTTCTTCACCTGCTTGAACGTGTTAGTTTTCTGGGGGCTCGAGGTAGACTTTCTCGTCCTTGCCCGGAGTAGCGGTTCGGGAGTTGCGTCGGCTTGATGCTCCGTCAGAGTGCCCTTGCAGGCTATGTCCTTTGAACCTGCTGTCGACTTAGTCTCATTGATCATCTTGCCGACTTTTTTGGTAAGCCGATACTCGAAGTTACCGAGCTAACTTTCTGTCGATCTTGCATTGTCCCGCATCTTACCTAATACATCTAACGCTCCGTCTAGCCCATCTCGGATTGGCGGGTACATGCTTCTCTTTGTCTCGCCAAAATCCTCCATTTTATTGAGTATGCCGTCCAGCTTTCTAATGAAGTTGGTCGTTTTTTCCATAAAACCCTTCACTTTATCCTCGTGGATTCCTACCTCAGTTCTGGAATTCCCATCACGTTCCTCCGTAACATCTAACTCTCCACCGAACGATTCCTCGCAAAAGCTTCTATTTGAATGTTTATTTTCCATAACTAGTCCCGCGAGTAGCTAGGGAAATATACGATCCGTCCCTGCAGAACCCTGTATGCGGGGGTAAGGTCTCTGAAACCTGATATCCTACAGACACCGCATGAGACACCACTCCCTGGTACCACCACCACACCCTGGTAGCCTTCAGCGCGGTTTTTCACACCTTGGCCTTGGCTTGGGGTTTTCTCCTTCGGGACCATTCCTGGGCCATTTTCCGTGACTGCTTATTAAGTTGTGTCGCCGTATTTAACAGAAATTCTCGGTAAAAGGCCCCTCTATCCGCAACCTCATGACGCACCTGGTAGCCTAGTCAGAGGTCCCGGGACGTCAGCTTGTTTGGAATAAGGGCTAATTGCAGATGATGAGTTGAAAAGAGCAATAGAAGAAAATGTTTTGTAAATGATGCCGCATAGTCTCCGTAGATTATTCCTCAGAATATTAATACATTGACGATCAGTACATCCAAGTGAACTTTGGGAGGAATTCAAGGAACAAATTTCAGAAGAATTTAGTAGAAACTTCAATAGTAAGGAAGCCCAAAATTAAAAGACATCATTCGAAGATTTGAAGTGAGTTAATGGATTAAATCATGATACATTTAAATCAGCTTGTTTGGCATTAGGGCTAATTGCAGATGATGATGAGTTGAAAAGAGCAATGGGAGAAGATGTTTTGTGGATGAATGTAGTTAATGTAGTTAATGTAGTTACTTTACTCGTAAGAGCAGTAGAAGACTCTAGCAAAAAATATTGCAAATGTATTTATGTTGATGGTCGGGGGAATAAAAGTTCAGTCTAAAGAAGAGTTGTAACTAGAAAATATAGATGTATTTATTTGGGATGAAGCACCGATAGCTACTAAGTATGAATTAGGAAAAACGGATAGAACTTGAGAGATATTGTGAAATATAATATAAAAATCTGTGGAAAAACTATAATTTTAGTTTGAGATTTGAGACAAGTGAAATGAATTGTATGTATGTCGGTGTTGTTCTTCCAGAAAGAAGAACTGCTCCTACCAATTTGGACACTGTTCAAGATACGTATGGTGCTTTTATTAGGGAGACAAAATCGAAAGAAGTTTCAAGAATTGCAATTTTAGCAACTAGAAATGTTGACGTGCAAGATATTAATCGAAGAGTATTTGAATTATTGGACACAGTTACAGAAAAAATATAATATAAGCCTTGACAATTTCTTTCCTTATATGTTTTGCTGAAATCGAAAAAAAATTCCGGCCGGTGGAAAATGGAGACCAATTTTTCTGGGATAAAAAAGGAAAAAATTTATACAATATCCTAGAATAGATGTCTCCCTTATTTATTTTAGATTTTGAAGCTTTCAGGGGTTTCTGACCCTCCTTCAGCACCAATCTAGGCGCACTGAATCTGCTCATTATTATTTATGAGAGTCGCGAATTCAAGTTTCGAGCATCCTTTTACGAAGAGATCCCTAGAAAATCTATTTAAGAAAGGATCCTTTTAGATGATTCGTTTTGGAAAGCCAGACAATATCCAGTTGGAGGAAAATGATACCTAAGATTTTCTGAACTTCAGAAACTCTGCCTTTTTATCTAAATCACTTTTATAAAATTTAAAATTAGTTTAATTACTTTAATTTTAGGAAAAATTTGTAAATTTTTCTTCGAAAGAAGAGAATTAACGAAAGAAAAGGGGGAAATTTCCTTTCTTTTAAAAATACCAGCGTAATGAACAAAAATTAAAATAAATGCATCACTTTTATAACTGAGAAAAAGAAAGTAAAAGTGAAAGGAAGAAAATTATTTTTTTCCAGGATAAAAAATGATTTAGTTAAAAAAACGTTTTTTCACTTTTTATCTTTACATAGTTTCTTTGAAAAAATATATAAAATGGCCTCAAGTGGTCTCTGCAGAATTGAATCAGCTTTAATTTCAAAAAAAAAAAGAACGCCCAAATCGGATAAAAATTGTGATCTTCAGATTGATTTGTCCAAGAAAATTCAGTTGTGCCATGGAGTACAGAAGGTCGAAAATCGCGAATCAAAAAGCGAACATCCCTTAAATGTTCCAAAATATATGAAGTGTTGATATTTGTTCATGAAATTTGTTTATTATAATATAAATTATTTTTTTATAAATTTTTTATTCTAGGTAACCCTTAAATTTCGAATTGCAGCAATTAAAGTCAAGAAAAACGTGTTTCCTGTACACCAATCTCAGATTTGTGTAATTATGTACAAAAATTTATTTAAAACAATTGAATGATTTAGAAAATGTATTATTCCTGTTCTTTTAGTACACATGCATTTATTTTGATCGATTCTAAGCTTGTACAAATTATATTTTCTAAGTTAACAATGGTTTTGTTGAAAATACTTTTTTTCACTTTTCTTCTTTACAGACTTTTTTGTAAAAACAGTTATTGAATTGGCCTTGAGTGACCTCTAGACTGATTTGTCCAAGAAAAATTCAGTTGTGCCATGGAGTGCAGAGGGTCGAAAATCGCGAATCTAAAAGCGATTATCCCTCTTTTCGTTCCAATATTTTGGCAATTTCCCAGTAGACTAATCAGAACCCTCTTTTTGTTCCAGCGAGAGGCAGGACACCGAATCTTCGTCCATGGTCGACTCCGAGGACAAGTGAGTGGGGGCAACGGGTGCGTGCGGGGTGCAGCCCACCCTTATGTTTCGCCGCGTCCTCCCGCACCCTCGTCGTCAGTCACACCTCCGAAACCTGCATCGGAATGGGAGCCAGGATGAGAGCGAGAATCCGGATGATGAGGAGGACGAAGACGAGGAGCCCCACCAGGATCAAAGTCAGCTCCCGAGCCCCAATTCTCTCGGGGGCTTAATGAGATTGCACGCCATTCATCGCGCCCTTCGTGCCACCCTTAGAGCCGCCACTTCCGCCGCAGCCGCCACATACTTGTGATCAAATCATCCTCACTTCCGACCGGAAAACCCACCGGCACTCAAGAAAGCTTGGGTTCAAGGTTGGCAATAGGGCGAGATCAAAAGCCTCGAATGTGATAATTAGCTCTAATTAGTCCTCGAATCCAGTTTATCGACTGGGGCCTTAGAAGGTGAAAGTAGATCAAAATCGATAGGAAACGTGTTTTTTTTTTGTTTGGTCTAAGGAGCCTTAGTTCCCGAGGTATCGAGGTTTGAATGTTTGACCTTGAATGCTTGGCTCAAGTCCGGGCTCCGGGTTGAGCAGCGGCGCGTCGCGCGCCCAAGCATAAATATTCAAAGTTCGATATCTCGGGAACTAAGGCCCGTAGGATCAAAAGAGAAAATACGTATCTAATCCATTTTGGTGCACCTTCACCCTGCAAAGCCCCAGTCGAATCGGCTCCATCGATTCCCGGGCTCGTGGCACTGCAATCGCATTCGAGGCAAACTTCCTGAAACTGTTTTGCGTTTAACGCTCAAGCTTCCGGTCAGAATCGTGTCTAAAGCCTCGCGACAAAAGCTCGTTTCTAGGAAAGTGCCTAAGTCCCGAACTCTCTCGTGCTCAGTCCGAGAAATTTTTTTTTTCCTAAAAATGGACCTTTTCAAAAAATGGCTTAGTATGTTTGTTGGGAATTTAGTACTCTTTAATTCTAAAAAAAAGTTTAAAATCGGTCAATAATTGAAGGGTGTAGACCTTTTTGAATACTGTCAACCGGGCTAATGTGGATCACCGGGGTGAATATGGATCCAGGTATTATGGAGCATAAAAATTGATCCATAGTTACACCGAATGATCTATAATTACACCGGTTGACAATATTCAAAAAGTTATAGAGCCTTCAATTATATACCGATTTGAAAGTTTTTTTCAAGAATTAAAGAGCATTAAATTCCCAACAAAAATACAAAGCCCTTGTTTTAACTTTCAGACCTATTTTTTTTAAATACTGTGTTCGGTGACTTGCGGCTTAAATAAATCTGCAAGCTCTCTAAGAGAAGCAGAAGGTTTTCGAGGGTTAAGCCAGTTTATGTGTTCCCGGGTTTTCACCGGATTACTAGTCTTACGCAAATCGGATTTTTCGATCCAGGCACGTATTCAGATACAGAATATTTTTTTGATTATCCCCACTCAAAATTTGAATCTGTCAAAAGTGACTGATTCAAAAAATGCGGATTCGACGACGAAAAAATCAGTCAAAAGTGACTTGTCAAATCATTTAAAAGTGACTTGTCAAATCAGTCAAAAGTGATTCATCAAATCAGTCAATAGTGACTTGTCAAATCTGTCAGTTTAACTAAAAAAAAATCAAAATCTGAATACGTGCTTGAAAATTGCGTATTAAGTCGGCAAGGTTGAGTAAAAAAAATAGGCGTGCGTTGTATGACGAGGTGCCCTAAAAAAATTTGCGAACCGAAATCGTAGGGCAAAAAAGGAAAAAAAAGTGGACGGTGGCCAACGCGAAAATGCGGCTGTGATGCGCCTCGTCGTACGAGGGTAGTTTTTTGATTCCAAATAAATAAAAAAAAATTTTAATAAATTTTTTTAAATAAATCAGAAACTACCCACGAGGGCACTCTCAGCACGACCTTAGCGCTTCGCGCCTGCCCCAGAGACTTAGTGCAATAATTATTTAATAATGGTTTAATAATGATTAATATTGTATTCAATAATTATTAATATTACTATAAGCTAGACGCGTTTCGCCCCAATTCCGCCTCAGTTTTTTTCCCTCAGTCAACAAGGAAAAAAAATCAGATGCAAAGAAAAATTATTGCCAATAATACTCTAAATTTGAATCAGTCAAATTGACTGACTGTTAATTTTGAAATTTAAATTTCGGATTCGAAATCAGCGATTCCAAAAACCCCCGATTATCAAGTTTTATGCAAATCAAATCACTTTTTGAGTTTTCGGCCTGCCATTTTAAATTTTCAAATTTAGATTTCGGATTCGGAGTCAGTGACCCCAAAAACCCCCGATTGTCAAGTTTTATGTTATTCAAAAGTGATGAAATCATTCATTTTAAATTGTAATCTGTTATTTTCAATTATGAATCAATCGAAGCATTTTCAGTCAAAGCATGTTTGAATAATTTAATCAGTCAAATGTTGACGGTTTTAAATTAAGAGTGCACTCTAAATTTGAATCAGTCAAAAGTGACTGATTTGCAGTCAATTTTTACTGGTTCAAATAATGTGGGGCCAGTCAAAGCATGCTTTATTAATTTAATCAGTCAATTTCTGACTTATGAAATTTAGAATCTATTTTAAGTTTGAATCATTCAAAAGCTACTGATTTTCCAATAAATTTTGACTTATTCAAATGATGTGGATTCAGTCAAAACATGCTTGATTAATTTTAATCAGTCAACTCAAAAAGTGATTTGTTTTTTATAAAACTTGATACTCAGAAGTTTTGGGATCGCTGATTTTAAATCCAAAATCCAAATTGAAAAATTAAAATGGCAGATCCAAAATGGCGGACCGAAAACTCAAAAAGTGTTTTGTTTTGCATGAAACTTGGTACTCGGGGTTTTTTATGGTCGCTGATTTCGAATTCTTAATCCAAATTTCAAAATACAAAATGGCGGATCCCAGATGGTGGACCGCAAACTCAAAAAGTTATTTCTTTGCATGAGACTTGATACTCGGGGGTTTTTGGGGTCGCTTTTTTCGAATGCGAAATCCAAATTTGAAAATTCAAAACAGCGAATCGACTTTAGAGTTTATTTTTGGTATTTAACCAAATTTTTTTTCATTTCCGGGGCGGAAATTAAAGCAGCGCCTTTTTTCAACGAGCCGAGGGCTAATTATTTAATTTAAAAACCGGGGCTGGGCCGCGATTTTTTTAAGAGTCGCGCTTCAGTGAATTTAGAAAAATTGGTTGGCTGTGAGTTGCAGATCAAGAAACGAGAAAACGCGATCGAAGAAAGGAACTTTAATATTTAAAAAATCGTTGAGACAACGATGATGACGAATAAAAAAATGTTTGAAAAATAGCGAGGGCAAAAAAGGGGCAAATTAGCCCCAGCCCTTCCGGGATACAAGGGTAGATTTCATCCTAATTATATTAAATAATTAATAATTAATAGATGAACATATATTATTTGTTGGGAGAGCATATTATATTACATAAGTAATTAATATATGCATATACACATATAAATATATATATTTAGGATATTTATTTGTTGATTTGGTGATACATATATAATATATGATTTAATTATATAAGGGCCTAAGAAAAGGGTCTGAAAAAATGTTATACGATTTTATCGCGTTTATTTTGCGCGACGATACCAAAAAAATCTGTTATCGTATACGTAATTTGTCAACTGAGACACCAAAATAAATAAGTTTGATCGCTAAGGGCACGAGAAACGAGGATTTTAAAATTTTCGGAAAGAAATTAAAAATTATTTGGAACCAAATTTTATTTTGCAAAATTTATTTACCCAAACTTTTCTGATCAGTTAGTTTGAATTACTAATGAAATCAGTCAATGTGACTTGCTGATAAAATCAGTCAATTTGACTTATTGATGAAATCAGTCAATTTGAATTACTGATGAAATCAGCCAGTTTTTTATTTGATCAGTCACTTCTATTGACTGAATATCAGTAATTTTAATTGTCTGATTGATTCAATCTGTAATATTTACTGAATCATCTCTTATGACTGTTTTGTCAGTAGAAATGACTGATTTTTCAGGCAAAGCATGTTTGATTAATTTAATCAGTCAAATTCTGACTGATTTAAGTTAAAGAAATTTTTTTTCAATTTTTGCCTTTGCAAACGATTTTTTGCACTCCGGAAAACGAATTTTCGATTTGCTCGGTCTGTGGAAAATAAGCGGATTAGAGAGGTTTAGACCTCGTCATTCAAACAAGGCAATCGGAAATTGGCACCAGATTTCATTTCCTGTTTCACGTACCGAAGAATTAATTTTCCATCTGCTCTTTTTGTATTCAAACTTTTGTTCCAAAATTTGGAAATTTTAAATTTAAAAGAAAATTCTGATTGAAACAAATTTTATGTGCAAATAAAGAAAAATTGAGGCATTATTTAAAGTCTGAAATTGAGACGTTTTCGATCTTGGCCATTTTTTATTTAAAAATTTTTTTCGATTTATGCTTCTGGAAAAAATCAAATACTTATTTTTTCAAATATGAAATTTCTTAATTTGTTTTTATGTTATGAAATTTTATTTTCTACTTTGAATTTCTTCTTACTTAGCTGTTTCCAAACTACAATGATTTTTAATTTTATAGCTTTAAATTCAGAGGATTTTTTTTATTTGCAGGTTTTAGATTTTTCCTTTTACAAATTTTGATATTTTGCGATCTCAGATTTTAAGTAATTCTTTGAATTCGTGTAATACTTTGAATTTATGAAATTCTTGTAATTTTTCAATTTATGGAATTCATGTAATTCTTTGAGTGTATGTAATTCGTGTCATTCTTTGAATTCTTGAAATTCTTTGAAGAATTCTTTGAAATCTTTGACTTCGGGGAATTCGAACTACTCCAAAATAATGCAAGGAATTCAAAGAATTCAAAAGAATGTAAGGCATTTTGTAGAATTCAACAAATTTATTTAATACCACTAAACTCCTTGAATTCCTTGCATTATTTTGAATTTAAAAATTCAAATTGATCGAGATCAAACCTAAAATCTGCAAAGTGTAGCAGCTGGTAAATTTTCTTTTTCTGATTTTGATAAGCTTTTTATTTAGTTTGCCTTCAGACTGAAAATCTTTTAAGTCTTCTTCAGATTGTAATTTTCTTAAATTTTCCAATTCGGTTTAAATACTTTTTTTTTATAAATTA
>JAUMHM010000005.1:782251-792298 GCA_032362435.1 Melikaiella ostensackeni
GAGAGAGAGAGAGAGAGAGAGAGAGAGAGAGAGAGAGAGAGAGAGAGTGAGAGACGAGTTAAGAGAATTCAGAAAACTTGCAAGGAATTTAGAAGAATTTAATGAATTCGTGAAATACTTTGAGTTCTTTTAAGCTCTCTGAATCCCTTACATTATTTTGAAGGCCTTGGAACTCCTTGAATTCGTGGTATTTCCAAATTACAATGGTTTTCAATTTTATATTTTCAAATTAAGATGATTTTTTATTTATTTTCAAGTCGTTATAAGTTAAGCTACTTTTAAATTGAATCTTATTTTAGAATTTGTTTGAATGTGTCGATTTCCAAGTTCTTATTTTGTTTTCAAATAAATTTGAAAATTAAATAAATAATTTTTTGTTAATAATCGATTCAGGTTATTATTTAAGAAAAAATGAATTTGCGTTCCTCGATCCCTTGCGAGTTGGGAAAATTCTTGAATAAGTACACTTAGGTGTGAAAAAACAACTAACTAATTTTGACGAACAGTTTAATTATCGAAGCAATCGAAATAATAAATCCCGCGGGTAGTTTTCGCTCTCGTAGAGAACGTTTGTAAATAGCAATATAAAATAGTAAAAGTAAAAAAACACGACTTTTTCGAGCGATAATGTGATGGTGAGTTTTGCAATTGCGATTTACCAATCGCGTATACCAAGCAAGCGCCTGTATAATGAATAGTTACTCATCTAGTGATCGAAACGCAATCGAACGGAGAATGAGACCTGAGGCACCAAACCCGAAACCACTGAACAAATTCAAATACCAATTACAGTTTCTAGCGAGAATCATTTCCAGAAATGAGGTACCTTTACTATCAAATTAATTCATTTCCCTTTCAGATTTCGATTTCGAAATCAAATTTTCTTAGCTGGTTTAAAATCATAAAAAGGATGATAATGAATAATAATAAATTTTAAACCTCAAGAAATTTTTTCAATTTTTAAAGTGCGAGATTAGAATTTATGAATGCATTTTCACTCTTGTTAAAAGTCTGAGATTATTGAATACTTTTTTGAATTCGTGTAGAATTCCCAGAAATCATATAGAATTCCTTGAATCCGTGTATAATACACTTGAATTCGTGTGTAATTTGCTTGAATTCGTAAAGAATTCACTTGAATTCTTTTGTAATTCCTTGAATTCGTGTATAAGTCACTGGAATTCGTGTATGATTCACTGGAATTCGAATGTAATTCTCTCGAATTAATGTGCATTTCCTAAATATGTGAATTCCTCGAATTCGTGTAGACTTCCTTGAATTCTTGTACAATTCCTTGATTACGTGAATAATTTACCTGAATTTGTGTACAATTCTTTGAATTCATGTATGATTCAGTTTCATTCGTGTACAGTTTCCTGAATTCGTGTACAATTCCTCGAATTCCTGCAGAATTCTTTGAAGCCATGTAGAATTCTTTGAAACCGTATATAATCTAGAATCCGTGTAGAATTCATGTATGAATCGCGCGAACTCGTGTACAATTTCTTGAATTCGTGGAATTTGTCGAATTCTTTGAATTCTACGTACTATTCACTAAAATTGCTTCATTTTGCTTGCAGTTTTCGATTTCGAATTGAAAATCTCAGAATATTTCATTTGAAACCCTTGGAAAATCTATTTAATTTTTAAAGGACGAGATAAAAATAAATTCTTTTCTTTCATTCACTTATGGAATTCCTTCGAGAATTTATCAATTCGAAGAACAGTTTCAATTTCGCCTTTCGAAATCTGTCATTTTTCCGATGTCAAATTTTAGGTTTCTGAAATTAGATTTTAAGTTTGTCTGTCCCCAGATTACAATTACATATTCGTGGAATTCTTTTAATTCGTGAAATTCCTTAAATTTTCGGAATTTCTTTAAACTCCATGAATTCCTCGCATTATTTTAAAAGCCTTGAATTTTTTTTAATTCTTTGAATTCCTATAGAATTCTTTGAATTTTGATTTCGATATTACAAAATAAAATTTTCTTAGCCGGTCCATAAAAACAAATCTAAGATTGCTTATAAAAGAACCTTCGAATTTCCGTCGAGAACAGATTTTGTCGGTATTAAATTTTTCTTTTGGGAATATATTCAGTATTTTTAAGGTAAGCCATTGCCTAGGGTGGGCCAAAAGTAAAAAAATTTTGGAAATCGAAAACTCAAAAGAAATTTTGATGCATGCAAAATAATGCAAGGAATTCAAGGTGTTTAGAGGAATTCGAGAAACTCAAAGAATTACACGATTTCAAGGATTTACACGAATTCAGATTATTCCAAGGCCTTTAAAATAATGCAGGCAATTCAGCAAGTTTAGAAAAATTCAAGAAATTCAGGTATTTGATGAAATTCCAAGAATTCGTTGAATTCAAAGAATTCCCCAAATTCCAAGACCTTCAAAATAATTCAGGGAATTCAGGGAGCTTACAGTAATTCAAGACAGCCAACTAATTCCAAGGCCTTCAAAAAAATGCAAGGAGTTCAGAGAGTTTAGAGGAAATCAATGATTCAGTTAATTCAAGGTATTCAAAAAATTTCACGAATTCAAGGAATTTCAGTTATGAGTATTTGAACTTTTAAAGCTGGGGACGAAGTTATTAAAAATTTGTCGAAAATTTATTCAAAATTTGTTGCAGTGTCTGTAAAATATATATATTTGACCTTTTCTTTTTAATGTTAATAAATATTGTAATTCTTTTTCGAAATCCACCGGAAAAATTGAAAAATGGTCAAAATTGATAAAACGGCGGAGAAGAGAAAATTTAATTACTTTTGATAAAAAATCTAAATTTGCATTTTTTAGAAAATGGAGACAAGATATGAATAAAGTCAAAAACAATTTGTGCAAAAAAAAAAAGAATTAACGCCAAGAATATAATGTGAAATTAAATCATCAATTTTATTGCGATGTAACAGGAATTTTATCACAAGTAAAATGCCGATAAGTGACGGAAGGGTTTTTCGAAATTGCCAATGTTCTGTAGCGTAAAGCCTGGATTGGTTCTGAAAAGAGAACATTCAGTCGTAAAAAATATTAAGCGTGTAAATAGAGCTTTGTTGAAAGAGATGAATCCATATATACACTTGAAAAATATTTTATTTTCATTTTTACCTTGTCGATAATTTTCCTGATACTTGTAGAAGAATTTTCGATACCTTTCGAGTAAACTTTTAAATTTGATTTTCAAATTCGGCACATTTCTAATTTGGTTTTTACTAATTTAAAGTTCCCTCAAATTCCAATTTTTTTGTTTCAAGGATTTTAAACTTCACTTTTCAAAGTTCTGAAACACCTGGAAAACTCGAATTTTTAAAAAATTACGGATTTTTTATTCGCACCTACCGTAGTGTCACGACTTAGTTTTTCGAAGATAAAAAGCTTGCAATTTATTTAAAATTGATTTTTGAAATTCAGTTGGGAATTCCCAAATTTTAGCTTTGAATTCGGAACCTGAATTTGCAAGGTTCTCAATTTTAAAATTCAAATCAGCTTTATGATCTGACTCTTACCGAAAATAAATAAAGGCTTTCAAAATTCAATTTTAATTTTCTAAATTCATAAAAAAAATGGTTTAAATTTAAATTGGGATTAAATCTGGTAAAATAAACACCTAAAATCTGCAAACATTTTCCTGATTATTTCAAAGGATTTAATGTACCTCCATTTGGAAATTTTTTTTACTGCGGGTCGTTTTAAAGGGAATATTTTTCCCGGCTTTAATCACGTTTTACTTGGATGGATGCAAGAAAACGACTCACGCATATGAAATAGGATCACGTGTTCGTTCACCATTTCGCATTTCAATTCAATACGATCCATTGAATAACAAAAATACCGGAAAAGAAAAAAATAAAGCGGATCAAATAAAAAAATGAAATAATTAATAGTTATACAAAAAATTAATTATTACTTTTTAAAAAAATTGGTGAACTTCTCCGTTCGATGGGATATAGAAATATTTATGCAAACTTTTACCAATATATTTAGGAAAATACCAAAATAGTTTCCAACGAATTGGTTTAGGATCGACAAGAAAAAATATTTCAAGCGATAAGAAAGTTAATTATTAATTAATAAATAAGGTTTAAAAATTAACGAAGAAGGAGTGAGGTCACTCGACACAAGTAACATACTCCATGCCTTACGATAATAGATAATACGAATAAATTAAGCATAGATAAAAAATACTTGAGTAGTTAAAATCATTAAGTCGTTCTAAATTATGTGCAAAAGGAGCAGTCGATCAGAGGGAAAATATAAGAATTTTGTGAGAAAATATCAAGGATATTTATCACTAAGTCATGAAATTTCGAAAGAATTCTGGACAACCTGGACAAGTCATGGAATTTTGAATTACTGGATTTTCGTTTACGCATTGACCGTAGAATTACCGAATTCAAGATTTTTGAGAGAAAATATCAAGAATATTTATTTAAAAGTTATTAAATTTGTTGAAAGTTCGGGAAAACCTGGAAAAGTCATGCAGTTTTGAATTACTGGATTTTCTTGTTCGCACCAACCATTGAATTACCGAATTTGAGATTTTTGAAAGAAACTATCAAGGATCGATTTTATTAAAAGTTTTTGAAAACATTTTTATATATGTTTCAGGTATGGTAGTTAGGAATTACAGAATTTTAAGGATTTTTTATTCAGAAACTTTAAAAAGATTCAAAGTCTGGTCTTCTGAATTTGGTCTCTTTAATTATTTCACACTTTTGAATTTAGGATTTTTAAAATTTGAACTGAAAACTTAATCTATGAAAAATTAGCACAAGTTTGCTACAAGACCTGGAAGACTTGGAAAATTCATGGAATCGTGATAAAGTTCTGGAAAACCTGGAAAAGTCAAATTTTGAAAGAATTACTGGATTTTTTTATTCGCACCGACCATAGAGTCACCTAGTTTAAGATTTTTGAGAGAAAATATCAAGGATCGATTTTATCAAACATTTTTAAAGATATTTTTATAAATTTTTAGAGTATCGCATTTTAGGAATTGAAAATTTTAAGGATTTTTAATTCAGACTTCAAATTTAGAAGATTCAAATTCTGGTCTTCCTCCGAATTTAGGAACTTTTAAATATGAACTTGAAACCTGATCTGTCAAAAGTAGTAGAGGGTTACTACAAGACCTATAAAAGTCATAGAATTTTGAAAAAGTCGAATTTTGAAAAATCACTGCATTTTTTCATTCGCGGCGAACGTAGAATCACCGAGTTTAAGATTTTTGAGAAAAAATATCAAGGATCGATTTTATTAAACACTTTTAAAGACGTTTTTATAAGTGTCTAAAATATCGTATTTTATGAATTGAAAAGTTTCAGCATTTTTAATTTACACTTCAATTCTAGAAGATTTAAATGCTGGTCTTCCTATGGTCTTAAACGTTGGTACTTTTAAATTTGAACTTGAAACCTGATTTATGAAAAATAGTAGAGGGTTACTACAAGACTTGGAAGATCTGGAAAAAACATGGAATATTAAAAGAATTCTGGAAAACCTCTAAAAGTCGAATTTTGAAAAAAATACTGAATCTTGTTATTCGAATCGACCAAAGAATCACCGAATTTGAGGTTTTTGTGAGAAAATATCAAGGATCGACTTTACAAAACATTTTTAAAGAGGTTTTCATGAATGATGTTTCTTATTTTCGAAATCCAAATTTTGAAGGATTTTTAATTTAGACGTCAAATTTAGTAGATTGAAATTCTGGTCTTTTTTGAATTTAGAAACTTTTGAATTTGAAGTCAAAATCTAATCTATCAAAAATAGTAGTGCGTTGCTATAACACCTAGAAGACCTGGAAAAGTTCTGCCAACCCTGGAAAAGTCGAATTTTGAAAAAATTACTGCAGTGTTTTAATCGCACCTACCGTAGAGTCACCGTTTGGTTTTTGAAAGATGACAAACTTCTAACTTTGGTCTCTCAAGAGTATTTTACGCTCTGAAATTTGGAAACTTTTAAATATAAACTTGAAACCTGGTCTATCAAAAATAGTAGAAGTTTGCTACAAGACCTGGAAGACTTGGAAAAGTCATGAAATTTTGAAAAGGTTCTGGAAAACCTGGAAAATTCACGGAATTTAAAATTATTGGATTTTTCAAATCACATTGACCGTTGAATTATCAAATTTAGGATTTTTGAGAGAAAATATCAAGCATCGATTTCATTAAACATTTTTAAGATATTTTTATAAATGTTTAAGGTACCGTATTTTATAAATTTAAAGTTTGAGAGATTTTCAATTCAGAGACTTTAAATTAATTTATCAAAAACAGTAGAGGGTTGCTGCAAGACCTGGAAGACTTGGAAAAGTCATGGAATTTTGAAAAAGTTCTGGAAGACATGAAAAGAGTCAAATCTTGAAACAATTACTGGATTTTTTAATTTACACCGTCCGTAGAATCCCCGAATTAATGATTTTTTAGAGATCGATTTCATTAAAAAAAATTAAGACGGTTTTTCTATTTCAAAAAATCGAATTAGAATTAGAGATCAGTTTCATGAAAAAAAAATTGAAACGTTTTTTAAAATGTTTAAAGTATCGTATTTTAGAAATTACGGCGAATTCTAAATTTGCGAGTTGATACTTATTGATTTTTTTACTAATAAAAATAATATTATTATAATCCCAGTATTCCAAAAAAATTGATATTTTCTTTTTAATCTCAAAATGATGATTTATTATTAATCAATTATTGAAGCTCAATTTTGGCACCAAATGTAGAGCTTTTTTGCTCTTTTATTTCCTCACGATCGACCGCTGGTGGTTTTTGCCCGTAATCTGTAATTACTGTAATTAGTTCGCATCGTTAAAGTAGAAAATGGTGTTAATTAGGGCGAGCGACGTTGTCTGGGATAAACATCGACTTTAGATTAAACAAACAATCATGATCGTAAAGACCGTCAACAACATAAAATTAAATTTTTCAATTTGGGGAGATTTTTTTTCTAGAAAGAAAAGGATGAGATTCTTTAGTTTTCTTCTTAAATAATAATTGTATGCTCGAAAAAAAATTTATCGGCTATAAGTGACAACTTGTACGAATTGGTCTGAATTTGTGTTTATCCAAATTTATACTTATCCTCGAGAAAGAATTTTTCTAGTAATTTTTTGTTTGAAAAGGTTTTTATGGATTTCTTTTGTTGAGAATTTCTAAAGTGAGTCACCAACTGGAATATATTTATAAATAAATATCTCTTAATGAAACAAAGTTGTGCTTTAGTCTCCAGATTTTGTGAGAATCTGAAAATTGATTTGTAAGGAAAAGAAATAAATTACGCTGAAGAATAATAAACGCGAAATTAACGATCTGCCTCTTGCTAGACACGTAACAACTTTTTCAGAGCGTTCATTGATCTAGTGAATGAGAGAGATGAAAAATTTGTTAAATTTCTAACTTTGCAAGGAAAGGCCATTTGTCTTCGTTGCTTCATAATTCACTTGAAATCTGGTATTTTCTTAGTTGTATTGAAAAAAAATTTGAATCTGGATCAAGGAATTTTTCGCATAAAGTCTGGATTCAGAATCTTGGAGATTGAAGTGACTCAGTTTTCCAAAAATGGGAGAAAAAAGATAAAAATTGATGTTACGAAAAATTAGTCTTTTCTCCCTCTGTGTGCTCTAAAACCAAAAAATGCCAAAAGCACTTCACAGTTTATATACGAATTAATTAAACAGTATTTTCAAAAAAATGAATGCACCAAATATTGTAATTCCCTCTTTAAATTTAATATTCTAATTTTACAAATGTTTATTGTAAAGTTTAACTAGTTTTCTTAGTTTTAATCGCAACCCTGTTGAGTACGTTACATGTGCCTAAGAGATCACTTTTAAAAGCTTGTTTAGAAGAGAAGAAATAAAAAAAAGGGAAAGAAGACTCTAAATTTTAATCAGTCAAAAGTGAATGGCAGTCAATTGCGACTGATAATCAGTCAAAAAGTTCTGGAGAACCTGGAAAAGTCGAATTTTGAAGAAATTACAGGATTTTTGTTATTCGCACTGACCGTAGAGTCACCGAACTTGTCATGAGTTGTTAGAAGTGACTGAAATGACTGATTTTTCGATCAAATTTTGACTGATTTGAATTTAGAGTGAAATTAACATTTGCAGCCCTTTCTCCTTCGATGCCTTTACTGGAATCGTTATTAATTCAATTGTTTAAGGTACTAAGTTAATCGGAAAGTGAGTTAGAATTTAGAAGAGTTTCTCTGAAAGTTAGATTGACGTTTGTTAAAGAGAATAAATATAATTTTAATTCTCTTTAGTGATTTCATTCTTCGACTAAGTTTGGTAAATGTTGAACACTTGATTGGAGAAAATATGAATATTTTTATCGTATTTAAGCAATATTTATGGTGTTTCTTTGTTGAAGTACTAAAATAGATTGCTGATTCAATTTGCTTTGTAGAGAACTATTTCTTTGTGGAAAAAATTCTTTATAAGGTTGATTTTCAAGTGGATTAAAGTTAATTGGATCAGCAAAGTAAAGCTTTTTTCGCTGAATTAATTATTTGATTAGATAATATACAATTTTTCGTGATAGCATCTCTCAGTACAGGGAATTTCTCGAAAACTTGTTTTCGGATTTTCCACAGTTGTGATAAGTTTATTGTCAAGAGCTATTATATTATTATTATTATTATTATTCAGTTGTAGAGCGGCTTATTTCTTGATTTGTTGTGTCACTTTTCTGTGTTATTTTTAATAAATTTATGGATTATTTCGTTCCCAGATTCTTTTATTTTGTTCACCACTCTTTTTTTCATTTCCTTTCCTCAGAGACCTTCAGTGAACAATTTCAAGTTTAAAGAAGATTTACTCTTCACAGTTGTAACTCTATTTTTAAAAAAAGCGAACGATTGTGTCTTTAATAAAGCTCTCACTTCTATAATAAGGTAAAACGTGTCATTTTGTTTCCAGAAGAGCGAACATTAAAGAGTTCTCATAATGAAAAACGGACGTCGTTTATTTTTCAAATGACCTTCATAAAAGTCTTAATCGAGAGAGTTATATATTCACTGAACGAGCGTAAAATAAAAAATTCTTTACAATAAATAATCCGCGGAAAGCTAGTTAAGCTCCTATTTAGAATCCATTAGATCATGTATATGGACCCTGAAAATCGCTTGGCAATGCTGCCAAGTGTAATTATTTTTAATGGATGAACATTAAACATGAAGGCGTTTGTCTTGTAATTTAATAAAAAAATGGAGAATTACACGGTTTTTAGGGGACAGTCTAGCTCAAAAACTATTTTTTATCCATATCTCTATTAATTCTACCCCTTCCGTAGATTTAGCCCTTTTCATCTGTTGGAGCCTTCTCTAGCTAAACTTTAGCTTTTTATCCAAACTCGGATAAATGAAAGCCTTGCGAGTTTCAGTTGACTAATGATGAACTTCAGGCATGAGTTTAGTTGCATCCAACTGATATCTAATCAATAGCTCACCATCCTCTTTACTTACAAGGGGAAGGCCTCCTCTGCGACATTGACTTTTTGATGAGACTATCATCAATCGATAGTACGTCAAAAAAATTAGACGCGTGTCCTGGGTTTTTTGTAAGTGGGCCCTTGTTTAAGAGTTATGAGCGTTTGAAAATCACAGTCACCCAAGCTGCCAAAGGTCCACCGAGTCGCGCGCGGTTTCTTTCACCAAGCGCCGCCGGTGTCGCGGTAAAGAGCCTGTCTAGCGAGCACGCTGCCGCTGGTTTCAATCTTTTTGTCGACATTTTTTTTATTTTTCGCATTTAAAAAATGTCAAATAATCATTTTTTGATGCTCCCCCGTGGATTGAATTTTTTTTCAAAAACAGTTAAATTATTGGGAAATAAATATCATGCATGAGGATCGACGACAGGGGCAGGTGGCCCGACTCTCACCCCTCTTCCATGAATCGTGACAATGGGTCCGAAACTAGATTCAGAAAAAGCAGAGTAAATACGCACACTCATTTTTCCCGCATTTAACCGCAGATGTCTCTTTTTACGCTATAAAATTTAACACGTTGCTTCTGATGTGTATAACATTTCTGCATGAT
>JAUMHM010000005.1:803432-819755 GCA_032362435.1 Melikaiella ostensackeni
TCAGCGTCGAAAAATACATAAGAATATATAGGTCTGGTCAATTGCACAGACACTTTTGTTTTTTTTGTGGGCCTGTGATTATCCATATAACAGTTTCATGTTATTACTGGTATTGCTTTAAAAACTAAAAAATAAAAGATTTTATATTCAAATTTCTGAAAATTCATATTTGATACAAATTTATCACTATTCTTAGCCAAGCGTTCATTTATTCATAGAATTAGGGGAAGCTTTTAACTATATGAAAACGGTTTCCTCGACAAGTTAGAAAATTAATCTGTCATTAAAAAAACGAGATTGATAGTGCAAAAAAATGATGATCATTTTTTTTAGTTAGTGGAACATGTTTTGTGTAAGAATACGGTTAACCAGAAATTTCTTTTCATTATATGTCAGGTCTCAAAAATGATCTTTTATTGGTGATTGTTGAACAATCTATGAACGATGTAAAATTGTAGAAATCTTTTCGGAACAAAATATGTTGTTTTTCAAGGGATTCTGGACGTCACGTATTTCACCGTATTCATGAAAAAAATTATTTTTTGCCAAAGTTATAAGTATTTGAGCTTTTGAAGTTGGTGACGCAGTTTATCAAAAATTTGTGTTTTGCCAGTTGGTACTAATATAGGGAACATATCCCTTCAGAGTTTATCTTGTGCCCGCATCTTAGACGAGAAAAAACTCAATTTTTTTTTATAAAAAATCAAAATTTGCATTTTTCAGAAAATCGAGACAGGATACGAAAAAAGTCAAAGAAGCCAAACTGTCCCGGTAAGAAGAGAAGAACTCATAAAAATTCAGAATCTGAATTCTGATAAATACGCGAATTTTCCTCCATATAAAATTCCACCAACGAGTAAGAAAGAAAAGCAAAACCTATTCCTTTCAATCAATTCAAGAAAATTTAATGAAAGCTTATTGGGAGGAATAAAAAAGTGGAGAAATGCAAAAGGAAGAAAAGAAAGGAATAGAATAATGTCACTTTGAAGACGCAACTGTGAATTGAAATAAGCGCATTTCTCAAAATAAATAAATGTTATATTACATTTATAAATTATGGGTAAAAAAAGAATTTGGGTAAATTATGTAAACATTATTTATTTATCTATTGAACAGAAACATGTTTTGACCGATTTCGTATGAAATCCGTCTTAGAACACATTTAAGGCCATGTGAGCGTAACTTCAAAAATATTTTTTCATATTTTTCATAAAACAACTTACGTTCACACGAAAAGCAATATCGAGTTAAAGATTTCAAAAACTAAATAAAAAGCGCCGAGGAATGTTTGTCTGATCCTAAATTCTTATAATTATAAAAGAGCAAGAAGAAAACTTTTTAAATAATTATAAAAATTTAGGACCAGACAAACGTTCCTTAGTGATTTTTATTTAGTTTTCGAAACTATGCAAGTTCACATGTTTTGTGCACAGATTAGAAGGAATTAAATTAATCGAAAATACAGCATGTACGTATGGAATTTGAAATAACCATGACAAAATAATTAAAATTTCCAAACTTTTATTTCACAAGAAGGAATATAAACCATGTAAGTGCACATATTTTGTGGACAGATTAGAGTAGATCAAATCAATCGAAAATACAGCATGTAAGTATGGAATGAAAAATAACCATGAGAGATGTGTCTACTGCTCGGATTAAGAGGAACTAAAAAAGTGGAAAATATGTTCGCCTGCATGGAATTCGGCACAAGTGGCAATCGTTAAGGGAATAGAAAAGAATTGGTTTCGGAAATAAACCTATTATTTCGTTGGGCACTTCTCCCAATGGAAAATTAGCAAATTCAAAAAGATTAAATGCTTCTCACTCTTTCATTCAAATCTGGAAATATTAATTTTTCTCTATTCCTCTCATTTTATCGAGATTCTTCTCGAAAGGTTATAAAAAAGTTTCTTGCCATATTTACTTTCTTCAGTTGTGGAAAATTTTATTGTCTTGAGAAAAATACAACTGTAGCCGAATTTATTTATATTTTAGCGGAAAGTAAAAAAAACGCAAGATGGAGAAAACCGTCAAGAGACTTTTTTTATACCCGTTCGAGAGAAACAGTTCTGCTCTTGTGACTTCTTTCGTTTCTTGCTTCGATTTTCTAAAAAATGGAAATTTTTATTTTTCGTAGAAAAAAATAAAATGTTGTTTTCTTCCAGACGCGGGCACAAGATCAACTCTTATGGGATATATTAACAATATTAGAACCAACTTTAAAAAAATTAATAGAAGAAAACGCTAGATTCTTCGAGAAAAATGAGTTTTGAAATTTTCAGAAAAACCGCCGTCACTGGTTTGAAGGCACAGTGAATAGATTTCAACTTTTTCGCGAGTTTTCATTGTAGCTCCACACATTACGAGTGTTCGTGAGAGGAGTAGAAGAATCCCAAGGTCAATTCATCGAAATAATAATCCTTGTTTTCAGCATTCTCAATGTTTATTGTAATCCGATTTGAAAAATTGAACACTTGTAGTCGAATTAATTTAACAGTAGATTTGACAACATCTATTGGATTTTAAACAATTTTTATACCATTGGAAAGATCCCTGAACCGATTCCGACGATCTCTCTTAACTCATAAATAGTACGTCGCGTACCGTCGCGCCAAGCCTTTCAAGTGAGCGAGACACCAGCTGCGCCACTCGCCCCTTCCTGGCTTCTCCCACCAAGCTCTTCCCACTTTTCTTTGTTCGGCTTCAACTCGGGCCTAGGAAAAAAGAAACCTTGGCGTGGGAAATTCTTTCGTACCTGCTCAAGGCCAGGGTCACAAAGCAACTGAAACGCACAGAAAAACAAAGGAGGAGAGAGAGGAATTAAATACTAACTAAATGATCGCAGATGTACAAACAATTCTAACTGTTTATATTCATCAACGCTATTTTTCGTCTAGCAGTTGTGGTCGTGTTCTTTACACCTTCTCATCAATAACCTTCAGACAATGTCTTATCTCACGGTTGGTCATTTGCAACCGAATGCCTTTCGTCGCCCTTTGGCCGTCCTTGGTTTTTCTCCAAGTAATTTGTTTAAATTTCTTGACCTCTTGCGAGGTCAAGTGCCTTTGTTTTACCTAGCGGCCGTCCTTGGAACTCTGTCCAAGTATATTCAAATTTAAGGATGGACAAGTTAATATTTCCATTTCGAGGGATTATTTTTAACTCCTCTTTGTAACAATGCCCGATTATCGTAGTGTTTCATCGGAGATTTCATCAGAAAAATTTGTAGCAGATTCATCAATAACCGTTTCCTCCGAGGTTCCATCAGAAAAATGTGTAGCAGATTCATCAATAATTGTTTCATCCGAAGTTTCATCCAAAAAATCTGCAGCGAATTTATCAAAGATTGTTTCATCTGAGTCCGAGGGTTTATCAGAAATAGTTGGATCAGATGATAAAGGTATGATATTTTTTAAATTTACTAACATCACTCAGTTGAAAGACATTTAAAAAGTAATTACAACGTTGTAAAAACGTTTTTGGGATATATGAAGATATTTCATCCTATCCAGTCCTATCAAAAAGTGACGAATAAGAAATTTGTAGATCTTTTTTGAGTGCACAATTTTTGTTTCGCCATCATTTGTCGTATCTTGCACAGCTTGACCGTAAAATGTAATTTTTGATTTTTCATTATTTTTCATGCATTTAAAATGTGAAATTTTCAAGGAAATTCAAAAAGCTGTCATGATAATTCTGTAGAAAATTCAAAGATTGACATTCTTCATTCTCGACTTTTTTTCGTATCATGCGTTGTCTGACTGAAAATGTTAATTTTCGTTTTTTTTTTTAATTTTGAAAATGCTATAAATCTGACAAGTTTCATTTTATCAAAAAATATCAGCAGGATAAATTGTTCGAATTTTCGAGTACTATATACTATATAAGCGTATATAGAATTTCATAAACTTGGAAAAAATTAGTCTTAAAAATTTTGAAAATGCTCTCACTTCTTGAATTTTTATCCAAAATAGCTGGCGAACGAACTCGTCCTTTCGTTTTACGTTCTTAAAAAGTGTGGTCATTTAGGTCAAATGCTAGTCTTGCACTGAAAGAATCGTATCATCATTTCGCGGAAACCGCGTTAGAAATAGCACATGATCCATTGGAAAAAAGAGATGTAAGGTCAGAAGCTCTTGGTTTATACCTACAATTTTGCAAACTCGAAAACGGTATTCTCGCGGTATTTTGGAATGATGTTCTAGAACGGATTAACGCGACTAACAAATTTTTACAAAGTACTACTACTGAATTGTGTGATGTAATTCGTCAATATGATTCCTTGGGTTTGCAAGTTGCAAGTCTACGAGATAAATTTGACTTTTATGAAGAGGAAGGAGAAAGATTGACTCAGTGTGCAGAATATCGGGAACAAAATCAAAGACTAAGAATTAAAAAAATATTTTTTGATGAAAGCAGTAATAATGATACTGTGTTTACTCCTAGAGAAGACATGACAGTAAACACATTTTTCATTATTATTGACAGACTTGGAGCAGAGTTATTGAGACGAAGTGATGCCTACAGAGAGATTCGCGGTCTCTTTCGCTTTATAAATCACTTAGAAACACTCTCGGATAATGAAATCAGAGAAAAGGCTAACGATCTAGTTATAATTTACGATAAAGATTTAGGAAAGCAATTAGCCGAAGAATGTGTTCATTTTAAGCCATACCTTCGTGTTCTAAAACTGAAAGAAAATTCGGCGAGAACTATCCTACAGATCATTGTTACGAAACGTTTGATGATGGCCTATCCTAATCTGGAAATTGCACTTCGTATTTACCTATTATTTTATCTACCAATGCATCCGGAGAGCGCTCTTTTTCGGTATTGAAGCGTGTGAAGAATTATTTAAGAAACTCAATTAGCAACGAACGCCTATCTGCATTAGCCTTCTTTTCAGCGAAAGCAAATCTCGTAAATCCGATCAATTACGACGAAATTATACAAATATTTGCACAACTAAAGGCAAGAAAACGCATTTAGAGTAGTATATATGTAATTACTACAAACTACAATGTATGATTGTATTACTTATAAATAAAATATATGTATATAAGTAAACTAATTCAATTTATCTGTTATTTTTTGAAAAATAATTCCATACCAGCAGTTGCTCTTGAAAATTATATGAAAAGGGGGAAGGGGGCGCCAGAGAGTCATGGCCCAGGGGCCCCAAATTTGTTAATCCGGCACTGAGCCAGTCAGTATCCAAATGGAAATTGCGATGCAAACAGATCAACAAAAAGCTCAAAGATGTTTGATGGCATTAATCAGCACCCTCCGATATTGAGCACGAGCAGGATTCGCTACTCGAGGCCATGAATACAAATCAGAAAATTTTATGGCAATTTTAGAAGAAAGAATACTGGATGTGCCTGAACTGAAGCAGTGGCTTATCCAAGCTAATAACTACGTCAGTTCAGACATTTAGAATGAAATCATTGAGGTAATGGCCCAAATGCTGCTTCGCTGCCTTGTCAATGGAATAAATGCTTAGATATGCATTGCTCTTATTACTGATGGCACGACTGATATTGAAGGAGTTGAACAGTTTTCTATATGCATCCGCTGACACCTGTTATCAAAGGTGTGCTTCTGAGGCTGAACATTCCTTTGGCCATACTTTGTGCAAATTGTTCTGATGGGGGCAAAATTTGTCCGACAAAAACAAAGGCGTCCAAATATTACTTAGCCATGAACAGCCAAAATCTGTATTCATCCACTGTGCCAATCATTCTGCTGATTCAGCTGTTCAAGAAGTAGCCAATATGAACGCAGAAGTGAGCAATCTTCTAAGTTTGGTGAAAGACTCTTCAAACATCATTTTGCGCTCAGCAAAAAGGCAGAATACTTACTCTAATGCCGTCATCCCACCCTGCAATGAAAGTGAACAAATATCGATATTAAGAATGAAGCTTCTTCCTTTCTGTCCATTAAGATGGTGCGTCAGAACAAAATCATTGGTGCAGTATGAGCAACAAATCGCTATCGTTCGAGAGACTTTGAAGAATTCTGGACGAGGAAGGTTCTGTGTCACTGGAAGCAAAGTCACCAATTAGATGTTATTTGAAGAAGCTTAATTCCTTTAAGACCATGTTTCTTCAGATTATGAGCATCGACATATTTGGACCATGTGAACAACTAGCAAAATTTCTGCAAGATCCGCATTTCACCGCTGCAGGTGCTAAACAAGCTATTCGAATGTTGGTGCAACAAATTAGAAAGCTCCGCTGTTTTGAAGAATTCGAAAAGATTTACGACCACATCAATGAACTGGCGATGCAATTTGAACTTGTTGATCTTGAACGTAGATTGAAAATAATTTCTGAACGTTTGAAACAAACTGATTCTTCACTGTCGTCGGTGACGTTCACGAAAAAAGAAAAATTCCGAAAAGATTACTTTGAAGTGCTGGATCTTTTATCCAATGAACTCGACCGAAAGATTAATCCAAACGGTAAAATCCAATACTAGTATTCATCCTCATTGTGGAATATTCAATTGTCATAATCTCAATCTATTTTCTAGCCCTCAATACTTTGGAAATGTTGGCAAGTATATTACTCGATGCTTTCAAAAGAATCGTACCAAATGAAGAAAACTTTAAAACGAAATTGGGTCTTTTCGATGGAGATTTTGACACCAGTAATCTTCACGCACAGTCAAAATTGCTCAAAAATATGCCAGAAGAGTCAGGATCTTCACCTACGTGTTGTTCCGAAATTTCTGACCAGCTCCGAAAAATCCCAAGTACAGCAAAATTCCTTTGAACGAGGTAATACGTTGGTCACTTTGATATTGACGATTCCAGCATCAGAAGCATCTTCTGAACGGTCGTTCAGTGCTTTCCGATGTCTAAAAATATACCTACGTTTAACAATGACCCAAAGAAGGTTATAGCATTTGATGATTCTCCATGTCCACAAAGAACGTACAGCAAATTTAAATTTGTTAAAAATCATGGAAAAATTTGTTTCTCGTGGTAATAGAAAAACAACTTTCGGAAAAGTGTAAAATTCATACAAAATTCATATGTAATCAAATCAGAGGAATATCTTTTTTTTGTTTAATACTCATCATGAAGTTGGGATATAGTAAAGTGGTTGCTACGTACAAAAGTTTTTTGCTTCCCCCAAAAAAAGTACGTTCCGGCGCCACTGGTTTGGATTCTTACATTTTTCTTTTTTGAAGAATGGATTAATTTGAATAGGTTGGTTCAAAATCAACCTACGAAAATATATGAGTTTCAGGAATGGATGAAAGTGTACTCAAGTCGAATTCAGAGCTAAAGTTTGTCATAAAAAAATGGTCTGCCCCATTTTTTCGAAAACTATGGATTTTAGCAAAAATATGTTCTTCACTCAAAATATTCTATTACTCAATATCTACAGTATTACATGAAGATTTCTTGCAAAAACTCAATATTTTCAAAGATACTGCGAAACTTCTATTTAAAAAATATGAACGCAAAATGACAGAAAAAGAGCGAAATCCAGAAAGGGCTAACAAAAAGGTCTTATTGAACAAGCATCAAATATGCAAGTTTTTATATTCAAGGCTTTCAAATTTTGTAACGAATTTATTTTCACATTACATATTTCTAATTTTTTCCATTAAAAATTATAATCATTATCATTATAAATTATAATAAAAGATATATTTAGATCCATTTCCGAAATCTGCAAAAACTTTCTAAGGCCAGAAAGAAAATATCAATGAAAGATTTCACATTAAGGTAAATTTTCATATGATTAAAATTAATTTTGGTACAGTATGACAGAAGCTGCAAAAAATCCATATTTGTCATTACAAAAAAAATTCTTCAAATATCTCTTCCTGCGAGTAAAAGTACATTCTTCATTAAAATTATTCAATTAAATTCATTGGGTGAGATATATAAAATCACATGTTTCTCATACATTTATTAGAATCAATGGTATTTTTTTCTCATAGAATTTTTCATCTTGAGTTGAATTAAAGTTTTAAATGCAGATAATTGGCCACTAGACATTAGTAACACGTCGAGAAACATAATTTTATTACAAAAATAGACATTTTTTTGTGTGCTTACATACAGAAAACCCATTCTTACTAAGTATCTCCTACCGTCTGCAGCCGCAATTTTACCAGAAGCACTCGCATTTGCTTGGATTTTTGACCACGAACTTTTGGTCAAAGGGGAGTAAAACTACAGAAAAACTTTATCGAGCACAACCGGTTATCAACAATGCAGTTTGGATGTAGACATTTAATAAGATCGTGTTGTCCACACCCATCCTCAGCTTCAAAACCTTTCGCTCGACAGTAGTTAAAACCGGGACTAAGTGGAAATCACGAAGGATCACCCATCCGAGCACTAACCGCGCCCATCCATGCCTAACGTCCGAGATTCACCAAATCGAGAATCACTGTGCAGCTATTGTGGTCGGTACAAGCGAAATTGCATTTTAGTTTGATATTTTCTTTGAATTTTAAGTTAATAATGTCCATAAATTCCTGGGTATGCGCTTTGGTTAATAGGGAGTCTTGGGAGCACAATCTCAGCATTATGTGGTGTATTTCGTGGCAAAAGTCCATATACACCTATTGCCATAATAAATGAATTACTTTCATCAAATGCCGGGGTCGCCCCAGTGTATATATTTTTACAAATTATTTGATTTCGTTCATTATATATTGGGAGAATATTATTATCGTCGTCCCATCCAATGATCCAGTCGCCTCTTGCCACTACTGTTAAACGACCCATATGTCGACGTGTGCCCATGATGCGAACATCAGGAATCTCTGCTGGAAAGACATCAAGTGTCCAAAAAGGTTTCTTTGAGTCGTCCTCTAGACTGCTGCAAACTAAAACATCAAAATAGAGATTTTTATGCAAATAAATCTTGCAGTTATTTGATATAGATCTTATAAAAAGGAAGGGTGTCAAAAAGCGGAAATTGTTTATCTCGTTGGACGCCAAACCCGAGTCGAAATTTAGAACCTACTTTGAATTTGCAGCTCCTTGTTAGAACCTACTTTGGCGCTTTTTGCTTTTGACGCAACTGCAGTTCACACACTCGCATGCATATTTCGCATTCATTTATAAATATATGTACGTGGAAAATTTTCTTTTCATTAAATAGTCCTCATTATTGAAATTTATGATGAAAAATCTACATTTGTACAAAATGCAGTTAATTAATATTATGCAATCCTACTAGAAATGACTTATGCGGTGCTGATTGCTTACGATATAGAAATTCTTGGAAGGGCGTCACGGCCGTCGCAGGCCGTACCCGTGACCGGCGTCAAATAAGAGTTAAGTGTAATGAACTAACGAATATTTGTTACTTACGTTAAATTGAATCAAAGGGCATCATAATGACTACAGTTATAATCAAACAACATAAATATTTAGTTTAAAATTCAACCTCATTGTCATAAATTGATTATAATGAATAAATACTACTTTGCAATGCTTAACTACAAAAGATATTTTATCCTAACTGAAGATGCTGAATATTTGTATGAGCATAGAATTCATCATGAAAAATGACCAATTATTGTCAATTACTGCGTCGTTATAAACATTTTTATGAATAATTGATGAAATTTCGCATTTTTACACTCATGTAGGTATTAGTTTTTTCATAAGAACAACTTATAATTGGGTTCAAAATGCAACAAATATTATAAATAATTTCAAAAATTATACATTCTACATTCTACTCATATTTTACTATATAATATTTTATATTGTATCTTATATTATATCTTATTTTATATAATATCTTATATTTAGTAACACTTTTTTTTATTTATCAATAATGTTTGTTACTGAACAGTAACAGTTGAGAGTTTCTGAAACACTTTCCTAGAGAAATATCACTATTTACGTGTAGACCGCTTGCTTTAGTAGAAAAATCCTTTTTTTCGCGGAAAACTATCTGTTTTAATTTTTTTGTAATATTTGTTGCTAATAATAACTAATATTTAATATTAACAATTTTGTTTCATTTTCAATTACTTTTAGACAAGATATAAATTAGGCTCATGGAAAATTCAACACTGACTGTAAAAAATTAAAAATTGGTAATTCATATATTAAAATATTTATAACAATAATAATCCTAAATATTAATTATTATTAACTTATTTCCTGAGGAATATTATTTGAAGACAAATTTTTAGAATATTCATATAAAAAAAATGTTTTCTGCATTTGAGCAAAGAATTATTTCTATATAGGGAAATGTCGCTTAAGAAGGGTTTCCCTTAACAGGACAAGTAAACTAACAAAAGCATCAAGTAAAAATCATTCAAGCACTTTAGACAATGAATTGTTATCTATATTTGCAGTCATTATTTAATAGATTGTGGTGATTTAAAACTGGAAGTACTTGTTATTTCATACAGATAACTTTCTGGGCCTTCAAACGGTTATGTGCTTTTTATTAATTTTAATGTTGTTTACAAAAATAGTGTGAAAACATAGAAAATGCCTGATTCCTACGTCCGGCCCATTTTGGTTAGAAACTGTAAGTAAAATCCTAGCTTATTTTATCTTTGGAGTAACAACTGAAACAGCGGCAAAAGCAGAAATTCAAAAATTCCACTAGTCAGAGACAACCTCTCCTAAACTAACCTAACCTCTCTATGCTTTTAGATCACCAATAAGAAATTCTTTAAAATATGTTACTTTTTTGCCTTATATCGATTAATTCTTGTTCTGAGGTAAATAATATTTGTGATTTGACTACTTTATATAAATGTCTATTTCATTCTACTTTTTATAACACTCATTTGATTATTGGCTCCATTCAACGCTTTTTTGCGATTTATTATTTATTTAACATGAAGAATGCATCATCAAAGTACATTACTGTTTGAACAACACAACGCGAATACAATTTATCAGTATCAGGTATTAAATAAAATGATTTTTCTAGTTTTTAAAGAGGAGCCATCTCAAGAAACCGGGTGCCTAAGACGGGAACTTGACATATTTTTTTAAACATAAACGGCAGCTTCTCCGGCGCGCAGGGCGAGAGACGGCATTCAGCCAAGCGTGAGACACCGGCAGCGTACAGACAAAGGCGCAGTGCGTGGGTACTCAGATTCGAACTCACGTTCGGAGATTGCGTAATATTAGGTAATGGTTCTTACGGCCCTGACTGCTTACGTTTGGCTCCCCCCAATTTCGTGAACATTGCAGTTCACTTCTTCAGGGCCAACCTGCAACTGAAGCTTTAGGTTATGTTGTTCTCATAAACAATCTCTACGATGCCTCTGATTGGCAAGAGCGCCCACCTTGGGGACTGGTCGAGGTTCCTTGGCCACTCAAGGCTTTTTCGAAAAACTCGGGAGAATGGAAAGTCAAATCGGATTGGTATTATATCCATTGTCCCTATTGATGTTATTAGAGTGTTTTAAGATTTTGCTTGCTGCTGTATGTTTTCTTGAAAAAATATGGTATGTTCTTGCGATGCCGGTTGTTTTTTCAAATAAAGTGCTATGTCGTGTTCCGGTATGATGCTCAGCTAGTACTGATTGCGTGAAATGGTTTAGCTTGACTTTACTCTCATGTTCTTTCACACGTTGGCTCACCGCTCTCCCGGATTCTCCGATGTAGACGTTGCCACAAGAGCCTTGGATTTTATGTACTCTCGGATCACTGAGAGGTGCCTTTTTATGTTTAGGGTTGTCTAGAAGTTGTCCTATTTTCGCAAGTGGTTTAAATATGGTTTGGATGTTGTGCTTTGATATACATCTTCAATGTATAAAAAGGGAGAGCTAGAAATTCTAAATTTAAAGAACTATCACTTGTGATTCTCGCAAGTAATAGTTTTGCAGATCTGAATTCTCAACACTCACCTCGACGAGCCTTGCTCTCCCAGTCATCTTATTAGTAGACAACCATCTAATTTCCTTTCACCAGGCCTGATTTACAGTGTGGTAGATTACAACAGTTCAAAGTTTTCATCGTAAGATGCCTATAAATTGATCACTTATCGGAATCTCACGGAAAAACTTCTTTTGTGCATTTAGTTAAATTAAAGCAGTTTTGGTTGTGGCAAGTTAGATGGGAACTTTAATTTTTTAGAATATTCTGAAACCTGAAATTTTCGGATTGACTCGCGCGCCCCGCGCCACAGGCACTGCGCATCAATCACGAGCGAGTAGTGTGCGGATCGTGTCGCACGTCCCGAGGAGAATCGTCTCCTTTTATTTCATCATATGATTGCATTTCATGTTCGATATAATTTAATCATAAATATTGTTCGTACATTACTTAACTACAACCTCCATATGTTACTCATATTATATATCGTGTTCATTTTAATATTAACCTGCCCATACGGCATTATGATATAATTCTTATTATATTATAATATAGTGCGATAATACTATGATAGTTACGTCTATTCTGCAACATAGCACCAACCTTCAGCTTATTTGAAGATAAAACATGAGAGACTAGAGTGCAACAATCACGGCGCACCAATCACGTTCGTGCGAATTTTCTGATTGGCTCGCGCGCCCTGCGGCGTAGGCACCGCACACCAATCCTGAGCGTCGTAGGTGCAGCGTGCCAATCTCCAGCGAGGCTCTCCCTGATTAGACCACTATCGAGTAGTGGGAAACTCTGCGACGGAGCTCCCTTCTATTCGATTTTCCCGCAGAGTGGTAGAGACCGCGCTGTCTGCGGAGTGGGACAGCCTGCGCGCTCTCCCATAAAAGATAGCGTTTCGGCCACCGACCGACAATCTCCCTCCCGACTCCATCAAGAACGCACGAAGACTCCTCATCGCTCCAAATTCAGCTCAGGGACAGCTGTTAAAAATAAATTTTTAGAAAATCATCCGAGCTCTCTTCATTTTAAGCATCCAGACCAAACTAAGGAGAGAAGAACTCTCCTTCCACCTCCTCGGAGTCAACGAGACGTGCCGAAGGTTATGAGAGAATTGGACGCTTGGCTTCTCGACCGGCAAGGCTTCATCTACGTAGAAGCCTCCAATGCGAAGACCCACGTCCCAGAGAAGAAAGGAACTGTAGATTCTCTGCAGTTCTAAACCGCACCAACGGCCTTTTTCAGGGCCGTCAAATAATTCCTACGAAGATTTGTTCCTCAAAATCTAACATAATTGTTTACCAAAAAATGGATCATATCAGCTTGTTGAAAATTCTTCCTATTTGTTCTGTGATACCTTGGATGCAGGGTAGGATGGTGGTCGTTTTCCTCTCTCTTTCTTTAGTAGGTTGTGTTGACTTATTTTTTTGAGTGTATTTTCATATTGTTTTCTCAATTTGTTTGTGTAATCGCTTTGTATTAGGATTTGCTTAACGTTTTGTTATTCCTTTGTAAGTTATCTTTATCTGTTATGGAGACAGCTTTGTATACAAAGGACTTAATGACTGATTGCTTTTGAGATGGGTGGTGGTGGGAGGAGGCATTTAGGCATCTGTTTGTATGGGTAGGTCTTCTGTGAACTTCATGTCCTAATGTGCTATCAGATCTGTTGTAAACTAGTACCATATTCCAGTTTAAGCTTGGATTGGTTGAAGATTGAACGTTAGAACCATGGCTACCATGATCCGCTCGCCTGAAACTCCGGGCACTTCAACCTCCAATTTTTGACATTAAAATGTTTCCAAAGAGAATTCAGAATTATAGATAGACCAAATACCAATTCACACTCGCAAACATAATTTTTGTGCTTGAAAAGAAGAAAGTTAGCACAATTTTCTCACTACGTATGCACTACAAACAATATTTTACCGAAACTCCATATAAACAATGCTTATTCAGATGCGAAACTGTTGATAATTTGATATGCAAAGTACAAAACGAGATTTGTTCTTCATAAATTGTGATTAGTTGATTAACGCTATGTGAACATAACCTAAAAATTGTGTCTCATTTTTTTTTTGAACCAACTTGCTTTCACACGAAACTTGTTATCGTGTAAACGTAAGTTGGTTTTTAAAGAATGTAAAAAAAACTTTGAGGTTACCTTTACATGATCTTAAGTTAATTGATCTCTTCAGATTTCTTTGCCTTTTATGAGTAGAAATGTCTTTCACATTTTTTTCCAACCAACTTACGTTCACACAACCTGCGATATCCAGTTGGAAATTTGGGAAACTAAATAAAAACCGCTAAGGAACGTTTGCATTTTTCGTAATTACATATAAAAATTTAAGACAAGACAAACATTTTCTGGTGCTTTTTATTTACTTTTCTCAATTTTCAACTAGATATCGCTTTTCTTGCGAGGATAAGTTGCTTGGAATTTTTTTTTTAGATTATCCTCACATGAGATGAGAGTGTAAAAATTAGGAAATATATTTTAGTACTTCACTGCTTCTTTACTTTTTATGAAAAACTCTTTTTTCGTTTTTTTTTTTGTACATTTATTGTACATTTGAATTCAATCAACCGGAAAAGTGGGTAGTCTCGAAGTTTAGTTTTGATTTGTGAACTTTTTAGGCGTTCCTTTTTCAATACACTAAAAATTTTCATAAGAAAGTAGATTTTATTTCATTCTCTAAGAAATCATTTCAAAAATAATTTTAATGATGAAATATCTTTTACTGAACAATGTGAAAAATAAAATTGGTATATGCTGCAAATAGTCTTGTGCATTTGACATTTCTAGGTATTTTGACCAGTCGTGTGTTTGCAACGAGAAGTTCATGCTTGAGAGCTTTGTAGATTGTGCGCATGTCTCATGGTTACATTCAAGAAAATTTCTATGAATGATGTATTTTTTGAACTTGGCTAGCTTTTACAGCTTGAAATCACTTGACTAGTTCATAATAGTATTATCAATTATTTTGAAAATTCACTTCTGAAATCTGAAGAAATTCGGGAAAAATCTGAAGAAATTTTCTGAATTGGTCTGAAGATTTTCTGAGGATAATTGTGGGAGAGCTGAAGATTTATCTTTTTGCCACCTGGCAGCACTGATTTCAATGTGCTCCGTTAGCTCAGTCGGCTAGGCGTTTGGTAAATAAAGTCGGTGCGTGCGTGCGAACTCGGATTCGATTCTTCGTACTTGTGGATTTTTCGATGACTATGCGTTAGCGATAAGATTAGAATATCATGAACAATATATCTCTGAAATAAACTCAAATTTCCTTTTAACGAGCCTCCGTATACCACGTGCCTAGAATTGCTGCTGACTCGTATTTGTTGATGAAGGGGTCCAAGAGGTCTTAACATGATATAACCCAAAGGTCCTCACGCCTTGGATTTTCTTGCAGATTTTGAATCCAGTAAGTTTCCTGAGCATTTTGAGACCACAATCGAGGTTTTTTATCAAGCCGCTTTTCAGAAAACCTGCTTATTGAGTTATAAGACAGTATTTTTAGATTTTTTTACAGATCATGCGTATTAGCGTAATTAAAATTATGTAATAAGATTTATTTGATGAAAAAAAGTTTATTTTTAGGGTTTCGTAGTCCCGGGCCGTTGAACTTTTTTCCCGACGATGGGATAGGACAGGATTGGATAGGATAGGACAGGACTTGCTAGTGTTAACGATGACCATGAACTCGTGGACAGAAGCGCTATTAGACATCTTTGCGCTGGCGAGACCTAACTATACCTGGGAGCGCCAGAAAGCCGCATTCAAGACATAACATCGTGAAGGAGATTCTCCGAAGCAGATACAAGCGTCTCCTTCGACAGATTTTGTCCTCCAATCTGTCGGCGTTCAACAAGATATCTGCATCTAACATGCTTGCAGTCCTGGTTCTACTCTATTCATTTGGGGTGATCCCATGGACGAAGCACGAGCTCACGGCCCTCGATTTCACCACACGTAAGATCATGCATATGCTAAAGATCTTGCCTAACAAATCGTCCGTTCCGCGCTTATACATCCCATGCCGTAAAGGCGGACGCGGACTTCTAAATATCCAGTGTCTTCATGACCGAATTATCTGGGGTACAAGTCACATCGTGGTAATTGGAAGAGATCAAAGTTGTCAGTTCATCCGAAACAAAATATCATGATTGGTCATTATTGAAAGATGTATGAGTAAGTCCTTGACGAAGGGGAATTGGAAAAAAACAAAATTTAAAAAATGACGGCCATTGGGAATTCAATGTCGATTTTCACCCCTGTTTTTACTGTTCTTCATCAAAGCTTAATTAGGAAATTTTTTTTAAAAAAAATGGCTCGTCAAGAACTAGAAATAATATTGAAGAATGTTGATAGATTTAATGCTTCACGATGATTCATTATGATGAAAGGAGGTGTTCCGGGTTTCAATCGTGTGCAAAACTACGAATCTTGCCGACGTTTCGTGAACATTGCAGTT
>JAUMHM010000005.1:837584-857766 GCA_032362435.1 Melikaiella ostensackeni
CTGCCCGCTGAGAAACTGCGGGGGCCAGCAGTTCTAGGAAGGCTTAAACTGGATGGGACTATATCAGAGTTCGAGTGCACCTATTAATCCTAAGAATTTCGAAGAAAGGGTGGGATTATAGAGAAAATGAAAAAAAAAATCGTAAAAAATGTAAAAATGTCATTCTCTTAATTGAAAAATACGTGTCAAACTGACTGCCTTATATTATAAAAAGACGCAGTCGCCGCCGCCGTGTCAAGAATTTAGAACGCAGCACTGGCCCAGTCCTGGCTCAGCTCTGGCTCAACCCTGGCCTGAGAAGGCCCTCCCGAGCAGGCTTCCAGAATCTTCCAGAACCTGCTGGACCACCCACGTGGGTCTCTAGAACCTCCTACCACAGCCTTCAGAGCCTTCCACGAGGGCCTTCAAACATTCCAACGACAGCCACCAAAGCTTCCTACGAGAGCCTTTAAAGCCTCCTATGTGAGCCTCCAGCTCTCCCCACGAGGGTCTTCAGATATTCCTACGAGAGACTCCAGAATCATCCATGAATGAGATTCCAGAGAATCCCACGAGGACCTCCAGAGACTCTTACGAGGGCCTTCAGAGCCTCATACGAGAGCATCCAGAGACTTTTACGAAGGTCTCCAGAGAATCCCATGAGGCTCTACAGAGATTCTGACGAGAGCCACCAGAGCCATCCACAAAGGCCTCCAGAGTTTCCTACGAGAGCCTCCAGAGCCTCTCATGAGGGCTTCTAAAGCCTCTCACGAGGTCTTCCAGAGAATCCCACGAGGGCCTCCAGAACCATCCACGAGGATCTCCAGAGCTTCCTATAAGAGTCTCCAGAGCCTCTCACAAGGACCTCCAGAGAATTCCACACGAGCTTTCAGAGATTCCAATGACGGCCTGCAGAGCTTCCTACGAGAGCCTCCAGGGCCTCTCACAAGGGCCTTTAGGGCCATCCACGAGGACCTGCAAAGCTTTCTACGAGAGTCGCCCGAGCCTCCCACGAGGGCCTCCAGAGAATCCCAAGAGGGCCTCCAGAGATTCCAATGACGGCCTCCAGAGCTTTCTACGAGAGCCTTCAGAGCCTCCCACCAGGGCCTCCAGAGATTCCCACGAGAGTCTCCAGAGCCATCCATGAGGGCCTCCAGAGCTTCCTACGAAAGCCTCCAGAGCCTCTCACGATCGCGTTCAGAAAATCCCACTAGGGCCTGTGGAGATTCTAAGGACTGCCTCCAGAGCTTCCTACATGAACTTCCAGAGATTGCTAAGAAAGCCTTCAGTTCCCCCCACGAGGGTCCTCAGAAATTCCTACGAGAGCCTCCAGAGCCCTCCATGAAGACCAGAGCTTCCTACGAGAGCCTCCAGTTCCTCCCCCGTGAGCATCCAGAGCCTTCTATGAGGGTTCCCAAAGGATCCCACGAGAGCCTCCAGAGCCTCTCATGAAGGCCTCTAGAGAATCCCACGAGTGCCCCCGGAGATTCCAACAACGGCCTCAGCCTCCTACGAGAGCATCCAGAGCCTTTCACGAGGGTCTCCAGAGAATCCCACGAGAGCCTCCAGTTCCTCTCATGAGGGTCTCCAGAATACCACGAGGGCCTTTAGAGTCTTCCACAAGAATCTCCAGAGCCTCTCACGAGAACCTCCACAGAATCGTACGAGGGCCTCCAGAGCCTCCTACGATATCCCGCAAGGCCTTCCACGAAGCCCTTCAGAGATTCGTACAAGAGCCTCCTGAGACTCTAACGAGGGCCTGCTGAGTTTCCTACGAGAGCCTCCAGAGATTTTTGCGAGAAACTTCTGGAGCCTTCCACCAGGCTACCTTCCCTTCATAGGCTCCAGCGGGGGCCACTAGAGACTCCAGACTCTCTCACGAGGGCCTCTAGAGAATTCCACGAGGGCCTTCAGAGATTCCAATGACGGCCTTTACAGCTTCCTACGAGAGCCTCTAGAGCCTCCTACAAGAGCCTTCAGAGCCTCTCACGAGGGTCTTTAGAGATTCCCACGAGAGCCTTCAGAGATCTCCAGAGATATCTACGAAAGCCTCCGGAGCCTTCCACGAGGAGCTTCAGAAAATCCCACGAGGGCCTCAAAAAAGGCTCCGACGAGAGCCTCCTACGCGAGCCTCTGCAAATTTCTACGAGAGTCTCCAGAGCTTCTCACGAGGGCCTCTAAAGTTACCTACGAGAGCCTTCAGAGACTATAACGAGGGCCTTCAGAGCTTTCTTCGGGAGCCTCCAGAGATTCCTGCAAGAGCCTCTGGAGCCTTCTACAAGGGCCTCCAGAGAATCTCACGAGGGCCTTTTAAGGCTTCAACGAGAACCTCCACAGATTCCTACGTGAGCCTCCAGAGCCTCTCACGAGGGCCTCTAGAGATTCCTACTAGAGACTTCAGAGCTACCACGAGGGCCTCCAGAGTTTCCTACGAGATCCTCCAAAGACTCTAACGAGAGCCTCCATAGCATCCTACGAGTGCCTCTGGAGCCTTCCTCGAAGGCCTCCAGAGAATCCTACGAGGGCCTTCAAAGGCTCCAACGAGAGCCTCCTACGCGAACATATGCAGATTCCTACGAGAGCTCCCAGAGCCTTCCACGAGGGCCTCCAGAGAATTCCACAAGCGCCTCCAGAGAATCCCTTCTCCATTTATGTCTATTTATCCCAAAATAGTACCCTCCCCTTTTCCAATAATCTTCCACAGGTATCTAAATTAATGCATTTTACTTTATACCAATTTGATCCGTATCTTTTCAGAATATTGGATTGAATTGGAATAAAGAGATGCAATTATTAAGATACAGTACAAAGCTCATGCCATGTCACAGTCTCACAAAGAGGCTAGTGCACGGGACCAGGCTACTCAGAAAGAGCCTACTGATTAAGCCACGCTCCTAAGACTTGGCGGGAAACATCTCTGAGACGCATTGGCGGATTATTTGAATATCAACTCGCGCACGCACATTTAGTGCCACTCTCAAGGCGTTTACTGAATGTAGAACTAGTTGGAGCGAGAGGCGCTAAGCAAAAAAGGCGCTTACTGAAAAAGGTGCTTTGTGAGAGTCTACTGTAGCTTATCGTACCTTTAAAATAAAAACTGAATAGCGAATAGCCACGCGTAATGCTCAGGATTCGGAGCCACACTCAAGGCTCAAGGCTCAAGGCGTTTACTGAATGTAGAGCTGGTTGGAGCGAGAGGCGCTTACTGAAAAAGGTGTTTTGTGAGAGTCTACTGTAGCTTATCGTACCTTTAAAATAAAAACTGAATAGCGAATAGCCACGCGTAATGCACAGGATTCGGAGCCACACTCAAGGCTCAAGGCTCAAGGCATTTAGTGAATGTAGAACTAGTTGGAGCGAGAGGCGCTTACTGAAAAAGGTGCTTTGTGAAAGTCTACTGTAGCTTAGCTTTAAAATAAAAACTGAATGGCGAATAGGCACGCGTAGCGCACAGGATTCGGAGCCCCGCCCCCCTTGATACATAAAAAAAAAATGTTACATGACATTTTTTGAAAGCTCTCTCCTCCCCAATTGTACCAGGACCATAAAAGTTCCTCTTGAAACTTCTGATCCTCCTAGAAGCGTTACGTAATATATGGTCGACCCCTAATGTGCATGCGAATAAAAATAATCTCGCCAAGTTCCTACAGGTGTGTTGACTTGTAAATTGTAGGGTTATTGGACGCGTGCGGGTCATTCGGCTGATTAAACCCATAAAACGTGTCCATCAGCGAGCCTCAAACTTCCCCTCCTATTTGATGTTCCATATATGTACTATATTCCATAAAAGCACAGGTGAACGTGCGAGCTGAGAACGATGAAAAGTGATGAGGAGGGATAACTTGAGAAAAAAAACCTGTATACTCGTATCTACTGTGTAGGCGAAAGAAGGAGAAAAGCAAGGGGTGGATGAGTGACACAACCCACAACCAGAACAACAACGCAGGCGCATGTAACGAGTCTCATGTTCCAAAGCGTCGCGACGCTTTTCTCATTCGACTTTCGACGCGCGTCCGCGGTACAGTACCGTTCTCAGACCTCAAAGCCTATAATTAATAATTTTCCCTTTTAATAAGTATCGTTTTTTACTATCATTTCCTTTACCAAGAGACAATCTTTAAGAAGATTTTCCGTAAAGATGTATCCGAGTTGTATTAAAAGATGATTTGTAAAAGTAGATTCAAAATTAGAGTAACAGATTAATTAGTTATAGTTTCACTAGTGTTGAAGTGATTTAGGATTTACCGATCTATTGGAGTGATTAAGACAATATAGTATGAACGAGATTCCTGATGATTGTGCTGAATCTTTAAGGATTTCAAGTGTTTCGGAAATTGAGGAACTTTTCCAAACTAGAGAAGATTCTTTCTAGTTCTTGATGCATCAAGAAGGTTCATGGAACATAAGGGTATCCAAACTTACTGAACGAAAATTGAATCACAATTGGTTAGTTTTGATCTATAGGAACATTAAAAGCAATTTGTTTTGGCAGATTTAACACGGATCATGATAGTGAAGATAGTTGAAGTTCATAATGGTCCTGTAAGAAAATGAACTGAAACAAAATTGAAACCCTAGTTGGTTCATTTTGAGGAATATGAACATTAGAAGCAATTTGTTTTGTCAGATTTGATATTGATCATGAGAGGAAAGAACTCTGAAGTTCATGATGATGTAGGAAAATGAGCTGAAAAAAAATCAAGCCACAACTGGTTCATTTTGAGCAATAGGAACATTGAAAGTAATTCTATTGTTTTGCTAGATTTGAGATTGATGATGACAGTGAAGAAAGCTGAAGTTCATGATGCTTTTGTAAGAAAATGAGCTAAAACAAAATTGGAACACTAGTTGATATTTGAGCAATACTGTTGTGAGCACTTCAATTGTTTTGTCAGATTTGACATTGATCATGAGAGTGAACAAAGCAGAAGTTCATAATGATGTAAGAAAATGAGCTGAAATAAAACTGAAACCATTTTTTCTGTGTGTGCATCAAGTGGGTGATCATTTTGAAGACAAATAGACTCTGCTTCAACAAGTGGTTAATCTTTTTTTCTATAAGACGATTCTTCTACCCTAACTGCAAGAATCCTGAGATATTTGTCCTAAAACAACAAAGTGAAACAAAGTGAAACAATTCCAAAGAATTTTTTCTTTGCCAGAAAAGAGTAACAAAGAAGAAGCTGATGAAATGATGCTGAAAATATTTCTCCAGAAACAACTAAGTGTCCAACAGTAGGGTGGTCCTTATTTTTAAAAATCATATTTTTTGCTCTCACTCCCTAGTTTTGTTCGAATAAAAAATTACCTTTAAGTTTCAGCGAAATCGGTTAAGGATTTTCACTGGTTATCTTAAGCTTAAAAATAAACATTGTTAAAAATGATTCATAAAATTGAGATAAATATTCTTATACTATAAATCGTAACTAATTTTGCAAAAGAACTAAAGCTAAATTTTAGAAATAAATGTGTCAGATTAAAATTTTTTATTTGAAAAAAGGTATTCAGAGTCTTATCTTTATTCTTTTTCTATAGGTAAAAATTGCAATTTTCATTTATTCCTAATGTTAGGGGGCTCATTTTAATTTTTGAAGGAATCTCCACAAATCCCTTTGGTACATTTTTATTTGAAAAATTTTAATTAAGAATTATACAGTTGTTATATTTATAAACAATATTTTTCTTGAATAAAATTTCTTTAATGAAGACGTACCAAAAACATTTGTAGAGAATCTTTCAGGACATAAAATGAGCCCTACAAAATTAGGATAGGATAAGAATTGCAACTTTTACCTGAAGAGAAAGAAAAAACATTAAATTCTGAATAATTATTATCAAATAGACAATTTTAACCTGAAATATTTTTTTCTAAAGTTTGTCTTCAGTTGTCTTCCAAATATAATTAGAATTAGTGATGGGAATATTTTCCTCGATTTTATAAATCATTTTTAAAAATGCTCATTTTTGAACTTGAGATGTCTAGTCCCCAAAGCAGAGTGTTAAGCGTCCTGGAAATCCTTTAAGAACTGGAAAATTCCTTGAATTTTTTTACCTTGAAAAACATGGAAAAGTCCTGGAATTTCGCTCATGGTCCTGGAATTGGGTTTTTCATAACCTTTTCATTAACCATAAGCATTTTTTGAAAAAATAAACACTATTGACCTTATAAAATGCCGATCAACAATCAATTAGACTTTTTCGTACTTAGGGTTCTTTTTTCTTTTTTTTTTGTCTGAAAAAAAGCTTAGGTTTTTTTCCTGAAATACCTTCATATTTAAAAATGGACATATATTATTAAACAAATTTTTTAATGTTAAGAGTTTCAAACATTTTTGAAACAATAATTAGTAATTATTAATTTCGAATTGAAAGCATTTGAAGTTTGAAAAAAAATATACTGAACGATTTTAAATTGAAAACGTTCCAAATAAAACAATTTCAGATTAGGTAAAATTTTCAGAAAGGAAAATGTTTCGAATGGAATGAAAAAACATTGAACTTCTATTATTTTCAAGTAAAAGCTCTTAAAATTGAAGAATTTGAAATTGAAAGTGTTTAAAATTTTTTAATTTTTACAAAGAAGATCCAAAATTGAAAAATTTCAGACTCAAATTTTGAAAATTGGACAACTTCATTAGAAAGGAGTTGAAATTGTATCATTTCTAATTCAAATCTTTAAAAATTGAAGAATTTTATTTTGAATTGAAGAATCTCAAAATTGAATCATTTCATATTAAAATTTCGAAAATAGGACAATTTCAAAGCGTTCAAAATTGAATAATTTCAGATTAGAATTCAAAAACTTGGACCATTTTAAATTTAAAGAAATTGAAATTGTATTATTTATGTTTAAAAGCGTTCAAAATTAAACAATTTGAATGTGAAAACTTTGGAATTTAAATAATTTTCAGTTTGAAGCAATTTAAATTTGAAAATTTGAAATCCAAAACTAAATTAATGTTCCAAAGTCAAAGCTTCTGAAATACTAGAATTATTAATTATTATTACATGAAAAAATTATAATTCAACATTAAATTAATTAGAGCAATTTTTCTGATCTAAAAATAAATTCACCATCATTTTCACCGTTTAAAATGGAAAAATTTTCAATCACAAACCTGTAAAATTGTAGTATTCTAAAAAAAAAACGTTCAAAATGGAGTAATTTGAAACGGGAAAAATTAAAAATGAAAAAATTTCTACTGCGGAGCGTTAAAAATTAAACGAATCCAAATTTCATTTGAAATTAAAAAAATTTTAATTACCAAAAATTGTGATATTAAAACTTTTTTATGCTCAAACCTTTAAAAAATTCAATTATTTTAAGTAAATTCAAATCGTTTAATAATTCGCTATTTTCAAATTGTTGATTATACTTGTGAAAATTCAACCACTTTAATTTTAATTACAAAATTGAAACTCATAAAAGGGAAAAATTAAAAATACAGCATTTAGCATGGAAATTCAGAACTCTAAAATTGTAACCATTCAAGATCAAAGAAATTATTTAATTACTGTGGTATCAATTTCAGATAGTTTAGTTTTTATCTATTGTGATTTTAAACAACACAACTTTAAATTTTTTAATTTCAAATCGTTTAATTTTTAACCCTTTATTTAGAATTATTATTCATTCTTGAAATCTTTGAATTAAATATTTTTTAACTTGTAATGATTCATTTTTTTTTTAATCTTCGACTAAAAATTAGACAATTTTAAGATATTTCATTGAAAATAAAAAATAAAAAAAAGCCTTCAAGGAAGATCGCCAAGATTTACATCTCTGACGTTGCACAAATTAAGCCTTTCAATTCGAAATTGTTTTTTTCAGTTGAGTTTGAAATGTTTAATATTTTGTAACATTTTCAAAGAAAAAATAATTCAATTTTCAATGTCTAGTTCTACAATTTTCTAATTTTCAAGGTTTGAATTTGACATACTATTTTCTTAATTTTTTATTCTTTTTTAATTATTCTGCAAGCATTCAATTCAAAATTATTTAGTTACAAATCCTTTAAAATAAAAATTGTGCAACTATCAATTCTTTCAATTTGATATTCTACGATTTCAAAGAATTTAAAAAACCAGACAAGTTTCTACGTTTGGAATTGAAACTAAAAAATCTGGAATATTTAAATCTAAAATTATTGAATTTAAAACTGACTATCAAGGCTTTCAATATGAGGTTTTTCAATTTCGAAAGATTTAATAGTAAAATTGTAGTGGCATTTCTAATATTTGCATTTGAAACTATGACAGACTCGAGAGGATTTCAATTTCAAATTGTTGAATCATTAATGATATTAATTAAAAATTATTTTACAATATTGGCAGCCAAATCATCAACATAAATCTAAAATATTTCAGGGTACCCTCTAAAAACAAAAAAAAAAGTGGGAAGACAATGAAATTTTATAAAATGTCAAACTGACGTATACTAACAAACTGTTTCATTGACACAGGAAAGAAAAAATCGTGAGTCAAAAAACACGCAAGTACCAGGCTTTAATGTGGACAAAGTGAATAAATGAATTTGAAGATTATTTTTATCGATTTATATAGAATTATACGTATTTTTTCCAATAAAGTTCATTGCAATAATTAAAAACAGGTACCTGCAAAATTTATTTTGTCCTGAAAAACCTGGAAAAGTCTTGTAATTTTGTTTCAAAGAATCGCTAGACACCATGCCAAAGACCATGATATTTCCCATCGATTTAACACGGGAAAAAGGCACTTCCTTCTTAACGTATGATTTGAACCCAAAAATATGGCACTAACATAACTTCTAATATATGTTTCTATTCAAAATTCTTCAGGGAATAAGAATCGGCCATAACTTTTTATATTATAAAATACTGAGACCCACTTATGGGGCCCCGAAGAATCCCCCATAAGTGCTAATGGGAATTTTTACGTAATAGTAAGGTTGCTAATCACTTTGAATACCGTTAATTTACTTCAAAATTCATCAAAAATCCATCTAAAACTTTTGAAATTTCGAGAAATTTCATGAAGTCCCTTGAAGTCTTTGAAATTAATTGCAATCCCTTTCAATTTCTGGAAATTTTCAAAGAATTTAAAGGAGTGTAAGGTATTCTAAGGCATCTTTCAAGCAATTTCAACGATTTCAAACAAAATTTTATAAGGTTTTTGAGAGACTTGAAGAGATTTTGAAAGATTTTAAATCATTTCAACAAATTCTAAAAGTATTACAAGAAGATTTCAAAATATTCTGGAAGATTTCAACAGATTTCTTAGGATTCCAAAGAATTCTAAAAATTTGAAGCTACTCAAAAGATTTCAAACGATTTTAAGACATTTTAGGAGATTTGAATACAGTTCTAGAGACTTTAGAGGATTTCAAAATATTGCAACCGATTTTGAGGGAATTTAAGAGACTTATAGCGACTTTGAAAGATTCTAAGTGGTTTCAAGTGATTTAAAAAAATTTTAAGTGGTCTCAAAAGATTTTAAGATATTTCAAGATTTTAGAATGTAATCTCTAAAAAAACCCTTGAAATTCTAAGAAAAATGTAAAATCCAGTGAAATCTCTGAAAATTACAACATTTGTTTTGAAATTCCTCAAAAATCTTTAAATCTTTCCATATTCCTGAAAAAATGTAACATACCTAATAATTCCAAAATATCTTTTGAAATTTTAAAATATCTTCTAAAATCCCTTCAAAATCCTAAAAATTTCAAGAGATTTTAAAATACTTCAAAATGTTTCCGGTAATTTTAAGAATTTCAAAAGATTTTAAACTATTTCAAGACATTGATGTGTCACTGACCTATAATATTTAAAGAACAGAATTTAATTTTTTTTTTTTGATTTTTATAAAAATTTGAAGTTTGTAAATTCATTATTCTTTACGGTTATTTACAGTTCCTCAAATTATACAAATTCCCTGATTTTTGCACATTTTTTATCAAAATCCCTGGCTTTTTTCTGACTTTCCCTGACTAACATTGAAGAAAAATAGAAAAAACGTATTTCTTCAGCAATTTTTCAACAAATTTGGATATTTTTATGTATCTTTCTATTTATTAATATTCCCCTTATATTTTTGAACAGTGTTTCATTGTTTAAAAAATTGCAAATTGTTCAATTAATTGTTTTCTTGTAGAAATGTATAAACCACGGTATTTCTTTAGAACATGATTTCGTGTATCAGTATTAAAATCAGTGCTGCTTGAAGCATATTTTAATTATTTAAACATCTCTTCATTTCAATATACCTTTGTCAGGAGAAAGCTTGAAATTCGTACTTTTTGGGAAATTCTCAACAAATTTGGACGTATTTAAGTATTTATTTGTTTCTCACTTCGAATTATTTTGTAGTTTCAAGACTACTTAAAGTGTTTGAATTATCTAAACATTGTTCATAATTATATGTTAAAATTCACGAATTTCAAAGGTATGTGGATAATAAGTAAATAGTTTTTATTTTTTGAAATAGGAGAACACATTCATAAAAAAACATTGAAAAGTTTTTTTTAAGCTAAGGAAAACATCAATAAACAAGAAGGTACATAAGAATATCCAAATTTGTTGAAAAATTGCTAAAAAAAATACGTTTTTACTGTTTGTTTATCTCCAATAAGCTATGCATATAGTGATATATGATATGATGATAATATTATGTTATTGAAAATATTGTGTTTTGTAAAAATAAAACTAGGGTGTGAGAACGAAAAAATTCAATTTTTTTTAAACAATATAAATAAGGGCCACTCTAGTCCAACACCAACCATGAATTTTTCCTTACCAGGAAAGGATGACAACAGAGGATGATGATGAACAGATGCTGAATAATTTCTTCAGAAACAAAAAAGTGTCTAACACCAATGAATGTTTTCCTTATCAGGAGAGGATTACAAGGAAGATGCTGATCAACTCCTAAGAACATTTCTCCAGAAACAAATTGTCCAACACCAACCACGAATGTTTTGCTTACCATTAAATGATAACAAAGAAGATGCTGATCCACTCCTTTCCTGATTTGTTTCAGTCTCTCTAGGAGTACAGAACAAAAAATGAAATGTCTATCTAAAATTGAATCTCGGTACTAACATGAACTCAACTTTCGAATCATGTATAAATTTGGACACTTTCCACACGAGGTACATAACCATCCACGGATGGGCGAGTATCCTCGTTTGTGTTTTTGGTTCAATCGCAAATTCTTTAAACATCGCAGTTCTAACCCGGAAGGAAATGTGTTCTCCAACAAATGCGATCCTAACCGGATTGGCTGTTGCCGATTTGTTGGTGATGTTAGAATACATCCCGTATTCGGTTCATTCTTACATTTATCTGCAACCATCAAGAGATCGCTACACCTACGGATGGACTCTTTTTGTCCTCTTTCATGCCCTCTTTACCCAAGTCTTTCACACAATTTCGATCTGGTTAACCGTGACCTTGGCGGTTTGGCGCTACATCGCAGTGGCCCATCCACAAAAAAATCGGGAATGGTGCAGCTTCCGAAGAAGTGTTGTGGCTATCGTGAGTGCTTATCTCTTCTGTCCGGTGATTTGTGTCCCACTTTATGTGACAACAAGTATCAAGGAGTCGAGTAAGTTAATCGATAATGAGGGAATGTTGGCGAACGCTAGTCTTTACAACGTAACTGACCTTCCGGAAGGTGTGACAAATGGGACGATTTTTTTGGTGTCCCTTAGTAAAAACGCACAGGAGTTGAACTTCTGGATGTATAGTGTGGTTATCAAGTTGATACCATGTGTTGCATTGACTGTTTTGAGTCTCAGGTTGATCCTGGCTCTTGTGGAGGCGAAGAAAAGGAGGAAGAAACTTTCCGAGGCGACTATGGCGAAGAATGAGGAGGTTCCTAAGGAATTTTCTGCCAAAAAGAGAAAGAGAAAATCATCGAGACTGATGGATAAGGAAAGGCAGACTGATAGGACTACCAAAATGCTCCTGGCAATTTTACTGCTCTTTTTACTCACGGAGTTTCCTCAAGGAGTTCTGGGGCTGCTGAGCGTTATTCTTGGGGCGAACTTCTTTGAGAAATGCTATGTTAAACTAGGTAGGTGGTTTTGCATTTTTCTTATGAGACGGAAAAAGGAGAAATTTGTGGAACTCCATGCCGGAGTCACAAAAGACAGACATCATTAACATCAGACGAACATTCATCTCACTGATTTTCTTTAAACTTACATGACTCCTTACACATATATAGGTCGAGAAAATGGATCATCCTTTTTTTCGAAATATCGTTCAAAGTAACATTTCATTTTTCTCATTTATAATGTGTCCCCTTGGGGTTTGTATAACTTCACTTCTTTTACACCTTTATCACAACCTTTTTACATCGCTTCTTCTTTCACTCCTCTAGCTTCTTCGACATCCTTCATCCATTCTAATCTCCTTTCAAATTTTCATAACATTATTTTGCTATCCTTCTCTTTCCTCGTTCTTCTCATAAGACCATCGCCTTCATGCTGCCATGTCTCCTCTACCCATTCACGTACTCTGTATTTTCTTTTTTCATCCTTCTCTCAATAAATTGCTTTTTTTACTTCATTTCCTAGTCTCCATCTAGATATTCTTGTCCATATCTTTTTCCCACATCCTCTTTCCAGATATTTTAACAAACCTTCTCTTTTTAATGTTCTCTTTTTCATCTTATACCACTTATTGTGTCTTGATTCCCCTATACTCCTCAAGCTAACTATTACCTGCCTTTCTTTATCTCTTTTTTCTAATTCCTCATAGTCTGCATTTCCTTCATCTCCTGTCCTCCAATCTTTAAAAAACTCTCTTCTTTCCATTGCTTTAACTCTATGGCCCTCCTTCCTCTTTCTTCCACCTCTTGCCGGCCATGCCAGCGTATCAAAGAACCTCATGCGTCTATTCTAATCTTTCTTAAACCTTCTTTTCCCTCTTTCCCATATCTGCTTCATTACCCCCGATGCTTTCTTAATCCTTTCCCTAATATGCATCCCATGTTCCCCATTCTGCATGACAAAACTGAGACATTTGAATTCTTTTGCTCCCTCTAACTTTTCACTTTTCCATTTCGCTGTCCATTTTTTCTTTCTCACTTCCCTCTTTCTAAACCGCTTCGCTTTCGTTTTATCCGTATCAAACCTCAGTTTTTTCCTTTCCAGGTATTCTTCTAACACCGTAATCAAACCCGCCATTCCTTTCTCATTTTCCGGCAGTATATCATTCTATGCCTTACTCCTCCTTATTCTTTTCGTCTCCTCTTCCAAATCAGAAATCAATATATTAAACAGGACCGGTAGAGGAAAAACCTGTGTTACCTTACTTTTTGTCTCTCTAAATATATCTACTAAGCTTTTCCTCAAACTTTTTCTTATCCCCTTTTTCTCCATAGCCTTATCAATCTCTGCCCTGTACAATGAGTCAAACGCCGCCTTTGAATCAACAAACATTGCTGTCATGTCCCCTTTTTCTTTTTTGATCCCTCTATTAATACTATAAGTTAGCACATGAATATTATCCATCACTCCCATACCTGATGATCTTTAACACCGTCTCCTCTTCCTTTTTTCAGTATTGGTACAACTATCCCTTCTTTCTATATTTCTGGCAAACTCTCCCCTCTCCATACCCTATTGCACATTATCCACGCCTACTCCTTCAATTCCTTTTCCCCATATCTCCAAACTTTATCCGGGATTTCATCTACACCTGCTGCCTTTTCTTCATTCAATGACCCTATCGCTGTCGCTCTTTCATCCTTTGTGATATCCTCTTTCTTGTGCTCTTCCCATCCCTCTTTCCCTCCTTTCTTAATTTTTTTTCACTCCTCCTAACAATTCCATAAACTATTTTTTCCATTCTAACATTTCAATCCAGTGACTAATTCTTTTCCTTTTTTCCTCACTCTATTTACTACTTTGCATACTTCCTCCTCCGTGCTAGCCTTTTCTGCCACCTCCTCAAATATTTTATTCTCTTTCTCTTTTTTCACATCACATAACTCATTATACTCTTTCTTCTTTCTTCTGTATTCTTCTGCACTGCTCTTCCCATTTCTTCATTCTCTTCATTTCTTTCTCACTTTTTCCCTCATTTACTGCCTTCTTTCTCAACTGTATCTTCTAATAGTCTTTTTACTTTTCCCATCACTGTTTCCATCTCCTCGTTTACATTTGCCTTTTCTACTGTCACTCTACTGTCACTATTAGTAGGAGATGATCTGAGTCTACGTACTCCCCTACCTCTAGCCTCCTCATGTTCTCCCTTACCTCATCGTCAACAACAATAAAGTCTATTACTGCCCCGCCACCCGTATAAGTGAACTTTCCTCCCTCGTCATCGTCTATTTTCCCCTCCATATCTCCATTCACATATAACACTACTATCTTCCATCTCTTCTCTCCTATTCTTATCCCTACTTCCATTAATTCTTTTTTTTTTGTTTTTTCAACCCATTCCCTCTTATCTGGCCATATCTGCATCATTACCACGACTTCCCATTGCCCCAAATTTGTCATAAACTCCCTATCCTTTCTATCCAAACCAGTTACACTTCAGTAGCATATCTTTCATTCTTTCCTTCTTTCCTATCTTATCACTTTTTCTTTCCCATAATCTCTTATTTGCCTCCGTTCCATTCCTTTCTTACCCCTGTTCTGCTATTTTCCTTAACTTGTATTACATATTCATTTCTTCCTATATCAAATCGTCCTCTTTCGTCTCCGCACTTCCATAAAGCGCCATTTACTGTGTCATCACTTCCCTCTTGTGTTCCCTATTCTTTCATTTCACGAGCGCCATTTTTCCTTATTCCCCTTCCCTTCCTACGCTTTTCACTTCCTCTACCTCTTCCTTCGCATCTGTCCTCTTTAGCACTTCTTTCACACCTTCTTTCAAGTCCTTCACCTCTAATCTTAGACCCTTCATCACTATTTTCTTTCTTATTTCCTCTTTCTCTCTTTCCTCTTAATTCTTCGCTCTATTTCTCTTTTCTAGCAAAATTATGTTATCCTAGGTCTTTTCGCATTTTTTTGAGACAAAGAAAAGGAGAAAGGGCAATCGCCAATAAAAGGGGGGTTCTGGGCCCAAGACCGACTGGGTTTCTACTATCAGCAACATCTTGTTTAATGTTAGTACAATAATCCTATACAACCTGGGCAGTCAATAATAAGTAGTTTTGGAGATATTTATAAAAAATATATTTTTTTTCAAATGCATTTTTCTCTGAAACTACTGGAGATATCTTAAAATTCTTTTTTTTTTAAATAAAAGGTCTCATTAAGCACTTTCAAAATATGTATGTGATTCAATCCATACTGCATCAAAAAGCTTAAAAATTAAGGAATAAAGAATAATACTCTCAAAAAATCAACTATTTTATGGTTTAAATTTTCACGGAACAAAACGATTCCCTCATTCTCGCATTTTAAGGAAAAAATTGCATAAGAAACTGCCAAGGAAACTTCTGCAATCACAGTAGAAAGTAGTCATAATTTGGAGTCTTTTCTTTTCAAATCACCATGGCTTGAGCTTCAGCATCAAAATGGGTTATTTTAGTACCTGGGGTGATTGCTAGGTGCATTCTAGAGACATTGATCAGCGACCCGTGTCGGAGCGGTGTTGTGGAACGAGTGTGTCCTTTCAATTAAACAACACGCGACTTCTAGATTGATCTAAAACCTATCCCTTCACCTACACATCCCTTACTCGCTCTTACCATATAAAGTTCTTGATCTTCGGTAGTATAACGAGGCTAGAACTGAAGGAGTTACGCTTACCTTGAGAGGGATTTGGCACAATGCTATAATAATAATAAAAATCTTTTGTTTTAACTGCTTAAAACGAAATCATTTGATTGGTAACTGCAAAGTGGGAAATTGTACAATTTGTATGCATATTTTTGATGTGTCTAAGGTATTGTTATCTATGGCACGGCAGTAGTTGACATGATTGATAGTAATGGACAAAGGCTTGCATGCGAAATTCACTTCGACAATGTTTCCCAACCTAATATAATATCAGAAGATTTAGCAATGCGTTTAAAGCTCAGAAAGAAAAAATTAGATGTGTCAGTTCAAGTTATAAACAATTTGGTAAGCAAAAGGTCCGAATGGGCAGTCGCTCAAGTTTAAATTAAGAACTTCCACGTACTCAGCAAAAAAGACGTTTTCAGTTCTTTCTCAAATTACAGGTGATGTTCCCGACCTTCCTATAAATAAAGAATCATTAAAAATCCCTAACGATGTTATCCTAGCCGATCCTGAATTTGAGAAACCAGCCAAAGTTGAAGCTCAAATTGGAGCTGAATTATTTTTTGACCCTTTCTGTAATGGTGAAATTCCACTAGCCCCGCCACGAACTGGATTACAGAATAAGAAGTTAGGTTGGATTGTCACAGGAAAATTCAATTTATTCAACAAGCAGCAACATAAAAATCATGTGCCACTTGGTGAAAGATCCTCTCAGTGTGCTGAGACTAGAGACTTCTTGAAACTAGAGAACTTCTGGAAGATTGAGGAACCCGATACTAGGAAGTTTTTATCGCCAGAAGAACAAGCTTGCGAAAAACACTTCTCTTCCAATATCCAGCGTGATATGTGAGATCAGTACATTCTAAGGTTGCCATTCACGGAAGGAAAGAAAGATTTGAGTTCATCTTATGATGTAGCATGACGAAGATACTTCGCCCTTGAGAGGAAATTGGATTGAGATCCAAATTTACGAGAACAATATCATCATTTCATGAATGAGTATGAGGAGTTAGAACATATGGAACAGGTTTCAGCTACAACAATGAAAGGGAATTACATACCACATCATGCAATATTGAAGGAGTCAAGTCTCACCACCAAATTGGGGGTAGTGTTTGTAGCCTCGGCGAAGACATTTACAGGAATCTCCCTCAATGACACATTGTCAGTAGGTCCAGCTATTTAAGATGGAATTTTCGAATTAGTTCGAGGCTTTCGCCAACACCAAAACGTTTTGTGCGCAGATCTCTGAAGACGTGTCATTAAATACAGTTACCTACGAAGCTTCGGCAGCATCTTGTCTGGCATCTCGCGGTCAGAAGCAGATGGCGAAGGATGAAGTATCAACTTTTTTCAAGGCTGCGGTAGCTTTGAAAAACGACTTCTACGTAGATGATCTTCTTACAGGAGCTGATACTCTGGAGTATGCCAAGCAAGTAAGGGACGAGCTTATTCAACTCACTAACAAGAGAAAACTATGCCCGTGTAAGTGAGTTTCGAATACTTCGTACTTGACAGAGAATCTTTCTGATGCCTCTTATAATATTCGACTCAAAATAGATCTAGGTGAAACCAAAAAAACATTGGGCGTCTTTTGGAACTCTGCTGAAGATACTTTTATCTTTGACGCTCACGTTAAACCGGATGAGGACAATATTACTGAACGAGTAATTCCATCAGAAGTCGCTCAATTATACGACCCATTAGGACTTGTCGTACCGGTCATCGTGTACGCAAAAATTAAAATGCAGGAGTCATGGAAACTAAGAGTTGGCTGGGACGAGCCAGTGCCTATCAACACAGTTAATTTGTGGAAGGAATATCGAAGACAACGAACATTGCTGAACAGCTGGAGTTTTTTAAGAGCGGTTAAAAGTCGAAATTCGAGTAAAATACAACTGCATGGTTTTTCTGATGCAAGTCTAAAGACTTACGGCGCATGCATATATTTGCAGTCGTCCAATAAAGACAGAACGCACTCAATTCTGCTCTGTGCAAAATCTCGTGTTGCACCAGCCAAAACCACTACTCTTCCAAAGTTGGAACTTTGCGGTGTACTCCTCTTAAGCAAAGCTCTACAGAACAGTGAAGGAAACATTAAGGACAAAAATTTATCAAACTAAATTTTGGGTCGACTCTACTATTGTCCTGAATTGGATCAACTCTTGACTTCACACACTGAATATATTTGAAGCAAATAAAGTGGTGCAAATACTGGATAAAAATATAACCGACCTCATGGACCGCGATATTCACGAAGAGATAATGCACGCTGGTATTAATGTTACTTTATATGCGAGTAGACAGAATTACTGGATAGTTGAGGTCGAATAGTTGTCAAGAGAATCATACATGCTTGCGCACAACGTTTTTGCGCTAAACCCAGTGAACCATTGTATGTTATGAGCAATCTGCTTAATGTGAGAATTACGGCAGCACGTCCTTTTGAAAATACTGGGATCGACATTGTGGACCGTTTCTCGTAAAAGAAAAAACATATCGGAATAGGAACAAGATTGAGGTTGATGCAGCGGTATTTTTTTGCTTTTGAGTTAAGGCGATACACATAGAACTGGTGGAAGATCTTATCACCGAGGCCTTTCCGGGGTGTTTACGTCGATTCTTTGCTCGACGAGAGAAGGCAAAGGCCTTATATAGCGATAATGCGACAAACTTTGTCGGTGCGAACAGGGAATTGAAAGCACTTTACGACCTCCTCAACTCGAACGGAGAAAAAGAAATACTAGCCATTTCTTAGTCGGTAAAGGAGTTGAATGGCATTTCATACCTCCGCGAACCCCACATTTTGGTGGTCTTTGAGAGGCGACAGTGAAGTCTCTCAAACATCATATGCGACGCACAATAGGTAAAACCTTGTTCACCTATGAGCAATTGTACATGTACATGAGTGAAATTGAGGCTACTTTAAATTCACGACCACTAAGCCCTATTTCATCCGATTCTAATAATCTTAACGCTTTACCTCCCGGTTATTTCATTATTGGTCAATCATTGTTAACAATTCCAACATAAGATCTTTCTGAAATTTCCGATAATCGATTGTCTTTGTCATGGGGACACCTTCAAAGACTTAAACAAAACTTGTGGAAAGGATGGTATGTTCAATATTTGAAAGAGATGAATTCGAAAAGCAAATGGCATACTGGCCAATCAGATTTGATAAAATGAGGTGCCTTAGTTGTACTCGGAGGAGATAATGTTGCACCTTTGCGTTGACAATTAGGCAAGATAATCAAAGCGAAGCCTGGCGATGATGTGATTGTGCGAGCTGTCACAGTCAAAACTGTAAGCGGTGTGTTTGAGCGTGGAGTGAAAAAGGTTCTGCCTCTCCCTATAGATGACTAGTTATAATTTTGGACTCGTATAGTTCAATCCCGGCAAGATAATGCTACACCTATGCGCCACCTATATTGTGGGCGAATTTCAGCGCCAGCTACATTGAAGATTGCTGACTACAATTTGACGACAAGTTTAGATACGACTGAGACTTTGAAACGTTTATGTGTCTCGCGAAAGACTTATAGGATTCTTATTTTAATTTCAAGTGTCTGTATTCTTACCATAAATTTCCTTATATTTTGCAGTGTTTTTTAAATATTCTTTACGTGTAGTGAGCATTTCTCATATTGACAACACAATTCACGAAGAGTATTTTATATTTAGTATTTCATCTTCTGCAAAACATAAACTTCTCGAAGGCCTTAGTTTTGAAAGAGAACAGGTCTTTCGAATTTACGCAGCAAATTTCAAAAAGTTTTTTTGATTAGCCCTGTAAGAGTATCAAATTTTATCTCGATAGTCCCCTTGTAAGCAATTTATTGCTAAAGTAACGTGACGCGAAACAGGTCGCATTCTAAAAAATACATTTAAAAATTCTATCAGCCTCTTCCACGCGCTTATTTTTCGAAATTTATCAGTGTTTTTAAATATTCCTTACGTGTAGTGGGCATTTGTCATAGTGACAACATAATTCACGATGAGTATTTTATTTGTAGCATTTTTTCGTCTGTAAAACATAAAGTTTTTCAAGGTCTTGGTTTCAAAAAAGAACAGGTTCTCTAAATGAAAAAGGGTCATGGAAATGTATGATTTTTGATAAATTACGGGAAATTTATTGAAAGATTCGGAAATTTAACGAAACTTTCGGAATTTTATGGAACCTATAGGAAATTTATGGAAACTTTTGGGAAAGTTATGGAAGCTTTTGGGAAAGTTATTGAAACTTTTAAAAATTTATGGACATTTTTGAAAATTTGTGGAGGATTCTTGGAAATTTATGGAAACTTTTCGAATGTATGGAAGGTCGTGGAGTTTTGTGAGTTCAGAATAATGGAATTTTCCAAATTGAATTTTGGGAATTTTGTATGCTTTTAAAGCTTTTATTCACGGTTGAGAATTCTCATCACATTTTTGGAGCAATGAATGGTCTTTTTCATTTCAGAGACCCAACTGCAC
>JAUMHM010000005.1:879244-893110 GCA_032362435.1 Melikaiella ostensackeni
ATTGCGAATAGGAATCGGAATTTATCTTTCTCCTTCTTTTATCCACCTCTCTCTGTAAGCATAGTAGAACCACAAATGCACACAACACAACGTCACTGCAGAGTTTTACCAATCATTATAACGTACGCTTGCGTCCATCATTCATAATATAATACATCGTCTGAATAATACACTTAACCTTCAGTACTTTCAAATTAATCTTATCCTTTTCATTGAAATTCTCATTTTTTAATCTCGAAGCATCTATTTTAAAAAAAGCACTAAAGAATTCGACAAAACTATCAGGAATTTTGAAATTGTTCCAAGATGTTCTCAAATCCTTTTCGTCGCAATATCTATCATTCAAGTCAAAGTCAAGATTATTCCATGTTGAACGTAAATCGGCAGCACATTTTTTCATAACACATGTTTTATCTGTTTTGGTGGTGTCAGCCATTTCTGACTTGGATAATTTTGAATAAAAACCATTGCTGATCGATTTTTTTTATTTGGATATGAAAAAAAAATATTTTCGCCAAAATGATCAATAAGCGCTTTTTTTACAGTGCGATTATCAAAACCCCCTTCAATGTGATATTTGTTCTCAATCGTTTCTGTCAAAGAACTAAATTCGAAAGCTTCTCCTGACAATACTCTACTTTCAATTGACTTTATAATTCATTGGTGAATCTTAGTTTATCACTAACTGATTGTTGACTACTTACGTTATGGGACGTTTCACTCTCATAAAAACCTACTCCTTTTTCGTTAAGCGTATCTGGACTAGAATAAGAAAGTTGCTTAGTTTCATTTTTAATTTGCTTTTCGTACTTTTTCTTATAATTGCGAAAACAATCGGCATGATAGTATACGCCATCATAAAGAACAGAATCTACTGTTTGTAAGTGGGCAGTTCTATGAAACGTTTCATCTTTCAATTTTTGTGTCATCGTCAAAAATGCTTGAGCTGCCTCCGGCAGTTTAATACGATTTTTTTTGCATCTTTTTTCAAACTAATCTGACCACAACAAGCACATCGAATTTTTCTCATATCATGAACCTCTGCCTGCCTCTTTAAAGATAACACAGGCCGACAAGATTCCAGAACCAGAAACCAGAGTATACTTTTCTGAAGGTTTTTGGTGCGCTGAACAAGAATCTGGCCTCAGAATTGCTCCACCACGTCAGGTTTTCCAGATATCCTAAGCTAAAAGTGCAAAAATCGTGGTTTTTGCCTATATTTGAGGTTATGTAGCATAACGATTTTAAATTTTATTGCAAAATTATTGCCAGCATCTTAAAGTACAAGCCTTGCCCTTTTAAATGTGCTTTAGTGTGCTCAAAAATAATTTTTTTCTTTAAGTTATCCAATATTGAATTTTACTAAACGTGAAGGTGTACAAAACTTGAGAAATTCATGTATATTCCAAACTTCAATATTGGATATCTCAAAGAAAAAAAAATGATTTTTGAGCACACTAAAGCGCATTTAACAGGGCAAGGCTTGTACTTTAAGTTGCTGGCAATAATTTTACAATAAAAGTTAAAATCGTTATGCTACATAACCTCAAACATAGGCAAAAACCACGACTTTCGCACATTTAGCTTAGGATATCTCGAAAACCTGACGAGATGGAGCAATTCTGAGGCCAGATTCTTGTTCAGCGCATCAAAAACCTTCGGAAAAGTATACTCAGGTTTCTGGTTTTGAAATTTGTTCGAATTTTGTCGGCCTGTGTAATCAAACCCTCGAGTTTATCTCTCACTACAAAAAATTGATATCTCTAGAAAATAAAAAATGTAAAAATGCACTAAATTTGTAAAACACTGAGTTGTGTGTTTAAAAAAAATTATATTTACCTAACTGAGCTTAAGCATTTTGTTGGATATTTCAGGGTTTTCCACCTCTCAAAATAGACTAGAAAAAATTGACAAGATAAAAGAATCAAAAATGGAAAAACAACAAAAAAAAACTTCAGAAAAAAAGTTAAAGGAGTTGCAAAAATAGAAGCAGATAAACTGAAAATTAAGCATTTTAAAAATTATTTATCTATTTTTTATTCCTTCAACTTCATACCTTATTTTCGAGTAGGTTTTATCAGTTGAAGTTCCAAGGTATTTAAACGATTTTTTAACCTAGCTCGAATGAAATAATTAAATTTGTTGGATTTTACATTTTTTATTTTCTAGGAATATAACATTTTTTTATCGAATTTTCACCAAAAAAAAGTTCTTAATATATCAGAAACGTCTCTTATGGTGCATAAAATCCGGCACATTTCCCGTACCAATAAATTGAAATTTAGAGAAAATCTATTCTCTGGTTGTGCATTTCACCTGATGGCAAAATCGCGTATTTAAAAGAATAGAATGAATCTCACTTTTAAATTAAAATCTGAAAATCTTAATTTTTCTCCATTCTTCTCTTCTTACCACGTAGTCATCGTCTAATACTTACTATTGTGCCTTTTAAGAATATCTGCAAAGATACTTTCTGAAATGTATCGCAAGCCAGGAAATGCGGCACTTAAATAAGCTTTTTGAAGAGGTTTTAATAATCCTAAACAATCCATTTGTAGGGAAGCTGGTACAGAAGAGGAATATGTTATTCTCATTTTACACTCTGCTGCCGTTGAGCTAGCCATAGGATATAATGGAAGGTCCCTAAGTCCAGTAAATGCAATTCCTGTGGAAAAATTATTTATATAATTCTTTTATTGCAGAAAGTAGGGCCTGAGAACTCTTTTCAGTGAAATAAATACAAGACTCAGGCTCACTTCAGAGATCAAAAATAGTGTCAATAGTGGCACAAATTTGGAAAATCGTGGCAAAATACTGGCATGAAATTTTTAAAATAATACGCTTATATCTATATAAATCATGTATACCTCGGATCGACTACAATGCTTTTAAAAAAGTTACGTGACATAAGTCACATAAAATTTCGAAAAATGTATTTCTTTAGGAATAGAAAGTTAAAGTTTCAGATAAAGAAAATTAGATTAACGCTGTAAGTACAGAAAAGTACATAAAATAAACAATATGTAATAAGTTGAATTTTCTTGTTTCTAGCATAAAATCCTATGGATATGCAAATTATATTTGCACAAATGAAAGTAATTGTTAAACCCATTAATTTTTTTTGTTATAAGGCATACAACAATTGAACAACCCAGTATTGTCAAGAAATTCCATATTAATTTTATAAGTTTTCATTCTATGGAGTTATTTTGAATTTCTACTCGTAGAAGATTTTATTGTGTAAATTCTAAGTCTAATTTATAAAAGTCCTATTTTGATGTGTCATCACTTGATGAAATTAGGAATTAAACTTTTTAATTCAATATCCTATACCTTAAAAATATTTTAAACCTTATGCTGGCAGTTCCATTTCAGAAAAATGTAGACTTTTAGAGGAAGAGGAAAACATTAATAAAGAACAATCGCATAAAATGAAACTAAACTAACTCTGACAGAAAATATATGTTGTCGATGTAGTGACAGTTTTCGATCTAAAGAGAATCTTTTAAAATTAATTCCTACTTCACTAATTCCAATAAAATTAATAAATTTCCAACAAACACGATAAATTTAATTATGAAGTATTTTTAAATCCCAAGAATTTCTACATACTTTAAATTATTTGAAAGTAAATTAACTTTCAATTTTACGGAAGCCCATACCTTAATTATTCTTCAATGAAAGGATTGATCAACGTCTACAACATTTCTTTCTTAAAATTTGAACTTATTAACTTGCATTATTTTTAAATGAGGCAAGTTTATAGTTTGAAGGCACTTTGAACTTGGATTGCTTCAATTCAAAAATTTTGTTCACTTAAATGTTTTTTCAATTTGATATAATTTTTAGGTTATAGTAGTATGAATAAATAAATTACAACTCTTCTTACCTAAAGGTTTTCTATCTACGAAGAATTGGAGAGTACCTTTCCAAGTGTCTAAATGAATTCCAATTAAATTACCCTGGGTAAACCCAGGAAAATAATCACGTTTATCACCATCATGTTGAACATATCCTCTGTATGATAATCCCCAGGATTCACGATCTTGTCCCAAAAGTGAAAGGTAAAATTCACTCTCAAGTAAGGTTTTAGCTGTTCCAATGCCAATCATCTGTAGAAAACAGAATTCTACATGAGAATACTGATATTTTATACTTTTATATTTCATAATCTCAGGGTTGCTACAGAAGTCCGGTTTCAAAATTCCATCACGCCTACTCTAAACCAAGTTTCATTATGTTTGGGGATGCCTCCTAAGCATTTTTACGGAATATGAGAAAAATCGTTAGGCCTCCTTTTAAAATAACTCGATATTTGTTGTCCAAAAAAGTTCCTATGTGATTAATATTGAATGACTTTCCGCTTCCTTTTAAATTTTAAAAAACGTGTGACAGACATCAGTTTTTAAAAAATTCTACGTTTCTGGTGCATGTTGCGCTAATACTCTAAGGAGCTGAAAGAAATCTTAGAAATCCTACATGAAAGTTGTTTGAAGATAAATTAAAGTAGATTAAATTATCATTAAAATTTTTAAAGAATTTTCTTCTGTCTGTTATAAAACAGACCTTATAGTGTCTCATGGCAGACTGCTTTTTGTGGAACTTTATTACAGATCGCACTTTCTATTAAAAACTTATTTTGCATATATTACATCAGTACTTTTCACTATTTTCTTTAACTCTCGTGCTTGGGAAAGTAAGTCGTCAGAAGTCAAGATTTAAAACCATCATTTAGAGAACATTTATCAATTCCTTATTGTTACTTTATATATTTCTAATGTCTTAATACTAACATGAACATGGAGAGCAGAATTTTACTGTATGAACTATTTACAACATTATTAAAAGTCTTTAAATTTAGAACTTAGATGCTCGCGAAAACATGCTTTAACTACCTTCTGTAAATCGTCAAAGGCTTGGACATATTTTAAGCAATCCAGGTTGCTTTTTGCTCGTCAAACATTCACTCCATCTAACATTTTTTTGCACCTATTTCCATTGAATTCTGGACTATTATGAACGGCTTGCCTTTCGACATGACAAGCTTGTGTCCAGATTAAAGCTATTTTTCGAATACAGCTTACATGTGAGTGAAAAGAGAGTTGACGACACCTAACATTAAATGGAGTTAAGGAGGCGAAATTATGTCCAAAAGTGTCTTATCTTCACTGCTAGTGATGATCGAAGGATGGATGCAATTTCTGTATTTCTTAGCTTGCGATTGAACTGAGTCTGCTTTTTCCTATTCTTCGAAATTTTTCCGAATATTGAAGACAGTTCTAAAAGTACCAGATTCGTGCAGCGTGTTCTTCTTGACATAACACCATGTGCACGGATGAAGACTACTGTGCGACATGATGCCAGCCAGAATGTTACCCATTTTTAAATCGACTGCAATAGTTCCACAATTGCGACTGATGTCAATTTTGGACCATAATTTGGATACGTTCTCAAAATTTTCCTGACAGTTCTGCACGAAACCGAGAATGAAGAGCTTCTTAACTCCTGAATCTTTGAACCGCTTTGTGCTTGCTTGTTCATATTTTTGACGGGTACCTTCCAATCTTTTAGACTCTTCTGTAGATTGAATGAACAAACACAACTTCAAGAAGCCTCCTCCACAATCGAGACCGAATTTCAAATGAACTTGACCAGATTTTAGCTCTTCAATTACACAGGAAATTAGATTTTTAAGATTTGAGCAAAAAACAATAATTTCGTCTATAGATGACGTTTCACCAGCCTTGCCATAAGAAAAAATAAAATTCTCAGCAATACAAAAGTCATCCAGACAGTGACTTTCAGCTCTTAGTTTCATGCTTAAATTCAGTTAAATAATCGTCCTGTTTATATCAGAAAAACCAATAAATGAAGCAATCCCCTCAGTTGCCTTTTGACTTAAATAAAATTGAGCCTTCAAAGTCTTAACATCGTTTGCCGTAATTAAGGTCTTTTTTGTGGATTCAATTTGAGGTTTTAAATCAATATTCATTCTGGAGCCAACTTTGCGTTGAGATAGTGCCACACTGAAATTTTTTTCCAGACTTCCCCTGTTCGATTACTTTTTCCTTTATTAATGACGAAGTTACGTGATTTCTTGAATTAGGCGGTGATTCTTTTACGAATTTAAGCCGATTATCTAATTGGGTAGACAAATTGTATTGGTGAGATATTTCTTTTCCCATTAAGGAAAAACAAATGGGGCATCTCACTTCAGATTTTCGTTTTTGGTCAGTTTTGGAAGGCCCAGGATCATCTAGGTCACGACAGAAAGGACAATGATAGGATACGATAGAGGAGGATGTGGGTGTTAACATAATCACGGTGGGTCACACCTGACTGCAAACCGAAAGAACTTGAATATCCCAGTTTTTTTTTTCTGATTATACTTCTGGAATGTCCCACGATCATTTTGAGCCCAAAAAGAAAAAAATCGCCTGAGCCCTTTTTACGAAAAATCTATTTATTTTCTTTCAAAGAGGTTAATCAACATATCTTCATGAAAATAAGTTAAAAGTGGTATTTCATTTTCTTAAACCATTCAGTTTATCACCCGAAAAAGTTCTGCAGGAGCTGAGTATCTTACGAGAACTGAAACCCTTCAATATTTTTAAAAAATAGCGGAAAAAGTGGGAAAAAATTAGTTTTATGAAAATTGCTTCTTTCCAGTTCATCCCAAGTGCCAAGTACCTGTACAAGAATAAAATTGTATGAAATTTCTTGTGAAACAAAAAAAAAATCGAATGTTCTATCTCTAAAAGTTTCGGAGTTATGGCCCTCAGGAGTCGATTTTGAGCGAATAATTCAAACAAAAAATTCTAGTTTTTGTAAAACAATTCATTTCCAGAGCATTGCAGGTAAAAGTTGCCCGTAAATTAATTAAAGGAGACTCATTTTTGAGCAGATCTTAAAAAAAACATTGCTCTAGCTCTAATTGCACCAAAAGTATGGCTTTCTGAATGACCCCTTTTTATAAAATTTTGTTTAACATCAATTTTTTAAATAAACTTTATCGTTTTCCAAAATAATTAATTTTTTAAGCATTGCAAGTGAATGTTGTCACCAAATAAATTAAACAGGACTCAATTTGGAACAAATCTAAAAAGAATGCTCTAGCTCTAATAGCACAAAAATTATGGCCTTCTGAAAATTATGCTTTTTACGGATTTTTTGTTATATTTAAAAAATTGATGTTACACAGAATTTCATTAAAAAAGGGTCATATCATAAATTCGGTTGTATAAAAGCTAGAGCAACGTTTCTTTTTTAAATCTACTTAAAATTGAGTCTTCTTTAATTAATTTCGGCGAAAATTTCACCAAAGAAGCATAAGAAATGAGTTATTTCACAAAACCTAGATTTTTTGTTTGTTTTTTTGTTTGAATTATTCGCTTAAAACCGACTTCTAAGGACCATAACTCCGAAACTTTTAGAGATAGAACATTCGAATTTTTTACAGGAAATTTCATACACTTTAATTTTTGAATAAGTACTTGAAATTTGGGATCAACTGGAACGAAGCAATTTTCAATAACTAATTTTTTCTCACTTTTTTTACAATTTTTCAAAAATATTTGAGGGTTTCAGTTCTCGTGAGACATTCAGCTCTTGCAGCACTTTTTTGGATGATAAAATGATAAAATTTATACATTTTCTCTAAATGATGGTTTTAAACTATGACTTCTGATGATTTACTTTCCCAAGCATGAGAGTTAAAGAAAATAGTGAAAAGTACTGATGTAATATATACAAAATAAATTTTTAATGAAAAATGCGATCTGTAATAAAGTTCCACAAAAAGCAGCTTGCTATGAGACACTATAACATTTGTTCTATAAGAGCTATAATTAATTAATTTTTCTAGTTTTATAGATAATGTAATCTACTTTAATTAATCTTCACAAAACTTTCATGTAGGATATACAGGGGAAAAGATATTATACAGAAACAAAAAGATTTAACATTTATTTCACCAAACAATCACTCTAAGCTGTCAAAACTTCTGAAATCTTCAAGTTAGAACATTATTTTTCTTTTAATTATTGAGAGATTTGTGAGCTTTCTTTCAACTTCTTAGAGCATTAGCGTAACATGCACCAGAAGCGTGGAATTTTTAAAAAACTGATGACTTTCACATGTTTTTCAAAATCTAAAAGGAAGCGGAATCTCAATCAATATATTACACACAGAAGACTTTTCTTATTACTAGTACCTTTCGGAAAAAATCACAAAAGTTGATTTCAGAAATATCCAATTATTTTAAAAGGGTACCCACAGATGCTCTTTTAAGTGAAACTTGGTTTAGACTAGGCGTGACATGCCATGACTTTTCCAGTCTTTCCAAGTCTACTTTTGAAAAAAATGTAGGTCAACTTTTTAAAACCACCAATCGACTCTATTCAATTTCAACAGATTCAACAGGTGGCAAATTAATTTATCAACATTTTCTTGTAAAACTATTAATCAATGCAAACCCTAGTGGAAATATTTGAAAATGGAAATGAAAATGAAAGTGGAATTTAAAAATTCCATGACTTCTCCAGGTTTTGCAGGAATTTCACAATTCCACATGATGTTTCCCGGTTTCCCAGAACTTTTCCTAAATCCCATGACTTTTCTCGGTCTTCCACGTCGTCCAGATCTTCCAGGTCAGATATCCCTGAATCTGATTCTCATTTTCTTTTTTAATATAAAGAATACTTACAACATCTGTTCCGTAAAGAGAAGTCAGAAATTTAACTTCCCAATAATGATGTCTTCCTTTTGTTAAGATTTGATCTCCTCGGACAACAGCTGTTCCAGTACTGTAACCTGGGTTGAATTTCACTGCTAAATTTTCTTTAAATAATTCTAATTTTGTTGATAAACATGCTGTGTCCCATGACCATTCATGTTCTGTAAAAAAGTGTTTTTAAACTATTTTTTAAAGATTTTTCTAAAATTGATTGCAATTTTAGTGATATGGTATTTGACATTATCCTTCAGCAAAAAAATAATATAGTTAAACCAATTAAAATTCTTTTAGTTCATTGAAAAATAAGAACCTGAAACGAAAATGTTCCTCAAATTGTAGATTTTCTCAAAATAATCTACTTTCTTCACAAAACCAGGAATTACAGTGGTACAGCAGTTCAATTACAAGTATCGAATTATCGAAAAAGAGGATTTTTTTATCTCTTAAAAATACCAGCATAATGAACAGAAATTTATAAATGCAACACTTTTATAAGAAATCACAAATTTTATTTAAAAATAAAATCACATTTTACTTATAAATTGAATGTTATAAGAACAAAAATACCTCAATTAAGTGTGAGATATATTTTGTTTTCTCTTTCGCGAAACTGATGATTGAATCATGTCAGATATTCATTTTTTTTTTAATTGGCGGGAAAAATATATCGTTGGATTCTTTATATGAAATATTTTTCGAAAATTTAAAAAGTATTAAAAAAAAGTTTAAAAAAATTTTCAGTGCATTGCACTTTGTGAATTGTTAATATAATAAATACAGAAAAATAGGTAATTACGAATATTCTCAATAATTATATTTAGAATGGACAGGAATACCAAATTCCAGAAAGTCCAAAAAAAATGATTTAAAATATTTTTTGAACTTATAACACTTCCATAATTTTTTTCAAAGGACCTAAATACATATAAGATATAATATAGTGGATATTTTTAATTTTGTTGAAAATTTTTAAAATTAAAAACTATGCATCCTCATTAGCAGGGGCCGAAAATACAAAATTTTTGAAAATTGAAAATGACTAGTGTTAAAAAGTTTCTACGTGTTATTACAAATAAGAATCTCTAATGACTTACTTTTAGAAAAATTCTTTATGGATACGAAAATTAGGGTCATTTTTGTATGTCAAGTTTTTGGTATTAAATGCTACTAAAAAATTAAAATTAAAAAAATATAACTTTTGTTTAGGTTGGAATTTTTTTGCTAATTTCATATATAATACAATTTTTTTTTAAATTTTGATAAAAATTAACCAAATTAAAAAAATGTCATTTTTGCTCATTTAAAAAAAATCTAACTTATTACGAAAGTTATATATTTTAATTTTAATTTTTTATCAGTATTTTAATACCAAAAACTGCATATAAAAAATTACCAGAATTTTCATACACATAAGGCAATTTGTTTAAATTCTTAATATTAAAATTTTGTGATCTCATTGCGACGCCCCAGGACTTTTTTGATTTTAAAAAGTCATCAGAGTTTTTTAATTGTAATAACACGTAGCAACTTTCTAGCACTAGCTATTTTCGATTTTCAAAATTTTTGTATTTTCGGCCCACTCTATTGCTCATGTGCACAAGTATAGATGTGGCGCGCATTTTAGAATATTATAGGTTTCTATTTGAAAAAACAATCGCATCTTCAAATAAAAGGGGATAATGGGGGAAAAGGGGGAAAGAGGACTGATTGTGATCCCTATGCATTTCTTTTAAAAAAAATTACTTAGGTAAAAATTATGTATTTAATAATAGTTATTTGACATTTCGTCTTTTTCTTTAATCTCGGTTAATAAAATTTTCAAATTTCGGACTACACACCTTTTGTATTTACAGTTGAAAAAATTAGTTTTTAACAACAAAAAAACGAATTTTCTACCAAAGAAATGAATTTTCAACTAAAATTATGAATTAACAAAAAAAAAAGAATTTTTAAAAGAGTAATTCATCTTTCATCCAAGTAGTTGAATTTTCAACTAACAAAGATTTTAATTTTAAATCAAAAAGAGTTGAATTCACCCAAAAAATACGAATTTTCAACAAAATCAGGGTTTCTACAAGACCTGAAAGACGTGAAAAAATCATGAAATCGTGAAAAAGTTCTGGAAAACCTGGCCAGCCTTCGTGAAATCTTTGTGAAATCATTAAAAACTTTGTGAAATCTTTGAAAACATTGTGAAATCTTTAGAAATTTTTTGAAATTGTTTGAAATGTTTTTTTTTTAAATTATTTAAAATCTTCGAAATCCTGAGTAATCTGAAATCCTTGTGAGATCTTCAAAATCTTTTGAAATCTTTTAAAATCTCTAAAACCTTTGTGAAATATTTTTAAATATCTAAAATTTTTGAAATCATTGAAATCTTTGATAATTTATAGATTGAAGAATAATAGTTTAAACAAATATTAAAGTTCATGTTCAATACTTTCAAAATATTAGGTTAGAAAACGGGAAATTTTGCTAAGTAAATAAAGTTAATTTTCCACTGCACACTTTTTGATTTCGTACCTACGCAACATTTCAGGTCCTAGTTTAGTGATCCAAAAAAATCAATTTTATCATTTTATCGCTAACCAAAAATTTGTGTATTCAATAAATGCTAAACAAATGATTTTTAATAAAATATAACGAACAAATTCGATATAGTATGTTCCAATTAACGAAATGAGTTTTTGTTTAATAAGATTGAATAAAAACTACGATTGTTTAGTAAAATTAAAGAAAAAGGCGAAATGTCAAATAATTTTAAACCAAACTAATTTTTACCAAGAAATTTACTGCTACCGCTTCCAAAATGCAATGAAATTAATTTCAGTTCTATTTTTCCTGCTTTTATTGATAAGCCATTCTGGAATTTGAGGTTACGTTAGGGGTCGAGTATATTGATCTGAGACAAAAATGTTCTGCGAACTGCAGATCTTTCCAAAATAAAATACTTTGACACAATTGCTTTACAAGATGGATGTAGTACGTAGAAAGTAAACTTAAAAACAAACCGAAATAAAATTATATATATATATATACACATATATATATGCATATCGAATAATTTATAATTTATACTGCTAAGCAACTGCATCCGGATTTCTAATTGTAAGATATTAAATATTAAAAAAACTCTTCTCTGAATAACGACAACACCAAAATAATAAAGAAACATCTGATAAAATATAATGAAATTTATAAAAAAACTTACCAACTTTTGCTCCACAATAACAATCAATTAAAGTACAAGTACAGTGGTTTTCGCCATTTCCAAATTGTGGCACTGGTTGAGATTGGGACTTCATTTTTTAACAATTATTACGAATTGACGATTTATTTTTTTATTACTTTTTACAGTTTATGTCACCTTAATAAACAAGAAGAGAATCTAAACGCTCCAAACATGTCATCGAACTCGAGAAGTTTCTCGAAACTTCTATTTTCAAGCCCCAATTTTGAATTTATAAACCAGCTTGCGTTAGGATATTAATTTTTGATTTAATCTGCCGTATACGGATTTTGGTAAATTTAGTGATATCGAAATTTGAAATTGAAGCTTGAAAATTAAAAACTATTTTTTTCACCTAACCTTTAACCTCGCGACGATCGAATCTCGAATGATCTTGAAATCACGGTCGTTGTTCGTATGGACAGGTCCATGAACACATCACGGACAGGTCCAGAATCTCCGGTGGTGGGAGCATTGGAGCGATGACTCGCGTATTGACGATGACTGGTGTTTCTCTAATTGACCACCAAGAGTGGAGTGCGACGATCGGAGTGTAGGGGGTTGGAGCCGGTCGTAGCGTCGTAGCTAATCTAAAAGTGTGTTTTTTCTTATGGCCGTTACGACCCATAACGAAAATACAAGAATTTTTGTGGTGCCAGTGGAGGTGGAAAGCCTTCTCAAAGATATTATAAGCCTTCTATGTTCATGGTTCCATAGGATCACTCTAACATTATTAATGATTGTGATAAAAGAGAATAATGTAAATGTAGCAAACATCAGCGACAATGAATCTATGATTGTAGAATCTACCAATGAGACTGGTTGCATTGTTTGTTCAAAGAATGATGACCTAGAGAATTTCGACTTGAAAGTACATGGTAATTAGACAATTTTACATTAATGTTTAATTGTTTATTCTATTTCATATATATCTTTAACTTTGCTGTTTTATTTTTCTGTCGTATTTTTAGAATCTGATTTTACTTCTCTAATCTTGTCGAATGGCCAAAAAATTTAAATTCGTAATAACCGTTGCCGATATCAAAAAGGTTTATAAGAAAACTGAGTCTGCAAGTACAAAAAGTTGACAGGAGTTGAAAACATGACTGGACAAAATTGTTGTAGAAAAAGATTGGACTGCATCATTTATTAGATTACAGGTTTTTCCTTTTGCAATTTAATTACCTCAGTACAGCTTCCTTGTCGTACACTAATCAGAAATATAGATAGATGAAGTATACTAACAATTGTATTTATTAATTTATTAATAATAATTTAAAATAATAAAATAAATGAAAATAAATAATGAAATTAATAATAATAAATATAATTTATATTAATTGTATTGTAATTGTTCAGTGTTCAGTCGGTCAGTGCCAATAATATATTATCGTCCGTATAAATAATGTTCAAGTCTCGCTTTCGATTTGGCTACAAATTGAACTTCAAATTTTCTTTAATTATACACTATTCTCTAATATCACTTTATATTTCAGGTTACCTTTGTAAGCCAATTTTGAAAAGAGAAGAATAAAAGGAATGCACGGTGTGATATATTTTTTTTTCTTAAAGTTCTTCATAAATGTTCTAAAATATTATTTCCCATTTTTTCTTTCATAAAATGTGACGCGCTCCGAGAAAAAATACTTAAGCGTCCTGAAGTAAATTTTACAGGAGGAAAAAAAGAAGAGGCGAGGAGCCGATTAGACGTACACCGAATCGCCGATTAAAAGCGCTTACTGTATAAAAACGACTGCATAATCTGAAAGAGGGACGTTGATTTGACCTAAAACGATCATAATCAGAAAAATGATTTTTAGACGCGTCCCAGATAGCACAACAGTTTGCGTCAAACTTGCCAGAAGTTTGCGGTGCAAGGTTCGGAAGCTTACACCGCAAACTT
>JAUMHM010000005.1:893210-904318 GCA_032362435.1 Melikaiella ostensackeni
GAATTTCATGTATAAGCGAAAGTAGGGATCTGTGTGAGATAAGGAATGCCTGGCTGAATATTCTAGATAACCCTGATGAAAATTCTATCAAAAAAATTATTATGCTTGTTAGTAAGTTTCACAAATGAACATTATAATTTATTATATAGTTAAAGGTTTCTTGATTCGCTTTCGTTGTAAGTACGGTTTATCTCCTCTGGGGTAATGTTTACCATCAACCTTTAATTTTAGTTTTTTGTTTTGTTTTTATTTATTAGAATAACAGCTAGTTTTAGAATTGAACTGTAATCTATTTGTATGATTTAGATGATTCTCAAACAAATAAAGCACTATGTATATATATATTTTCAGGAATTTGAAAATTTGGGTTTTAAAATTTAGGTTCGACATATTCAACTTTTCCGAAAAAAGTGTGCATTTAATTAGATCCAAAGGAACTAGTTTTTGTACATTTTCAAAAAATTCTAAATTCAACAACAATTTTTGTTTTAAATTTATAATTTTTTATTACTATTCACTAGCAAAAACTGTGCATAAAATTTGTCATAATTTTTGAACTAATAGGTTTTATTTTTTAATTGTAAAAAATTTGAACTTTCAAATCCGAAAACTGAACAGAAGGTATTAACCAATTTCAACATTTTTTTTCGGATTCCAGCCTTTACATTTTTTTTAGGGCGAAACGATTCGATTAACTTTAACAATTTCACTCAGCCCTAATAAGACATTTTCATGATCAAATTTGAATTTTGTTTATAAAATTTCATAATTATTACAAAATTTTTTGAAAAATCTTTTTTATATTTGAAAACGTATCACATCCCTGAGAACTACATTTGACATTTTTGGAAGAAGATATTTTGTCAATTTAATAAGGATGACATATTTTTGCCCAATTTTCAAAATCTCGATGTGAAAAAGTACCGAAAAATTAATTACCGAAACAGAAATTTCCGAATTCTTAAAACCCGAATTTTAAAATTGCCGAGAAAATACAGAAATTTTTTAACAGAACAGAATTTGAAATCGAATTTTCTTTCTTCGGGAAATTTCTCTTTCGGTACTTATTACTTATGAATTAATTAATTTTATTATTAATTATTTTCAACTCATTATTAATTAAATTTAATTTATTAATTATAATTAATAAATTCGGCAAAATGATCTCATCCCAATAAATTGACGATATATTACAAATGTCGATTAATATTCAATAATAAACATTTTTTCTTAAAATAGCTTTGTATTTTTCATATTCTAAACACTTGCCTTTCCTGGACCAGTTTTTGCAACTTTTTTTCTTTTTTTTTTTCAGAACGAAACACTTCATACGGATGACGTTGAAGAAAATTTTTCCAATCGCGTTTGCCGAAGAAGACTGGGCCATTTTGAGACACGTTCGGAATCTACAAATATTTTGGTTTCAGAAACTATTGCAAAAAAAAAATTAGCGAAGAGTCAAAAATAGAAACGGTTAATGTAAGCATTTCAGGATTGCAAAGAAAAAAAAAAGATTTGCAGTATTTTAAGTTGAATGCCCACTTGAGCCAAATGTGTTAAACAGATGCAGAGGAAAGATAAAAGGCGTTTTTGTTTATAATAAATTTTTCATGAAAGCATTGATCTTCTTATGCAACTTTTTTGTTTGTATATCTTCTTGCTGGGATAATTTATCTCATTGAAGAATGCTTAGACGTTTTTTACTCGGGATATTATTTAACTTATTAATTATTTAACGAATGTGAATGTTAGCATTTTTCAAGTTGGGTTTTTAAATAAGAAGAATTATTTTGAAAAAATATTTCTCTGACGAAAAACTGTCTAATTGGATCATTTGTTTGTACTATTTGTTATTATTGATAAGAATTATTTATTGTTTCTTAATTTATTTTTTAAACATCAATATCTACTTATTTTTAACATTTTGACAGAGAAAATCTCCTTTTCATGTAGAAAAATGTTATAGTTGCACATTTGACTTATAATTTGTTCATAACAATCCTTAATTAAATTATTAGCAAAGTATCTTAATGGAATAAAAATATCAGTTTATGTTCAACAAGATATTATGAAAAAAATCATTTTTTCTATGAAAAACCGTTTAATGGAGCATTTGTTTATATTATTTGTTATTATAAATGACCAATCCCATATCAAGTCATGCAAAATTTCAAAAAAAGTCAAGGTCATGATGTCAGAATAACTTTTTTTTGGATATATCATTCTAGAGTAAAAATAAAGGGACATGTATTTCACAGTTTAACCACATTTTTATTTTATTTGGATACTTTTGTATTTATTTATATTTATTTGGATTTGTTTATATTCATTTGTATTTATTTGTATTTAATTGTATTAATTTGTATTTTTTGTATTTCTTTAAGGAAAAGGAGAAGTGTAAAGGAAAGAGTAAGAGAAGTAAAAGTAACAGGGAAATGATGACAAGGAAAAGGACGTTACATGGATGTGCGGAGAGGAAAGAGGATGATTTGGCGTGGGAAGAATGATATGCAGCGTGAGTTAAGGAAAATAGCAGAAAGGGAGAGAAAGAAGGGAAAGAGAACATGGGCTAAGTATATGAGAATCCAGATAAAAGGTGTATGGTGAGGTTGGGACGCAAAGAGGGAAGATTTAGTAAGCAGTGAGAGGACGGAGGAATAGGGGAGAAAGGAACGAAAGAGAGGAAAATAAGAGATAGTGGGAAGGAAAAAGTGCTAAGAAATGAAACAAGGAAATAATGAAGGATATGCTACTGGAATGTAGCTGACTTAAAAAGAAAGGATAGGCAGTTTATGAAAAATTTGTGGCAAAGGTGAGTCGTGGTCATGATGGTGACATGGCTAGATGAGAGTGAAGGGAAGGCTACCGAGAGGATACAGGTGGAAGGTACAAAAGGCAAAGAGAAAGAATAAAAAGGGCAGAGCAATGGGAGGAACGTTGATGGGAATGAGGAAAGACTTAATACGGAAGAAAAGAAATGCGAATGGGTGGAAAGAACAAAAAGAAGAATTAATGGAAGAAGAAATAAAGATAGAAGCTGAGAGGTGGAAGATAATTGTGGTATATGTAAATGGAGATATAGAGGGAAAAAATAGAGAAGTGAAGAAAGTTAATGGAAGGAAAGGAAGGAGGTGAGAATCTAATCATAGAGGAGACTTCAACGCAAGAAGCGGATAAAGAAGAGGAAAAGAATGGGGAGAAGAAAAGGATGGGACTGGGAGGTATTGCAAAGACAGAGTAGTGAATGAAGAGGGAAGGACATTACTGAATAGATTGGAGTAGTTAGGATGGTTTATGCTAAACGGGAATAAAGAGGGAGATGAGAAACGAAAAACAGCCAAAGAAAATAAGAAAGAAAAAAGTGTAGGAAAAGGTGATTTTTCGGCAGAAGGAATAAAAGAATTTAAAGAAAAGATAAAAATGGTGAAAATTAGGGTGGAAAATGTAAACAAGGAGATGGAAATAGTGATAGGAAAAGTAGAAAGAATATTAGAGGATACAATTAAGGAAGAAGTCAGCAAAGGGTTAAAAAGCGGTAGCTGGGATAAGAAATGTAAGGAGAAAAAAAGAAAGTGAGACAGGAATTATGAAAATGGAGAAACGGGAAGAGCAGTGCAGAAGAATACAGAAGAAAGAAGAAAGAGTATAAAGAGTTATCTGCTAGAAAAAAAAGAGGTAGAGAATAAATGGTTGGAGGAGGAGGCAGGAAAGGCTAGCACAGAGGAAGAAGTATGGAAAATAGTAAGCAGAGAGAGGATGAAAAGGAAAAGAGTTAATCAGGAGATTGAAATGGTAGAATGGATAAAACATTTTATGGATTGCTAGGAGAAGTGAAAAAGGAAATAACGAGAGGAGGAAAAGAGAGACGAGAAAAGAATGAAGAGGATCTCACAAGGGAAGAAATAGCGATAGCGATGGGGTCAATGAAAGAGGGAAGGGCAGCAAGCAGCATAGTGAAAAAAAGGAAAAGGGGAGGGGGTTAAAGTTTATAGGGAGGTGACGTTGATACCGACGTTATATAAGATATATGTGACAATAGTATCAGAGAGACTGAAGAAAGAAGTAGAGAAAAAAAAGATAATTCCACCAAATCAGACAGGGTTTAGGAAAGGTATGGGAGTGATAGATAAAGATATGGAGAAAAAAGGGATAAGAGAAGGTTCAAGGAAAAGATTAAGAGTTAGAAAAATCCTTTAATAGGAAAAAACTGAGGCTTAATACGGATAAGACGAGAGTAAGGAGGTTTGGAAAGGGGGGAGGAAGAAAGAAATATGGACAGCGAGATGAAAAGGTCAAAAGCTAGAGGAAGTATAGGAATTTAAATATCTCGGTTTTATCATGTAAGCGAATGGGGAACATGGAGCATATATTAAGGAAAGAATTAAGAAAGTGGCAGGGGTAATAAAACAGGTATGGGGAATAGGAAAAAGAAGAAGAGAAAGAAAAAGAAGAAGTTTAAAAAAGATGTGAATAGGCGAATGAGGTTGTATGATACGCTGGCTAGGCTGTGGGGCAGAGATATGGGGATGGAAGGAGAAGAAGCAGATGGAAAAGTTCCAAGAGAGATATATCAGATGGATATTAGGGGCAGAATGTAGAACTCCGGGTTATATGGTAAGAGAAAAGGCTCAAAAGGATAAATTAAGAACAAGGGTGGGAGAGAGGGTGTGTAAAATCAAAGAGAAACTCAAGGTAAGGAAAGGAGGGGGAGGTAGTGAGAAAGTGTTCCAAAACATTTGGAAAGAGGATGGGGGGGAAAGAGATGGACAAAAGTAGCTAGATGGAGGCTGGGAAATAAGTAAAAGAAGCAATGTGTTGGGAGAAGGAGAAGAAGAGAAAATGCAGAGTATGTGGATGGGTAGAGGAGATATGGGAACATGTATGGGATGGTTATATGAGAGAAAAGGAGGAGAGGGGAGGATGGCAAGAGAAGGTCAAGAAAGTTTTAAGGGAGGAGGGACTGGAAGAAGGATGGATGAAGGAGGTAGAAAAAGCTAGAGTAGTTGAAGAAGAAGAATGAGGGAGTGTGGAGGAAAGAGAATGGAAAACATGAGTAGGAGATAGGAAAAGGAAGCAATGGGAAAGATTTTGCATGAAAAGGGAATGGTGCTGGTGGTGAAATGGTTGCGGGAGTTGGGATGGAAGAGGAAGAAGAAGAGAGAGGAGAAAGAGGGAGGAAGGGGTAGAAAGAGTATTAATGTCTAAATACACAAAAAAATTGTTTAAAACATCTTACCGTTCGTCACACGCACAATGCATAATTGTAGAAATTCCCCAGTTATAGAGGCCATATCTAGATTCTAATGCCGGAATTGAAAAAGGGCATGTAGTATCATGTTTCCGGCAACATGCGTCAGCGGTTCCAAAACCACCTAAATTTGTATATTTTGTTGCCCGATGTCCTCTTCCACACCATTTGGTACCAGGAATGAAAAAAAGCTCTCTTTTCGAACGACTATGATTTCCTTCCCTTTTTCTGGATCCCTCCAAAATTCTATTTAAAAATTTCCATTTTCATACAACTTTTTTATTCGAGTTTTCAGAAAGAAAAGGAAAAATAGTCGATTTTTTAACAAATTTGCTTGGATTGTTGCTTTTGGTTAACAGATACGTAAAAAGTGCATAGGACTTGATTTTTAGGGCATAAAAATCCCTTCAAAATGACTTCAACCGGAACCCTTTGTGACTAATAGTTTATGAGAAATAAATTTGTTAATTAAGGGTAATGTCTTTTTGAAGAAGCCTGCGTTTTAATGAATTTTCGTTTTTTCGAATTTTTCGAATTTTACGTTTAATGAATATTATCAAAAATACTCATTTTTAGAATTCCAAACAAACTTTTTCAAATATCTTCAACCTTTCACTTTAAGAATCTAGCAAGAAAAATTGCATCGGGATATTTTTAATGACAATGAAGAATGATTAAAACGCAGGCTTCTCTGAAAAGATGCTACCATTAATTAACAAATTAATATCTCCTAAACTATTAGTCGTAAAGGGTTCTAATATGGATCATTTCAAAGGGTTATTTATGCCCTTCAAATCAAGCCCTATGCATTTTTTTACTTATCTCTTAACCAGAAGCAACAATCCATGAATTTATATATTTAAAAAATGTAAAAAATGTATAAAAAATGTTGAATAAGTTGTGAGTTAAATTAAATTTTTTCTCTCACCTATGACGTGTTTGGCGAATAATTTGATTTCTGGTTCGAGATTTCACGTCACTGCATCGGCGACGTAAATCTGCGGCCGAAAGCCACGATAATTTTTTTGATATTGATGAACTATTGTTTTCGGATTTGTAACTCTGAATTGAATTTTTTTTAGAGGGCAGAAATTTTGAAAAGCAGTTGCCTTTTCGTTCAGCTTCCTCGAGATTTTCATCGTTACAGTCGGTTAGGATGTCACCTTCGAATAAAAATAATAACTTTTGATTTGTTTTGTTGATCCACACTTCCTTCAAGGTAACTTCAGTGTCACTGGAATAAAAAAATTAATCATTCAACTACTTGTGTGGTACATTAAATTTTTTCAAATTTATTTACAAATCAATTTTTCAATTTTTCATTATTAGTATGAAAAATAAATGTAGCATATTATTATATTTTTAAGAATTCAAAGAATTTAAAAGAATTCAAAAGAAATGAAAGAATTTTAAATAATGAATTTCGAAGTCTTAATTTTAAGTAGTTAATTTTAATGCTTAGTAATCCTTAATGTTTGAATTCAAAGAATTTAAAAGAATTTTAAAAAATTCAAAAGAATTGAAAACATTCTTTTGAAGTCTCAATTTCAAGTATATAATTTGAATTTTAAGTAATCTTTAATTTTCAAATTCAAAGAAATTTAAAGAATTCAAAATACTTGAAAGAATTCAAAAGAACAAAAGAACTCAAGAGTATTCAAGGAGTCTTAAAGAATTGAAAAAAAATCATAAAACTCAACGAATGCAAGAAATCCAAGAGTTCAAAAAATTTTTTTTAAATTCAAAAGAATTCAAAGAATAGAAAAATCAAAACATTTCGAAAAAAATCTCGATTTTCAGTCATTTATTTTAATCTTAAGTAATCCTCAATTTTTTAATTCAAAGAATTCAAAAGAATTCTAAGAATTTTATTTCAATAAAATTTAAAGAATCCAGAAGTATTCAAATAATCAGAAAAAATTCAACAGATTTCAAGGAATTGAAAACAATTCAAGAGTATTCCAAGAAACCGAAAGAATTCAAAATATTTCAAAAAATCAAAAAAAAAAATTTTTAATTTCAAAAGGATCCAAAAAAAATTAAAAGGTTTCAGAATTACTTGAATTATTTTGAATACTTCTGAATCCTTTTTGAATGTTTTAAATTTAAGAAATCAAGGATTACTTAAGATTAGTATAAAGGACTTAAAATTGAGAATTCAATTCAATTCTTTTGAATTATTTTTTATTCCTGGAATTCTTTTGAATTCTTTCAATTTTTTGAATTCTTTGCATCTTGAAATCCTTTGAATTTTTTCGGACTTCTTTAATACTTTTGGGTTCTTTGAATTTTATTGAAATCGTTTAAATTCATGGAATTCCTTAAAATTCTTCAAAAATCTTTTGAATTCTTTGCATTCTTTGGATTCTTTCAAATTCTTTGAATTCAAAAATTAAGTATTACCTTATATTCAGATTATCCACTTAAAATTAAGACTTCAAAATAATTCTTTCAATTCTTTTTAATTATTTTGAATTCTCTTCAATTCTTTGAATTCAAAAATTGAGGATTACTTAAAATTAGAATTAACTACTTTAAATAAGGAATGCCAAAAAATTCTTTCAATTATTTTGAATTCTTTTTAATTACTTGAATCTTTTTGAATATTTTTGAATCATTTTGGAATTGTTTGAATTCAGAAATTAAGGATTACTTATTATTAAGAATGTAAGATGAATGCGAAAATTCAATTTTTCGAAAAAATATTCTCGTGGCGACAGGAATGATTTGGCGTAAAAAAAGACAGTTTACGCTGAAAATTTTGAAAATTTCGCTCCAACTATTATAAAAGCATGAAATTTGGCGCGAAGGTTCCTTTTGTCATTGGGAAACTTTTTAGACCAGGTGCCAACAATTTTTTAATTTATTTTTAAATTGTGGCCATTCTTTAAATTTTGTATTTTTTCAACTAATTAAGATATTTAACTTTGATGTTTTGATTCTGGTAAGAAATTGCTCACTCTCTCGAGATCTGGAAAAAAATGTCTAAAGTATTGACAACTAACAAAAGGGCGGTGATTTTCCTGAAAATTCTCATTTTCTTACAAAGAATACGCTAGATACGAAAAAACTTTATACCGCAAAGTTGTTCTTCTTCAAAAGATCTACAAAATCTTTGTTTACCACTTCTCAATTTTTCCCACCGTTTTCAAAATATATGCAAATATATGAATTTTTTTTTAAATTACTATTTTTGCTTCCTGTCTCTTTAACTACGTATGAAGTATTCTTTTCACAATTTTTAAGTGATAATATCGTTAGAGATAAGCATTTTAATCTTCTATTACTTAATTTTTGCAAAATTTTCGAAAATAATTGTCTTCTTGATTAAGAAAGAAATACTTTTTGCAAAATATCGAAAAGTGGTTTGGAACTTTTTGTAGCTTTTTTGGAGGGGCACAACTGCTGTGTAAACTATTTTTGTGTCTCACGTATTTCTTGAAGAAAATGAGAATTTCATGTTTTTAGAATTTTTTTCTATGTTCAGATTTTCATAGGCAAAAAAAAATGTTTTTTTACATTTCAACCCGTTCTTATTTTCACTATATTTCAAGAACTGTTAATGCTAAACGAATGTCCTTATTTAGTTTTCTTTAGCATTTGAATATGAAGAAAATTACCTGTCGTTGGTTGACAAAAGTTAATTATTTTTTTAAATATCACGATTTACGTAAGACCCTAATTTTTCGTGTTTTTTTCTTCATTTTTTGTGATTATCTCAACAGCCGTTAGGACTATTGAACAATTAATTTAGTCTTTGGATTCAGCGTTAAAAAACGTTTCGAAATCATGTCTTACGTGTTTTCAAAATAATGATCTATATTATTTTGAACAAAGATTAAAAAATAATTTCATTACACAGATACATAAATGACATTTTGTTGACCAGTGTTACCGAAACGTTGCATCTTTGTTTAAATTCATTACATAAATAGTTTATGTTTTTAATACTAGAAAATAAAAGTCCAGGAACATTTACTACAGTACATTTACTGCTAGTAATAAATGATCGAATTAAGAGCTAAATAAAGGTTGTACTATTGTACTTTAAGTGAAAAATGTCCCTTCCTGGTTAGGAGATTCGCAGATATCCTCGTGAGAATATCGACAGATGAAAATTTCGGATCCTCTGATGCTGAACCCTAATCCTTCCTTACTTAACTTTCCGCTTTTCGGCTTAAAACCTCGTTCGCTTTTGCGGTCATTACGGCCAGTCTGAGGCTTTCATGAACGTTTTTCTTCCATTCCTTGGCACAAATCCCACCGTGTTTTTACTATTTGCTCTTTCACATAGACAAAATCGAATACTTTTTCTTCTTTTTCTCCCGCTCCTTGCCCTCGTAATCTGCAGATCTCCAAACACCACATCGGACCTTCCATTAGGGTTCAGCAGTGGAAAGGGGTCCATAAAGTATAACTTAGATTAAGAGTTTTACTGCTATCGTCACCCATTCGGGTCTTTTATTGAACCCGTTGCAATTGCCTAAAGGGATGATTATGAAGTCAATTCTTTTCTGATAAGGAAAACACTATCCTTAAAGATTAATGTTGAATCCTCAGCTCACTAATAATTCTAGTAATATAATCCAAGAAAAGTCTGGAAATTGAATTCATTCTCGCGAGAAAACCATTAGAAATTTAGAAAAATCTTGTTATTGAACAGGAAGAAGTTTCAACCTGCCAGGAAATCATTTTAATTTTGGAGATGGACATCAACGATCTACAGTGTGACGATTCCGTACCGTATTAGCAAAGCAAGCAGCAGCAATAGAAAAAGAATCATTAGGAATTAATCTGGATAGACAAAGTGAATGCAGTTTTAAATTCAACAGAAGATGAGAAATTTAATCATGGTTAGAGGATGCTAATAAGTTAGAAAGGAAAGAAGATTTGGGAAACGTGAGAAAAGAATTATCTTTAAAGTCTCCAAAAATCAAAACCTTTTGAACGCAAAGTGAAGTGTGAAATTTAACCAGAAGTGTAAATCAGATGCTCGCCTGTTAAACAAACGGAAGCGAATTAGGGCAATTAGGCTGGACACCCGAAACTCAGAGTAGATGTCGTCACTGCTTTTGGCGCCGGAAGGCGCACGTTTTCTATAATTCTGTATTGTTCGTGGCGAGCAGGATAGTCATCTACTGGCTAAACTTGGCGCATGCATGGAAAATAACCTCAACTGCGCATGCCCGAAATTTCAGCGAATAGCTGGTCGCCATGAATATAAGAAAATGCTAGAAAACGTGCACCCTACGGCGCCAAAAGGAGTGGCGACATCTGCTCTGAGTTTTGGGGGTCCAGCCCAATTTGACGTGTCTTCGATCCTACGTTCGTCAGCATTCCTGTCACGGTATAAGCTGTCATATAATTCATGTGGATTTTCACCTGCGGAAAATATTCTTCAAGTTTGACTGAAGAAGCAAGATCAAAAGTGGAAATGGTATTGGTCACATCCAAGGATCTGGATGTGATTATTAAAATTCCAGATTCAATTTATGGAAAACCAGAACGCATCGTTTCAAAAATAATGACGACAGCTGAGCAGATTTCAAAAGTTGAAGAATTGAAAGACTTTGACGAATTAAGTTGTTCAGTAAGAAACATCGCAGCGGCAGTAGAGGATATTGATAGCGAATTCATCAGCAAGAAGTGTTTGTTCTTAATCCTTGTAAATAAATTATCACTTCATTCATCACTCCAATGGGAAAGTCACCACGTTGATGATAAAATTTCAGCAAGTTCCGCAACTTTGAATTAATTTTCCAAATAACCCGTAAAATGGCTGAAGTTACGAGGGGCAAGTAAAAAGTAAGGTTCCCACATTTTTTTCAGGTGTAAGACATTTTTTATTGAAATTGCAAAT
>JAUMHM010000005.1:921930-940434 GCA_032362435.1 Melikaiella ostensackeni
ATTTGTTTATGTCAATAATTGAAGGCTGAAGACCTTTTTGAATAGTTAATTTCAGTTTTGCACCACTGTGCGCCTGTGGACAGGCAAACATAATATAACGTTCAACAATACACATTTTCCGTTTTGTCTGCATTCGAACTTTTCAAAGTTTAAATTATTATTTCAAACATATTTTTAAATTTCAAACTCAAATTGCATTTCTTATTCAATTTTAATTCCAAATCGAGTTTTTTATTATTCAAAAATCAAAATGAAGGGCATGTGCCACTTATCCGATTTCTACCTTACCGACATTGTTGGACTGTACAAAAAATGTCGGTATGGTAGGAATCGTATAAGTGCCACATGCCCTCAAGAGCGAAATAGATTAATTTAATATAATCAACATCAGAAAATTATAAGGATCGATTGATACGCCGGAAGATATTTACTAAATAAAAATAGTGTAGGTATATTAATCAATGAAAATTGAAAATATTCTCGAAAGCTCGGCAATGAACTACAATAATTATTAATATGAAAAATCGTTTTAAATTTTTAAGTCTTTAACACTTACTTTTAAAGATTGATAAAAAATACATTATAATATTTATTCGGTCTGTATGCAAATTTTATATTTTTGAAAATATAAAAAGTCGATTTGATCCTGAGGAGAACTTTTATTCTATTCAAAAGACGATTTTTAATAAGTATTTTGTAATTGAGGCCCCAAATTCCTTCAATGAATAATTTTATAAGTTCAAATTAGATAAGAACAACCTCTTTTTCCAACAACTATTACAGTGCTGTTTGAACTTCCCGCCTAAGAGCTACGAGTCACGTGGTTCCTTATCTGCCAATAGCATCACGGCATTTAGTGATGGGCCATGGGAATATTCTCGGAAACTCTCCGAGGAAATTCCGAAAGGTTCCCTCCAGAGTTCGAAAATTCTCGGTAACATAAAATTGGAGAAGGTAACATAGAAACTTACCGGTAAATTACCGAAAATACGAGAATTTACGAGTAAGTTCATTTTTAAAATTTATTTTTTATGTTGATTTTCTTGAATAATGTTGAAAGCCACACGTAGATTTTCAGTAATTAACAAAAGAAATCTGAAGAAAATAAACCGGTAAGTTTCCAGAAATGACTAGAGAACTCACCGGTAACTTACCTGTAAGTTCTCAACGTTGCTGACGTAAATTACCGCCCTTCGAACTCTAATTCCTTCTGACTTTATACGCTAGGGAGTTCTTAAAATTTGCGATATTCATTTACGAATTTCTATAACATAGGTCAGGGCTCGGCAGAAGTCAAGTCATTGACTGACATGACTGACAATGTCAGTCGCGAAGACTAGGTCAAATGGCCCCCAAAAAAAAAACTTCGTCGAACTCGACCCTAGTCCTTTATAGTTTATTTCCTCTACCTACCGACTAACCGTAACGACCTCACCCCTTTGTACGGTTTGCAGGATTCCTGGAAACTGAAGAAAAAAATGACAGAAAAACTTTTTGTCAGTCAGGCACTTGTCGTGTCAGTCAACGCTTGTCGAAAGTGGCGAGCCCTGATATAGGTAATTAGAAAATTGGTTTTTGGTTTGATTTAATCATATTTAATGAAGAAAATTTATAGAACTATGCCTTATCGGTATTTTTTTTAGTTTTTAAGGAAACCGATGAGGTTCGGGAACTTCCTTATCGACACTCCTGTACTGTCTGATTCCTACCCTACCGACATTTTTTTGCACCAACTCACGTCCACACGAATTGAGATGTAATGCTGAAAATCTGAGGAATTATATAAAAGGCACTAAGCATCGCCTGTATGCTCCTAAATTTCTCGAAATCCAAACAAAATTTTCTGAAAACTTTCCAAATATAATTTTTTTTGTATTTTTAGGAATTTAGAATCATACGAACGTTTGTTAGTACCTTTTCACTAATTTTCGAAAATTTCATATCGATATCTCAATTCGTATGGACGTAAGTTGCTGCGAAAAAAATGTCGGCAAGGTAGAAATCGGGTAAGTATAGCATAGCCTTAAAGAATTCTTTAAATATTCATTTAATTCAATCTAATATCTGTTTCTACCTACTGCCTATGCTTAATTTTTTTTACCATTATTCAATACTTAGGTACATAATAAATTTGGAATTGCCCAATATGGGAAAAGCCGGAAAAGGTTAGGATACCATTCAAAGTTTTCCATTTGTATAACAAATCGTTTACTAAAGCGAACTTGCATCTATTTGGTATCAAATTAAAGTGCACATTTAGAAAAATAAAAATATTATCTAATAAATTGCTAAATTGTTTATTTACTCTGAAAAATTCAATGTTCCCCAGACTCAAGAAAGTTTCCTGCAATATTCTCTTACTTCCCATGTGCTCCCAGGAGTTTCTGGGAGCGACCCATCACTAACGGCATTCCCTTCACTCGATCGACGCGCATCCCCGATTCGCTGATCGCCCACATAGTTCCCATTTTTTTCACTCCGTTCATTGAAAACGCACCCTAACAACTTACAAATAATAACAAATTATTGTGTGAATTCGCTATTTCAAATTACCTTTCATCTTAAAAACCCAGGAAAAAATAATTTATTGAATGGAAATGATCTGAATCGGAGAATTTGGAAATGTCGATTCACGCGAAAATTGCGTTCTATCGGCTTGTGAAATTTTTAACCGATCTCATTATATCAATCATTTCAATCGGTCACGATACAGCCGATACAGCCACCACCGATTCAGGCAAATTTCGTTGAATTATTTTCCTTTTTTTTTGAATCGGATCCATCGGAGCTACATTTACCGGCTGAGATTCTCATATTACAGACAACTCAGCCAGTAAGTGTCATTCTGATTCAAAAAGCTGAAAAATAATTCAACGATATTTGCTTAAATTGGTGGTGGCTGTATCAAAATTGAAATGATTGAAATTCGAGTGAATCGGCATTCGTAAATTCTCCGATTCAAATATGGCGCTGCAAGTATTTCAAGTTTTGACGACAACCAACAAGATGGCCGCATGCCAAGGGCAAAGTAATAATACCATTCGCATGGGACGAAACTTAATTTTTTTAATAACATACAAAAAATTGAGTTTTCACCATAAGTTTATTTGAATATTATTCTTCATTTTTCAAAAGATAATGAATTAAATGATAAATAATAATAATAAAAAATGAAATAAAAAATGAAAACAATAATATCGATAACTTTTTGCAAAAAAAGTTTGCGATCTAATATGTATCGAAGTAGCTTCACAGACAGACTTATTAAACTCTACATCATTGTTAACACCTAACATTTAGCTTTGTTATAAATAATTGAAGTTAAAAAAAAGAAAATTTTCATCCATTTTTCTCGGAAAAAAATTATTTTCCACCTTACACGCATCAAAATATTTTACTGGTCTTACTAGACTGCAGATTTATTTACTTAATACTCAGTTTTATTATATATAATTTGAGTTAACAATTAGACAATTTTGAACCTTTTTTACGGAAAAAAATTATTTGCTGTCTAGTATGTATCTTAGAGGCTTATCACACTTACTAAACTAAAGACTTCACTTTATTAAAAATAATTTAAGTAAATAAATAGAACATTTTCATCCATTTTTCGCGAAAAAAAATTATTCTCCATTTAATATCTATCGAAATAGCTTCTCAGGCTCCCTAAACTCCAGAAAATTTGTAAAGAATATCAAAAAAATTTGAAAAATGTTGAAAATTCAGCAAATGGCGCCGATTTTTTCGAAGATTAAAAATTCTGTTTCTTCCAAAAATACGCCAGGTATTATTCTTCACTTCTCAAAAGGTATTCAATTAAATAATAATTAATGATAATGAAACTAAAATAAAAAATGAAGAAAATAAAATCGATAACTTTTTTGTAAAAAAATGGTTGATTTTATTGTTTTCATTTTCTATTTTATTACTATATACACTTATCGGCAAAAATGCTTTTTTTCCAAGTAATAAAAAAATGTAGTTATCGATAATCTTTTCGCTAAGAAAGTGATCGACTTTATTATTTCATTGAACAGCCTTTGAAAAACAAAAACTAATGCCCAGATACACGTACCGTGAAAAATCCTTTTTTCCAAGTAAATAAAATAATAAACTTTAGTCCCATGCGATAGGTATCATTCCCTGACCCTCAGCTTCCCGCCATCGGGGATTTTCCCCCTCTCAACCCGAAACCCAGCAGTGCTGCCGCGGAAATCACGCGGTGACGCTCTCTTCTAGCTCCCTCCAAAACCGTGCATTGGCAACATTGTTTTTTGGTAGTTTACAAATAAAATGGCCGATATGTGAGGCTATTTTGTATGGACAATAAAATATGCTTATTCTTCATCCTAATCACCATCGGCCACGCGCGTCGTGAGTTAAAAGTGAAGCTTAAACGAAACCTCAAATCTTTAAGCTTAAAAGTGAACCAAGTGAAGTTTTGGGAGTGCCGTTTGAACAAGGTGGACGTGGACGCCGCGGGCCCCAAGAAGTCCAAGAAAAATGGCCTAGGGGCCCGAGTTTATTAAAAACTCATCCAAAATACCGGCCTTTCGATTCCCGAAAAAGTGACCTCGGTCCAGGAAGTCGAAAAGGAAGTTCGACGTCTCGAAAATTTGCTGCTGCTGCTGCCACCGCGATCGAAAATCCTCGTTTTTTATAAAGCATTTCTCGCCCTTTCTGATCTCTAGAGGATTTTTACTCCGCAGTTGTTGGAGGGCATTTGACTTTGTTTTAAGAGTGACTTCACCTGGGGAAGAAGTCTGCGAAAGGTTCTGAACTACCTCGAAGGAAAGTTTGAAGCCAGGCTAAGGAGGGAGTTTTTCGAGGACTTTTTCAAGTTTTTAGATCCTGGCGAGATTTGGAGAAATATATTATGATTCTGATAGGGTAGTGGAAATTAAAAGCGATACTGGAGTGTGACGGGTATCTTTATTTGGAACCACTCAAGATATTTCCCGCCGACCAATTTGTGGTTGTGGAGAGAGTCGGCGTGGACAATGCATTGACAACACTAGGTAAAGCATTTTTGTGATTTTTTTTTCATTTTATTACATCTTCTTTCACTTTCAGGTTATTTCACTCTCTAGTTTGGATTTTTCACATGAGGAATTGTTTGTACACAATGAATTCTTAGTTCTATCCGTTTTTTTGAAATGTTAATGGATTTTGAGGAAAGAGTTTTCTTCACACAATTGTTTTGAGGTGCAAAATAAAATATTAACCCTTCGACTACACCCAGGGTCAAAATAACCCGGGACTATTAGTTTGAGGATCGTCACTTTGAAACATGGCTTAGTATGGAGAACATTGGGCCATCTAGTGAAAATTTGAGATTTTTTCATAAACTGATTTTTTAATAAGTTTTTCTCGCACTTCAAAATTTATTATTTCACACTATTATTATTGTAACATATTCAGCAATGTTTCAAGTTTGTCCAAAAAATTTTTTTGTAATAGTTTTACAATGGAAGTGATTTAAAAGTCGATAGGGTCATTTTGACCCAATGTGTAGTGCATAAAACCTTAGAGATTGGTGTAGTCAAAAAGTTAATTACAAAACTTGTGAATTGCAATCATCAAAGAGTGTTGCCTATTTTAAAACTTGTCACTTATTTTGGTAATTTGTCACTTTTTCACCTTTTTTCAGTTGGAAACCTAAATTTTTAATCAAAATTGCAACTTCAAATGCCTTGAAATTAATTCTTGTGTGCTGAAATGAGCTGCAATTTTTTTGAGATCAGGAGAAAGACGGTGAATTTATTTTCTGTTCAGAAAGCTTTTCACTTTTGTTTGCCTTTTTCAAATTGGTAGTCTCCTGTTCACAATATGGTTCAAATTGAAAGGATTTCCAAATTAATGTTTTTAATTTGAAATATATACAAAGTTGTTAGACATAAAATTTAAATTTCTCAAAGGTACGTATTTAGAAATGAAGGCCTTATTAGTTGAAGAATTTTAATTCATAACATTCAAAATTCAATCATTTTAGCTCGAAAAATGATGAATTAGATCATTTCAAATGTATAGTGTTAGAAATTCAACAATTGTTGTTTGAACCCTTCTACAGATTTATCACATTTTTGCAAATTCAATTATTTAAAATTCAAGTATGTAGTAAAAATTGGACAGTTTCAAATTGAAAAGCTTAGAAATTAGTAATTTTACGTTTAAAGCCTTCAGTATTTAAGAAGAAATTGCTTTTTCAAGATTTCGAAATTGAACCTTTTAAGATTCTGCAAGTTTATTTCAATTTGACAGCTTTCATAAGTGATGAATAATTTTAGATAGAAGCATTCAAAATTGCTTGGTTTTAAATTGAAAAACGTTCAGTTCAAAGTTGCAGAATTAGAAATGAAGGCCTTTTAATACTTTAGTAACTGTTATTTCCAACTTCAAATTAAATTAATTTTATATTAGGAGCATTTAAAATTGAAAAAATGTGAATTTATTCGTGATTGTACAATTTTCATTTCAAGTCCTTCGTAGCTTAATAATTTTAAATTTAAGATGCTAAAAATTTCATAATTTTACTTGGTACTGTATAAATTGCACAATTTTAAACTATAATAGCAAGTAAAATTGAACAATTATGAATTGAATCCTTCAGAATGATATAATAAAATTTTATTTTAGATTGCAAGGAACAATTTTAAATATAAAGCGTTCGATTTTAAACAATTTTTAAATGGAAATTTTTTGAACAAACTGTGTACCGTTATGGAATTTTCCGTAAGATCAACCCCTTTTCACCTTGTTCAGGGCTGAAGTTACGGAATTTTCCGTCACTCTAGTCAGTGCCAATTTCAAATGTTTTGCATTTAAAACCGCCCTGTTTGAAATTTAAATTGTTTAAAATTGTACAGTCTCCAACTAAAAGTTTTGATAGGTTAAACAATTAAATTGAAAGCGTTAAAAATTGATTAGTTTTAGTTTAAGGTTTTATAAATGAAACAGTTTTCAGTGGTTCAATGTTTAATTTAAATTCTTTTTCTGTCTGAAGACCTCGAAATAAAAATTGATTAATTTTGGTAGCCTTTACTTTTGAATTATACGTACAATTTTAAATATTTTTATTTCGAAAGTCTCTAATTTTTTATTTACAATTTTAAACGCTTCCAAGTTGAAATGTAAAATTGTTCCGCATTAAATTTGTAAATTTAGATTTTCTTGTTTGAATAGTTACTTCCAATTACCAATTTGGCTTTGAGAGCTTAAATTTGAAAATTTAAATGACCGGGAACACTTTTTTAAAATCTGGAAAATTTTGAGAGATTGTATCTGTTAATATTAACCAGTGTTCCAAACACGATGAAGTTTCCCATTGATTCAACGTAGGGAAAATACAATTTCTTGCATGTTTATTTGACTTATACATTTTTTTCGGTCATGTATTCGTAACCTATTTATGAAAAAAAATCCCTTATTGACCTTTTTAAACTCCAGTAGGTACTGTGATGGCTGGAATTGGCATATAAATAATTAAGGCTGGAAGTTCTGAACATTCAGATGAACGAAATATTTTTTCCCGATTCCATTTCATCCATAAATATTGTTCCAAATACAATTTTAAATAATGCAATATAAGTTTCTTTTGATAATCTATTATTCCCAATATAATTGAACAAACATTTTAGCACTGATTCTAGTTTACGAAGCCATCAGTAAAAAGTTTCGTTCATAGACTGAAAATAACTGTAATTGAAAAAATTTGGTTTAAGAATTTGAACGTTCAACATTTTGTCGCTTCAAATTTGAATTTTTCAAAATTGTAAACTAGGAAAGGTTAAAATAGGAATAATGTCATGTTTATAAAATTAAAAATTATTTAATTCTAATTTAAATAATTAAAAATGGTAAAATTAAAAAAAAATCGAAAGTCTTTTAATGCTTGGCCGACTATAAATTCAGAGCATTCAAAATCGCAGTTTGAGATTTAAGCAATACAGACTTTTCTTTACAATTCACAGAGTTGTTCAGAATTAAACAATTTCCAATTGAAAACCTTGGGACATGTACTTTTAAAAGGTTATAAAAATTGTTAGAAAATTTCAGTTTTTCTGTTCAACAAAGCTTTTACAAAGATTAAAAAAATTTCGCAAAGATTTCAGAAGTTTTCATAAACATTAAAAAAAGTGGATTTTAAGCATTTCACCGAGATTTGAAAATTATTTCGCAAACATTTCAAAAGGTTTCAAAAAATTTGGAATGTTTTTCGTTTGGAAATTTAGACGCTTCAAGTTGTGAAAGAATTTCGAACGTAAATTTTTAGTTGTATTTTGCTAAAAGTTTCATGTTTTTTGAAAAACCAAATTAAAAACTTTAAATTTGAAACCATTAGAGTTAACTGTTGACATTTTTTTAAAAAGTTTAAGGTTTGCAAGTGTTAAACTTTGGAGTCTGTTTAAATCTACAAGCTTCATATTTTTAGCCGATAATTTTTGAATTTTAAATTTAAAAAAAACTTTACTGTGCTTCAAATTTTCTGAATCATCAAAGTAATGATTAAAGTATTCAAAAATGTCAAAACTAATACTGTAAAGTGTGGGTACTGTAAGGAGTTGGGGCATGTACTTTTAAAAAGTTATAAAAAATGTTAAAAATTTGAATTTTTCTTTTCATTAAAGATTTTACAAAAATTTCAAAGATTTCAAAAATATTTCAAAGATTTTAAAGATTTCAGGATATGCCAAAGATTTTAAAGATTTTAAAAGATTCCACAAACATTTCAAAAGATTTTAAAAAAGATTTGCAAGCATTTAAAAATATTTCAGAAGGTTTCAAAGTTTTCGCAAAAATTTTAAAAGATTTCACAAATATTTCAACAGATTTCAAACATTTTAAACGATTTCACAAAGATTTCAAAGATTTCAAAAAATGTTGAATCTTTTTCGTTGGGTAATTTAGACCATTTAAGTTGTAGAAGAATTTTCTACGGTAAATTTTAGTTGTATTTCGCTAAAAATGTTAAATTTGAGGAAAACCAAATGAAAACATTAAAAATTTTAAACCATTAGATGTAACTGTTAAGAATTTAAAGAAAACTTTAGTTTAAAATTTGGAAGTCTTGAAAGTTGAAGTATTTTTAAATCTATAAGCTTCCAATTTTTAAGCCGATAAATTTTAAAACTTGAATTGAAAAAATTTGGATTTATAATTCAAATGTTCAAAATTTTGTCGTTTAAAATTTAAATTGTTCAACATTTCAGAATTTTCAATTGAGAGTGTTTTAGGTGTAAAGTCAAGTTCAAAATTACTACATCGTCAACTTGATTCATAAAATTGAGAAAAAAAGGCTCATTAATTATTGGAACAAATTTTAGAAGAGAAACCTGAGCGTAAGTAATGAAAAATATTAGTTGTCATAAGTGTTTATTTAAATGTAGTTATTTGCGTAGATGTGTTTTTCCGCTTTAGGCAAAATTCGTCATTTTTTTCAATTTTAGTTTACAAAAGCTAATCTTATTCCTTAAAAGGTTCTGTACAATTTGGGACGTTTTTACGAAAATTATTTTATTTAGAAGTTATACGTACAATTATTTTTAGTTAGTAATTTGTTTAATCAAGTAATTTCCTAAATAATATTTAATAAAAACGTGATGAATAGACTTGTAAAGAACCATTCAAGGAATAGAATGAGCTTTTGTATAATTATAATTGAATGAAAATTACGACTTTTTCCTAAAGTGGGAAAAAAGACACAAAATATGCAAATAACTACATTTAAATAAACTATTATGACCTCAACTATTTTTGCATTATTAACGCTTAGGTTTCTTTTCTAAAACTTGTTGCAATAATTAATGGCCTTTTTTGTCAATTTTATAAATCAATCTATAGATTAAGTAATTTTGAACTTAACAGTACACCTAGAACATTCTTAAAATTCTTTATAGCTAAATAATTGGAACTCACGAATTTTAAGCTTTTGAAATTGAAGCTTAAAAATGCTTAATTAATACTCAATAAATTAATTACTTAGGCGTTTTTTAGCTCGAAGTATTAAAAGCCTAAAATATTGTACTAATGTAAATTGGAAAATATAAAGCTTTGGATATTTCAGTTTCAAATTGTTTACCTAAGCGTTGGTTATAATTATTTTAAAAAAAAATTTAATTAAACCAAACCATTTTCAATTTTAGAATCTCTTGAAGTATTTTGGAATACTTAGAGTTCCTTTAGAAAACTTCGATATATAAGCATTTTTTTGATTCGTTTAAAATTTGTGGAAACCCCTGAATCTTTTAAAATACCTTTAAATCTTTTTAAAACCCTTTAAATTATTTGGACTCCAAATATGACTCCAGGATGAAGTCATTTTGTTAATTTTTAAAGAAGATATTGCAAAAGTAGTGCGAATTTCAGTATTTTCTGAAAATTAAAAAAAAATCGAATATAATAAGCATTTTTCAATGTTCTTGGGATCATTTTGGATTTGGTTTATTATTTTTCTGCAGATGAGATGTCTTTGAATTTTTCCAACTTTTTTGTATCAACTTTCTAAAATATTTATTATATCAGATTTGATATAAATTTTATGAAAACATTGAAATTCGCACTATTTTTGCAATGTTTTCTTGAATAATTGTCAAAATGCCTTCAACAAGTAGTAAAATATAAATAAAGAATAATAATTACAGTAAAAGACTCAAGTTTAGTATTAAATATTTATATCAGCATTTCGGCGAGATAAAAGTGCAGGTTTCACCAACATTATACATATTATTTACAGATTCTAACGTTAAAAATTGAATTGTTTCAATTTGAGAGCCTTAATAGTTGAACAAATATAAACGTCCGATTGAAACTCTATAAAATATTTTATTGAAAAAATGTTTCATAATAAAACGCTTCTATTAAATTTTAAATGCTTTTGAAATATTGTTGAAAGGTCATCCTTTTTGGTTGAATACAACTGTTTTTAATTCAACTTTTTGTTGTTGCTGAAATATCAACTATTACATTTTTCGTTGAGAATGAAAATGCAACTATTTGGTTGAAAGTTGAACTACTTTGTTAAAGATTCATTTTTTCGGTTGAAGATTCATCTCTTTGGTAGAAAATTGAACTATTTTGTTAAAAATTCGTCTTTTTGGCGTGAAAATTCAACAATTTGGTTAAAACTTGTTGTCTTTCTTGTTTGAGAAATCTTTTTCTGTTGAAATTCGTCTTTTAGGTCTTAAAATTAATCTCTTTTGGTAGAAATTTCATCTTTATTGTTGAAAATTGATCTTTTTTAATTGAAGATTCAACTATTTGGTTGAAAATTCGTTGTTTTTGTCTTGAAAATTCAACAATTTGGTTGAAATTTTTGTTCATTCTTGAATGAGAAGTCTTTTCCGGTTGAAAATTCTACTATTTTGTTGAAGATTCGTCTCCTTGGTTTGAAAATTCATTTCTTTTGGTAGAAACTTTATCTTTTTTTTTTTTGATAATTTATATTTTTTAGTTGAAGATTCAACTATTTGATTGAAAAGTCGTCTTTTATGGTAGAAAATTAATCCTCCTGGTTGAAAATTCGTCTTTTTGGTTTAAAAAATTCAACAGTTTGGTTGATTTTTTTTTCTTTTTTGACTGAGAAATCTTTTTAGGTTGAAAATTCAACGGTTTTGTTGAAAATTCGTGTTTTTGGTCTGAAAATTCATGTTTGCGATTTCTTAGACTGTCTTCATCAGTTTCGACTAACAATGATTTTATTCAAGAGATTCATTCAGAGATAAAAAATCATATCTTTGAAGTGAATAATTTTTCGGCTGTATTTTTTAAGCATCGTTAAACGTATCGTTTATCCTATTTACAACTATAGTTATCCTCCGAAATTTATCCAGCAATAAAAAATCCGTATACATAGTAAATTGTCATTAAAGTTGAAAAAAAAGAGAAAATTCCTATTCTTTTTCTTCATACATAAAAAGCAACTGTATACAGTTTGATTTCGATCAAAAACAAATTTTTTAGCAATTTTGCCAAAATTGCCCGGAAAACCTGAAAAAAACATGTTTTTCTTGATTTTTTTTTTTAAATTTTGGTTGTATTGAAAAAGTGTTGAAGTTTAAGTTGTAGATCTCTATGAAATACATATTTTTTGTTGTATTAATTTTTTTCATTGAAACAACCTTTTCGAGAAAAATCAGAAAAAAGGTGAAAAAAGTGAAAAGAAAATTTTGAATTTTTTGTTAAAATCAGTGGGCATTTTGAATTTTACTTGCTAGTGGACTCCACGAAACATATAAATCACCATTTTCGACCCTTGAAAACCCCAATTCGTTAGTTTTTGATTGGTTATTTAAAATCTATTTCCTGATCCAACTCTAGAAAATCCCTAAAAATACCCCTGTAAGTATCCTATTCCCTGTCTAGCTCTATTTATAACATATATTTGCCCTATTTCCTCAGTCAACTCTAGAAATTTCCCTATAAGTGTCCAACCCCTTGTCCGGCTCTATTTATTGTTCTGTTAACTAAAAATTCGAATCCTTTGAATTATCCTGGAACTAAAACCTACTGATATTCCGCAGAGACGGAGGGGCCAACCACAGCAGCGGTTAACCAGACCAACAGTTCGATCACCACCCTAACGAACATGTGTACCACTCCCGGCAATGCAGGTGCTGGGTTCGGGTACGCCTGGTCGTTCGGTGGGCCTGGTACCGAGACTCGCGAGAACACCCAGAGTGACCTCACCACGAATATCAGCTATGCAGTCAACAACAACCAGGACCAGGGATCCAGTCAAAAGATCCAAGTGGACATCAAACCCGCCAAGGTCGCCAACAGTGCCCACCGTCGTCCCATGTTCACAATGAACGAGAGTTGTCAGCAGACGCCGACCACCCACCATGGCCACACAGGAGCACACAATCAAACGCACGGTACGCACGTGCGAACCAAAAAGCATCACGACGTTTTTTCCCTAACCTGCGATAAGGGCGGTTGCAATTGTGACGCCGCTCACCCCACGCCCCCACCTTCTTTATTTCCAAATACTTTAGTTTTTACCACAGCAGATAAGCACGCCATGAGCAAGCATTTCATGACTCCCCTCGGACCGCTCCAGCTGACCGCGGAGGAGTGCAATGAGATTCTTATGAAGAGGGCAGCAGCCGCCTCCAACCAGGCCAACGCTAACAACGTCACGGCTAGTCAGACCGACACGACCCATTTTGGACATGTTCTGACCCATGTGAACACAACTCAAATCGAGACTAAGGTCAAGCAACAGGACATGGGGAGCCAGGTGAGGGTCCCCAAGGAGAGGCCCTATTCGTGTTCAGAATGCGGAAAGTCTTTTCTTCTTAAACATCATCTTACGACCCACGCGAGGGTTCACACTGGAGAAAGGCCCCACATTTGTGTCCATTGTGGCAAAAGTTTCGCGCACAAACACTGTCTTCACACTCATCTTCTTCTGCATAGTGCGGAGAGACCATATCAGTGCCGCGAATGTAAAAAGTCCTTCACACTGAAGCACCATTTAGTCACACACACGAGGGTTCATACGAGGGAAAGGCCCTTCGTGTGCCAGGAGTGCGGCAGAGCTTTTCCTCTGAAGCGCCATCTGGTGACTCATAGCAAATTCCATTCTGGCGAGCGACCCTTTGTTTGTGAGGAGTGCGGAGAGTCCTTCTCGCAAAAAGATCATCTTACGATGCACTCAAGGTTCCATGGCAGTTTGCATCCATTTGTTTGCCACGACTGCGGTGCCACCTTTCAGAGGAAGTTCGAATTGGTCAATCATGGAAGACTCCATGGAAGGGTACCACACTCTTGTAATGTTTGTGGAAAGGAGTTCTTGCAGAAGAGGACGCTACTGGCTCATATGCGACTGCACACTGGGGAGACGCCTTTTGCCTGCACAGTGTGTGGGGAAGCATTCCCGAGGAAGGCGGATTTAGTCGCTCACTCCAAGATTCATAATAATAATACGGATACTGATGAAAAGTCACTCACATGCAGGTACTATTCTTCACTTACTATTTATTAAGTAATAGGAATCTGTCGAAAACCTGGAGATCAGAAGATTACTTCGAAAAATTCGAATGAAAGTGAAGAATAGTTGGTTCGTTACACTTGGAGCTTTCACGATTTCATATAATATTACCAGTTATCCAGGTATATAGACATTTTATGGATATAACGAGATAATGTTACTTAGTTAAAATTATTGAAAGTTCCACATTTCCGAATCAAGTATTTTTTACCTATGTTTGAGTTTCTTGATTTGATATGAATTCTCCCAGTTTTTATACTTTCATTGGAGGAAAATCGATTTTTGATGAATGATATATTTTTTCTTTCAGGAGTAGAAACTATACTAGTTTTAGGATTGCTACTTTAAGGGCGTACGGTCTTTTTTAAGACAAAAAATGGGCTTAAATTAAGGTGTAACAAAAGCAAGCCGTAAAAAACAAGACTTTTTGTGTGCAATCTAACCAAATACAATCTTTTCAGGGAATGCGGTTTGGGGTTCCAGAATCGGGAAGCTCTCACGTTGCATTTAAGGTTACATTCTGGCGACAGGACGCTAGTAACCGACCTTTGTGGTCTAGCAGCAGCCTTCCAGCAATCTCCGGGACACTTCCTCACTCCCAATACCTCCGGGACTCACCAGGTAAGTTTTTCCAAAAATAAAGTTCCTACAAAGACAGGCTTCGAACTGCCCTATTTTTTTCACTTTTTGCTCTTTTTGAATTTTTTGTTTCAGTGGTACTAATTACGTTTAAAAAAGTTTATCAAAACTCGTAAACTCCCAGAATTGCACCGTAATCGAACATTTGGTAAGGTGAGTGGAAAACTACAGGAAACCAAAACTTCCGAGTGCAGAGGGAGGAAATTTGTCACATCCGACTTCAAAAATCTATAATCTCGTCAAATCACAATTAAAATTAATGAAACTTGGTGTACTGAAGGTTTAGATGTAGTAAACGACTGCGCTCGATAGTTTTGGTTTTGTGCAGTTTTCCACCCCCCTCACCAAATGTTACTTCGAAAATATAATAAAATAAATATTAGGCAGTTCGAAGCTTGAAAAATTTGAGACACGAAAAGCATGAAACATGAGACTAAAAAAGCAGAATTTCCAGATGAACGGACCGATCGGGACTCCAAGTGTGAGTCATATGCACGGTGCGACGCAAACCTCTCCTCCAGTGGGCTCAGGACCCAAACCAAAGCCCCACGTCTGTCCCGATTGTGGTCGCGGCTTCGCACAGAAGCACGGACTTTCTCAGCATCAGCGACGTCACTCGGACGGTAGTTGTCACATAAGGTCGCACGTTTGCGACAAATGTGGGAAAGCATTCTTTCAAAAGAATCACCTCTTACTGCATCAGCGTCAGCACATGGACCCGCCACCTAGCATATTGCGCCAACAGCAGAGACAAGCGGCCCAGGCGGCTGCGCAGCAGCAACAACAGCAGCAACAACAGCAACAAAATCAACAGCAGCAGGTTGGAACCGAATAATTTTTCATTCAGCACATATGTGGGCATCCGCCAACATATTCAGTTTGAGGCTTAGTATTATCCCCCATTCAAACCCGAAAATAAGAATTTTGACTCTGACCTAGAAAAACGCGAATATCTTCTAAACTAGAATCGACCATAAGGACCTTTTTCATGCGGACACCCACGTACAAAGATTTAAATTCGAATACTCAAGAAAATTGATAAAACATCAGGATTCTGTTGCATAAAATTCAGTATAATTTATTAATCATAAAACGTAGTCGAGAATAATTGTAAGAAATCACGAATCTGGCTATTTGGTTTGATAATTAGATTTCAAATTATAAACATTTATTATTCACCCATATGAACAAACATACATTTAATTTCAATTGACGTAATCGACACTTAAAATGTTAGAGAACGCTCACGAATTTATAGGCGAATGGATTACCCTCGAAAAGTAGCTTAGAAATCAAGTGACCAATCGCTCGTGTTCCAGTCGCTCTTTTTGATTTAAATCGATACTTTTGATTGTGCAAAGAAAGAATATTTACGATTTTTGGATTTGGGGAGGGGGGTGGGGCCTGAGAAAATTGGCTGCGAACTTGGCGGCATCAAGTCAATTAGTGGATGGAGATAGAGATCATTTTGTCATCACGATACCAAATTGGAGGCATCTCTCCACACTGACATTGATAACGATGGACTCATTGAAATTGAGTACACTTTATGGTTGTATAAAACCCCGCTGTAACAGTTGATTTCAAAAGTTATCACTTGTGCAACAGATTATACGAAATCGTCGTTTTTCACGCTGCCCAAACTCGCCAATCGGTGTGTTGGGGAAGAAAATATCCGCTGCACCAAAAGGGGCGCTACGATGTCAAAAAAATATGGCTGCTATGAACATAGAGATTGACAAAGGATCCATATGTAGTAGTAACAATAATTAAAAAGGAAAGGTTTTCTAAATTCAGAAAATGTTATTTTTGAATTTAAATAGTTTGTGTAATTACGAAAAAGATATACCTGCACCAAGAAACATGATTGAAGGCAAAAACATTTTTAATTCGGGTATGATTGGAATGTGCGGAGCTACTGGCATCAAAATAAATTCCAGGGATTGTTTGGATCTTGCAAATACTTTCGATAATATTTTTCGAATTTAAATAATAAAAACTGATTAAAATACTCTTTTCCTACAATTTCCAGTAGCTCTGGTGTTCATATTTGATATCCATTTTCATAGTAAATCTCGGGGACATTGTTAAATTCGAAGTTGAAATTTTTCATAGGTCAAGCTATGCACACACAATTGCGTGGAGAACAAAATACCTATTGTTTTTCACAGATTCAAGAGTTTAGGGAGGCGAAAGTGAATAACATATCAGTTTTTATAGATTTTTACACGCTAAACACGAGTATAATATTCATTTCCCTTTGAAACCACGGGAACATTGTTTTTTTCTGAATTTGAAGTTATTTTATAGGTAAAAAAATTGAATAAAATAGTGTTTGTAGACTTTTATGTGCTAAACACGATGCTGTTATTAATTTTCCTTGGGAACGTCGGAAACTTTGTTTCATGCAACACATGAGTGTTATGGGCGCTTCACGCCACCTGTTTAGCGAGTGGTAAGTTCCCGATTACTGACCTGGGAATAAAGTCTGTTGGGCGTACACTTTATTTCCCTAGGTAAATAAAGTGAGATTATTTCCCTGAAATCAGGGTTATAAAGCATCCATCAATCATGGAGGATATACGAAGTGCTGCCATCTCTGTGCGTACTCGTTAAGTCCCAAGTAATACTACATAACCTTACTTGCATGTGCCAAAACGCGCTCTGCGCTCCTAATACAACAATGTGGAAACGTCATGGATGTAAAAATTAATGAAAAAAAAATTATTTTACGTCTATGGGAACGTTTGTTTGTCAAAGCAGTCAAAGTAGAGGTTAAAGTGTGCTGCCGAATGGAGAAAAATGGTGGTGATATACCGTTACTGCTTGAGTTGTGTAAAGAAGTAATGTTTTTTCTTGACGGCTAAACTCTAAATTGCGCAAAAAGCCCATAGCGGACATTTGTTGCATAAAGTATCGTGTTCACCACGGGTAGTACGCTTTTATACGCCTCGCGTGTTTACAGGACTTGCCTCCGACTCGTCCTGCAAACATCACGCTCGGCTATAAAGACACACGTACCCCCCTTGGTGAACAATGTACTATTATTTAATTTTTTACTTATAATATAAATTTAAATACAGAAAAAACTATGTTCCCGAAGTTTGAAAGGAAAATGAATATCAGATTTGTCTTTAGCGCGTAAGAATCTGTAAGAGAGAGCAGTTATTAATTTTTGATGTGTAAAAATCTTAGGCCTCGATATGGGGAGTCGCGCCTGAGTCGATTGAAACCATGGCTCGAAAGGGTAATGCAAGATGTCTGTACCGAGGGGCTGTGCACTGAGTAATTGTGTCTACTACCTCGAATCGAGCATCCTTCTGGGATTCAGTAGTAGTCTCTAGCGATATCTGAGCATTCTTTGAGTAGTCGCGCGTAGTCGAGTAGTAGTATTGGGAGTATTTGGGAAACTCGAGAGGAAACCGTGCGGTGGTCTCAGCCGTCCCAGCAGTCTGGTTGGGTTCGGATATGCGCACCGAGACGTGCGCAAGAGACTTAGCCAGTCGAAGCCTCGCATTTGCAAGTGCGTTTGCATAGATGTATATATACATATAGACTGCGTAGGTGACGTGATTGTGCAGAGATCATAACTTGTGCAATATATTAGCTTTGGAAAAATCACGAAAAGAAATACCCAGTTTTCTCGAAAACGAAACGAGATATGAAAAAAGTTACTAAAGCAAAATTGTTCCTTGGAAAAATTGCTACAAAAAAATCTTCATAATTATCAATATGTGACGCGATCTGAAGAAAGACCCCTAAGCGCCAAAAAATCGATTTTCTGATTATTTAAGTTTCACATAGATTCGAACCTGCTCTTTAAGATGGTACAGTTAAAAAATTTTTATCGTCAATAGTTTGTTCGCTACAACGGT
>JAUMHM010000005.1:940534-960593 GCA_032362435.1 Melikaiella ostensackeni
CTTAAAAGCACACTAGAGCTCCCATATAAGCGCATCCGATTTACGAACTCCTATAACTGCTGGCCCACGCAGTCTCTCAGCGGGTAGGGAGTGACAGCAATGCATCGCCACCAGTAGCGGAGCGATGAAAGCGGACAGTACGCGCAGTGGGTAATTCCATCAGCTATCAGCATATGCGTCAGTTCGTTTTCAATGTTTGGCGAGTTCGTACGGTCCTAACTGTTTACGTTTTCAGGGTACCGATTTACGACCAAGGTCAGTGCGAAGCAACCCCCGAAACTGCTCTTATATGATTCCTATCCATATGAATCCTATGTAAATCTCTATGCTCATAGCGGCTATGTTTTTGCTATGATAATATTAGTACGTTTGCATTGCAACGTTTCATTGCGTTCTGAGCCCCGCGCTTCCCATAATTCCGCGTTTTTTTCTCTTTACTCGGGAAAATTCGATCGCCCATTGGCATTTCCATTCGAAAACCTTTATCACCTAGCGTGCCTTCAAGTAATTATTTTTTATAACACCCCCATGAATTCGGCTCATTTTCATGCCTGTGGAGTGGGTCCACAAACTTACTTCTCGAGCGGTGTGAGCAGAAAGTACTTTCTACTCCCTAAGGAGTAGAAAAATGACGTCAGCCGACGAATATAGCTTATAATCACCTTAGTGTGTGAATATCGGGTTGGTGACTGTCATGTATATTTAAAGTTCGATATCTGTAGCAGGGATATAGCAGAAAGGGGTAAAGAAGGAATAGAAAGGATAGCAGAAAAAAGGGGTATAGCAGAAAGTGTCGCCGCCCGTGGAGGTTGTTGGAACTGCTAAAGCTAACCTCGCATTTCATATGTAAACTGCCAGTCGGTGGTAAAACGTGTTGCTTGAATTACTGGTTTTGTGCATTTTGCGGCCGTTTTGTTACCGACTCGAAAAGCGAGATTGTGGAACCAACCCACAGTTATGAAAAGTGCCCAAATCATAAGTAGTTCAAAAAAAACTGTTGTGTATCACTTGGGGGAAATCTTTCTTTAATACACATACATAATGGAAAAATGCAAACTTAATCTAAATTTGTCCTTACTATCTTTCCCTCAGGTGCAACAGGTGCAAGTTCAACAGCAACAAACGTGTACTGTCGACACAAAAGCGATTCAACTGCAGGCCATACAACAGCAAGTGCAGCAGCAGGTTCAACAACAGGTTCAGCAGCAACAACAACAACAACAGCAGCAGCAACAATCTTGCTCGGTGGACACTAAAGCAATACAATTGAACGTCACCATGTGAGACGATATTAAGAGCCGAGATTGGATAATCCCAAATGCGGTTGCACTCCCGAATTTGCACCCTGCTGCCACCCTCTGCACGCACTTCTCTTGTACTAACATTACACAATAGTTATATTTATTATTATCTCTAGAAACAAGTACGAAGTAATCAATTTTATTACAAGAGTATATATACAAAGTATACATATTATATTCTAATTATGTAAGGCTTGTAACAAGAAAATAAAAGTAACCATATATTAGTGTTTTACATATACTTTATAGTATATCATTTGATTATAGAATTGTAAAATGAATTACTAAACAGATTAGTTGCCTTATCGAGAAGAATTTTAAAGATTATTTTAACTATTTGGTGAGCTCTTTTTTAATTTACTTTTAATTATTGTAGGATTGAAGTTTATAAGATAAAAAATAAATATTGAATAAACAAAGAAGAAAAGAACCAGTTCTGTCTTTTTGAAAATTGTTGCTTTCTGTCGTCCTTCTGCGTTATTTTTGCATCTGTCTACTGTGTGTTGAAGTGGATTTGTGAATAATTTTTCGCGAATCGTGGAAGGATATTTAATGAGGTGAGAAAGAGAGTGAGAGGGTGGCAGGCAAAACTCGTTAACCGTATTACAGTGGTGCAAACCTGGAATTTACTACAGTTAACGGGGGTGATTATAGATCATTCGGGGTAAATGTGGTAATTCCATTAAAAAAATAAATTTTTCTGCGAAGTAATACCTTGGTCCATATTTACCCCAGTGGTTCATAATTACCCCAGTTGATGGTATTCAAAAAGGTGTACAGTCTTTAATTATTGACCAATTAGGTTTTCTTTTAGAATTAAAGAGCATCAAATTCTTAACAAACGTATGAATAGTGTTCTAATGAGTTTAAATGTTTGGAGAAATTCTCACGAGCATGAGTATATGTCGACCTTTATGTGCTTCGATAATTTAATGACCTATTTGAGCATTTTGAATTAGGATTTAAAAAATCGTATTTTCGATTTTAAACTTTTTAAGTAAAAATGTGCTCCGTTTCACATTATTCGTTTCATTTCAAATTGCAATCACATGGCTAGCTGAAGTTTTTAGAAATTACTGAAATATTAATTACAGTATTTAAATTTTGCGCGAAAATGTATCGCCACAAATTAGAAAGGGCGCTAAACTCAAATTATAGAAGTCAAAGTAATAGAAAACGTACGTATTGCATAAAACAATGTATAATATGTAACAAATATGTATTTACTTCACTATAGAGTGTGCTTATAAAAAAACTGATTATTATGCGACGAGAAATCGAATTATGCGTTGTGAAAATGAAAAAATTTCAAGACATAGGATGCAGTTTTCGACTCCAAAAAATATCGAAATATCAATATTTAAAACGAGAAGAACATAAGTACACTTGAGTGGAATAAAAATGCTGAAATTAATCGAATTTTTTAAGCCGAGCCAACAAAAAGTTGTGGTTTGGCACCCGAAAGAAAAAAAATTTGAAAACAAAATTTGTTGTGCAAGATACAATTTTTTGAAAACGTAAAATACCACGCTTTTTGAATTTAGCTAATCGCAAATTTTTAAATAAAAGTTGGACATGTTAAATTTGAAATATCTTCAGTTTTTCCCCCAATAATAACAAAATAATGTCTTTTTTCTTCGATTCCAACAATAAAAATATATGGAAGTCTTTCAATTTTCAAATTCAAAAACCGAACAGAAGATATTAACCGATTTCAACAATTGTTGCTGAAATTTTTTTTTTCCCATCTTATATGTATCAGGATGTTTTATTAGCCTGCAAATTATTGTTTGCACTTAACGTTTCGCGTTGTTATAAATAACTTAAGTTAACAAATATAACAATTTCATCCTTTTTCCGCGGATAAATTTTTTTGTGTATTAGTATCAAAATAGTTTACTAAACTTGATAAGCTGCAGATTATTTTTTACACTTATCGTTTAGCTTTGTTAAAAATAAGTAATGTTAACAAATGGATAATTTTCTTCCGTTTTTCCCAGAAAAAAATTCTTTGCCATTTAATATTTTAGTTCAAGCGATACACTAAATATATTTAAAATTTTGCTCTAATTATTACAAAGCATGAAATTTGGTATGAATGTTTCTTTTGGCATTAAAAATCTTTTTAGAAGGGGTACCGAAAATTTTTTCATTTTTTTTAACCCTTTAAGACCCACTGGGAACTTAAGTTCCCAAAAACGAGTTCAAAAATCCATACCTTTGCAAAAAATTAATATATTTTCGACTTCTTTGCAGCATAGGCATGTAAAAAAACTTGGGTCTTAAAGGGTTAAATGGCAAATTTCTATTTGAAATGCTTTTTTTCAACTAATTAATATATTTAACTTTTAGAGGTTCCTTTTGGCATTAAACAACTTTTTGTAAAAGAGGCCAACAATTTTTTCAAAATTTTTATTTCAATGACGATTTTTTTTTTGAAATGCTATATGTTTTAAACTAAATAAGATATTTGATTTTTATTTTGCGATTCTAGTGAAAAATTTCACACTCTTTGGAAATCCGACGAAAAATTGGATAAATTTGACAAATTAACAAAATGGTGACGATTTTTCCGAAAATAAAAAATTCTCATTTTTTCAAAAAGTACGCGAAATACAAAAAAAGTATACACAGAAAATCTGTTCCCCTTTAAACTCTTTACAAATGGTTTTTTGTAACAATACGATTAGACATAGACACTTTAATCTTTTATCACTTCATTCTTGTAAGTTTTTCGAAAGCTATTTTTTTTTTTAATATCGAGAATTTTTTTCGCGAAATAACGAAAAGTGGTAAAGGACCTTTTTGTAGATATGCTAAAGAGAAACATCTTTGCTGCGTAAATTTTTTTTGTATCTCGTGTATTTTTTGGGGGATTTTAGTAAGTCTGACAAGCGATTTGCAATGTTATATACAAATTTCATGTTTTTTTAGCTTAAATTCTTTTTAACAAAACTAAATGTTAAGTTTAATCAATTTTTTGGGGTTTAGTAAGTCTGAGAAGCATCTTCGATACGTATTAGATTGTAAAGAATTTTTTTTCGTAAAAAAGTAGAAAAATTGTTTATTTGTTTATAGAGTTTGTTTATAATAATAAAATTTTACAATAAACAAAGTATTTGCCTGTTTGCATGCGCAGGCTATAATTTGAGTTGATTGTAAATATATCTAAGCGTTAAGAGCTGAGAAAAAAATATTTGTCTTAAAAATGCACTTATTTTGTAAATTAGTTTTTAAAAAAACTAGCTAGAAGGTAAAAAGAATTGATAATAACGCTTTGTAAGTTTGTTAAGAATTTAATGCTCTTTACTTCTAAAAGAAAAACTTTCAAACCCGTCATTAATTGAAGGCTCTAGATCTGACAGTACAATTGAAAATCGTCTAAAATCTGGTCATCCCAGTGATTATTGACTGTGAATCCATTTCAAAGTTGCACCGGTTTTTCTAGAAAAAAAAAAAATTTCAAATAAATTGCTCCAGTACAATCTATAAACAACATAAAAAGACATTAACAGACTTAACGAGGCAAAAATAGTTTAATATTCAAAAAATTTATGACAATTCGTATTGTTTGGTTTTCAAAAAAATATCAAGTATTTATTAATTAATTAGTAATGAAAAAAAAAATGATAGTCTTTTTATATTTGTGCAACTGCTTCAGCGATTTGAAATGACATCAGTTTCGTTTTTTTTGTTTCGTACCATATCGCTTCGCAATTTTCTTCGACGAGCTTGAATGAAGATTTTTCAAATAAACATAATAAAAAAATTAACATTCGTACCGAATATTTCCCTGCGAAATGATTATAATTTGTCCAAAAAAGGTGGAGAGTTATTTAAAAAATGTCTAATTTTCTACTTGGAATTTTTTATCGTTTCCGCTTTTGCGATTATGAACCAAAATTTGTTTTTAAAAACGTTTTGTTTTTAAATTCGTCACTTTTGACTTAGAGTGAATTTTGTTTGTTTTGTATTTTGGAAAATAATTTTGCCGAAAAAAATCCTGAATGTTAAAAAATGCCGAAAATATAATTGTCGAAATAGAAAATTTCCGAAAAATGAAATTTTCAGGAATTTCACATTACCGAAATTAGTCAATTCCCGAATTCTTAAATATCCGATAATTTAAAATTCGCGAAAGAACAAAGCTTTATAATTTTTTATCTGTTAGAATAATATTTTTTTTTATTCGGGAGTTTGAATTTTCCGGGAGTTTGAAATAATAGGGAATATTTTAATTTCGGTAATAAATATATTCGGTAATTTTATTTATCTTCGGCAATATGAAATTTCTGAAAATTTCAATTTTCGGAAATTTTCTATTTTGTTAATTATATTTTCGAGATTTGGATTTTTCGGCAAAATTATGTTTTCCCTCTATTTTCCACGTGACTTGGTAACGCTGAATAGTCTTGGATAAAAAAATGACAAAACTTGTAGCATGTAGAAACGACTCGAAAATTTTATACTTTTAGAATAGTATTATAATTGTAAAAAAGTTGCGATTTTGAATTATTCCTTGAGGAAGGTAATGCTTGAAAAAAATATCAATAATGTATATTCAATAAGATAAATATACAAAAGATAAGAAAAACATCGCAATTAAGCAGATAAAATATAATGGAAATTTACTGGTCAATATTTGCTGTTAATAGTGAAAATGGATAAAAATGACCTTTATTTTCTCTCAATCAACGGACCTTAAACAGAAAGTTTATCCGATATTTAATTTATTTTATGGGAGAATAAGAGGGCCGTTTTCATTCTAAATGAAACTCACTCTAAATTTAAAGCAGTCAAAATTTGACTGAAAAAAGTCATTTCTACTGACAAAACATTTTTAAGAGATTAATCAGTCAATAATACTCACTGAACGAAATAGTCACTCTACATTTAAATCCGTCGAAATTTGACTGGAAAATCAGTCATTTCTACTGACAAAACAATCGTTTTAACAGAAGAGTTAGTCAACATTGCTAACTGAATTAAAGAGTCACTTAAAATTTTAATCAGTCAGAATTTGACTGAAGAATCAGTCATTTCTACTGACAAAATAATCGCTTTAACAGACGAGTCAGTTAATATTTCTGACTGAATTAAAAAGTCACTTAAAATTTTTATCAGTCAACATTTGACTGCAAATCAGTCCTTTCTACTGGCGAACCAGTAATTTCAGCAGATGGTTAGACCATTCAAATGAACTGATTCATCAGTGAAATTAACTAATTGGATAATTTAAAATGACTAATTTCATCAGTGAGTCAAAATGACTGATTGGATCATTAAAAATCACTGATTTAATTAGTTGAAGTTACTGATTAGATCATTCAAAATGACAGATTTCATCAGTGAGTCAAATTGACCGATTAAATCAGTAAAAATTACTGATTTTATCAGTGAGTCAAATTGACTGTTTTTATAAGTCACTTTGAACTGATTTATCAGTCAAATCGGAATTTTTTCAATCAGTCAATTTGACGGATTCAAATTTAGAGTGTGAGAGGGCCAAAGTGCCATTAACTTCTGAAAGTAAGAAAGGGTCCATATTTCACATGCAAAGAGCGAAAGGCGAATAATTAATTAATTAATTCGTGGACGTTTTTTTATCCAAGTCTATCGAAATTACGCCATTGACTTTGACTCATTTTGAATTAATTATTGTACATTTGATTTTTTTCATGAACGAGTTCACGAATACGAATCTCTTCCTATGCATTCTGCAAGCGCGTATAATAATTATGAATTATTAATTATATGTATGATTATGCAATTTACTGCGCTGTGCTTGTACAAAAAAGCTAGAGATTCAGAAATACTATCAATCGATAGTATGATTAGCGTTATTATGTTGTATTTCATTTATCTGATAAATAAATAAAGTTTGTTTCTTAATTTTTTTTTAGTAATTTTATTTATTTGGATTTTTTTGGGATTATTTGGATTTGTTTGGATTTCTTTTTATCTATTTCAATTTATTTGGATTTATTTAGATTCATTTTGATTTATTTCATTACTTTTATTTATTATAACTGATCAGAATGACTGAAATGAGAATCTTAGATGAAAATTGTTAAATAGTAACGTTGAATTTTCGGGAGTATCTCCTTTTTTCACTCTTTTAGTTAAATGACAAAAACATAAAACCCTTTTTCAAAAAACGGCTTCCAAGAAGTTATTCTGAATTTAGTGCAGAATGCACAGTGGGGCCAAAAAAACGTCTGTGAACAAATTGATTTTTAGAAGATGATTCTTATCCAATTTAAACGTTTTTTTTCTGAAATAAAAGCTTAGAAAATTCCGCATCAATTTCGCCGAGGAGATTTTTAAAAATATTTTTAAAAATTTTTTTACTCAAGGACAAATATGGAAAACAATTTTTTCTTATTCTGAAAGTACTTTTTTTTATATAAATATTGGGATTCATTTCAGATTCAGTAAAGCAACTATCCAAAAAAGTTTTCTAGTTGTAACGCAGATGTTTAAAAATTCATTTAATTTGTTATAAACGAAATGGTGGCGATGTTTCTGAAGTTCAAAAAAATTTTTTTGTTATTTAAGAGAACAATATTTATAGAAAATTTTGTTAAAATGAAGTGATAAAAGATTAAAGTGTCTACGTCTAATAATATTATCAGTAAAAAAACGTGAAAAACGATACATCACAAGTATTTAAAGAGAGAGGAAGCAAAAATAGTAATGAAAAGTGTAGAAAAATTTTTTGTTGAGCGTTTAAAGAGGAAAAACTTCACTTTGTATACTTTTTTATTGACTCACGTATTTTATTCAAAAAATTAGAATTTTTGATTTTTAGTAAAATCGTCACCACTTTGTTCATTTTCAGCATTTTTAAATTTTCTGCCGGTTTTTGAAAGAGTGTGAAATTCCTCATCAAAATGAAAAAAGAAAATTTAAATATCCTAATTAGCTCAAAAATAGAGCATTCAAAAATAAGGGCCACCATTAAAAAAAACTGACACAAAAATGTCGCAAAGTCCAATAAAAGTACTTTCTCCTCCATCAATTCTCTTAAAAAATCGAGAAAAAGTGAGCAAATTGTGTCCATCTTCAAAAATTTCCCAGAGTCGATCAAAGTACTTTTTCTTCCACCAATTTTCTTGAAAAATCGAGAAAAAGTAAGTAAATTGTGTCCATCTTAAAAAATTTCCCAAAGTCCAATAAAAGTACTTTTTCTTTCACTACTTCTCTCAAAAAATCGAGAAAAAGTAAGTAAATTGTGTCCATTTTGAAAATCTTCACAAAATCCAATAAAAGTACTTTTTCCTCCACCAATTCTCTCAAAAAATCGAGAAAAAGTGAGTAAATTATGTCGCATCTTCAAAAATTTCCCATAGTCCAATGAAAGTACTTTTTTCCATCAATTCTCTTTAAAAATCGAGAAAAAGTAAGTAAATTGTGTCCATCTTCAAAAATTTCCCCATGTCAAATCAAAGTACTTTTTCTTCCACCAATTCTCGTAGAAAATAAAGAAAAATTAAGTAAATTGTGTCCACTTTGAAAAATTTCACAAAGTCCAATAAAAGTACTTTTTGCTCCACCAATTCTGTTTAAAAAACGAGAAAAGTTAAGTAAATCGTGTCCATCTTGAAAATTTTCGTAGATTCCAATGAGAGTACTTGAGTTTGACCATGGGCAGTTTTGAATCGAATTAGAATAAGAGAGAATAAATTAGAAGAAATTGGAAAAACAAAGAATGTGATTTTATGATATCTCGGAAAAAGAATCAGGTACGATTTCAGTCTACAATTTTTGAAGCTTGAAATTTATGCGATTGACGAACCGAAGTCCTTTTTTGTCACCATTTTATTCATACCTATGATCGCTTGAAGCTCAGCTTGACCAAGTCCGTAATTTGTTAAAATCCTTCTTTGAATGCTTAAATAGCCTGTATTTTTGTTTTGACATCCTCGAATTTCTGTAAAATTATTAATTCATAATAATTATATTTAGTTTACTTTTATTAATGTACCATTGCCAAAAATTTGATCATTGCAGACATTCAGAATTTTGATATAAAAAAATGTTTAAACCGGCTAATATATATTTTTTATTAATTCAAACCCTATAGAATATAAAAATATAAAATTTAGTTATCAAGTAATGTACTTGTCTTGGTATGTATTTTAAATCTAATAAATATAATAAATATTCAAAAGCTTGCTACAAAACGAAAAATTCTAAACTGGCAAATAAAAGGTATCTTCATATGTTTAATTGATCTCTTTGTTCCGTTTTGGTTGGGTTCAGTTCGATGATTCGAGCTACAAGAACGCAAATACGAGTCGTCGACCTCAATCCTATTCAAAACCAGTTCATGTTCAAGACCTTGAGTCTAAACTATCACTTCTCAATATTGGAGAACTTGGGAAAAACATTATCAACCTAGAAGAATACAAACGATCTAATCAAAAAGTTGAAAAAAAAAATCCAATTTTGGTTAATTTTTCTCACTCCTGAAACAAGAAAAGTGGCGCCTCCAATGGTCGTGTCCGGAAGCCCTCCCAGCGCGATGCGCATGCGTACTACGTCCGCCTGCGGACGAACCGAAATAAATCGAACAACGCTGTGCGATCAGCAGTGCTCCCAAGTGCTTCTGAATGCGACTGGCGACAGCTTCGTGTAGGGATGATAAAATTGAGTCGTTGCTTTTCGTGGCATTGCGCGAAAAGGAAGCCGTGATCCGCGCTCAAAGACTGGACAACAGTTTTCGAAAACTTGGTGTTGCTCGCAGCCGAAGTCACGGATGCATATGGAGGTGCGTAGTACCGTTTTGTCCTGAACTCCTCGCGAGCACGCGTCTTTGTTGCTTGACAACAAGGCCCTGCCATTTTGCCCCGAGTCCCCGACCGAGTTTCGATTTTTTCTTTTCCGCGAATTGCAGTTGTGAAACGCGAATCGTATGGCGAAAAAATACACGGAATTAATGAAGTCAGTACTTGGAGTTCCATTTCTTAAGAAACACCAAAACAAATAAAGTGCTGGAATCTTCGAAGGGGCATGACGCTCTGACACAACTACGCAATAGTTTTTTTCAAAACCTATTTTTCCTTATTGGTCGCGATTGACAACTAAAAGATTCAGGAAAAGTTAACAAGATTCTAGAAAAATTAACAGGAGTCAAGAGTACTTGACAAAAATCAACGAAATAGAGAAGTGTAGAAAGTGCAGAAATTACCGTTACGTATTTGTATACAATCTCAGCTGATGAAGCTGTCAGGACTAGATTGCAATTTTATAGGGTGGGCAGAGCTGATTTTCGGAATGTAGACCAACCGGGTCTCAAAAAAGAGGAAAAAGTAAAGCGTTAAAAAAAATGAGAGCAAAAATAAATGTAATAACTTTTGGAAAATGTTGAACCGAAAAATCTTCAATTTTCTAAAGTTTTAAAATGAATATTTTATTATTTACTGTCACTTTGAATTTGGTAACTGTATCATTTCAAGGAAGTGCAATTCACCCACCTTTTTATAACACAAAATTCGGCTTACCAGTTACAGAAATAAGAAGAAATTAAAACATGAAATTATAAAAATATCTTTCATTTGGCAACAATTTTGCAGAAAACCATTAGAATTCACTCAGACAATATTTGTTTTCTATTAAAAAACTAAGAAATCCTTTACTTCTAAAACCCGGACGAAGCGAAAAACCCTGTAGGACAACAGTCTCATATCCGGTTAAATCCGGATGAAAGGGGAATAAAGCGGGTAGAAACCCTTATGCCGTCAATGCGAAGGTTCAAACATTAATAGACAAGGTAGAGGAGATACAGTTGAATTATAAGTGTAATTGTAAATTGTTGCAGTATTTTTCCAAAAATCATTGCTTCAGGATACAAGAGGGGAATAAGGCGAATAGGAAGCTTTATACCGTCAATACAAAGGTTAAAAAATTAATGGACAAGACAGAGGAAAAAGAAATTGAATTAAAAATGTAATCTGAAATTATTGCAGTGTTTTTCCAAAAATCAATCCTTCAGGACACAAGAGGGGAATAAAGCGAATAGGAACCCTTATACTGTCAATGCGAAGGTTACAAAATTAATCGACAATAAATTGTTGCAGTGTTTTTCAAAAATCAATTCTTCAGGTCGAGCTAAGAGTAGTCAAATGTTACTTAGACCTACGGTTTGCCATATTAAGCCCATTTGTGGAGTTACGTATTTAAAATGTTACAGATCATTGCTTGTCCATTAAAAATTTTTAAGAAAGCAGTTTTTAAACTGATTTGAACATTTTACCACGATTCAAGAAAAGTTAACAAAAATTAACGAAATGGAGAAGTGCAGAAATTACCGTTACGTATTTGTGTACAAACTCAGCTGATAAAGCTGTCAGGACTTGATTGCAATTTGTTTTCCCTTTCTAACATTTTTACACAAATAGCTTCAACCATTGATAGGTTTGATGAAAATATCAACAAAATCTGGCTAGGGTACTTCATTTGTTGCACTTTAGGCTCCAAAAAATGAAAACACAAAAATTACAGCTGATCATGTTCCCGAAACATCTTTAATTCTAATTTTCAGTATTTTAATTAAATTTAATACGGTGAGCGGGCACGTAAAATTATTATTCGATGCAAAAAGACACCACGGTTCCGTTGAAATTACGTCAACTCATAGGTGCGACCTCAATAATTTCTTTTCTGTTCTTGTATCGGGGATGTTTCAACTATTTCTCAACAAAAGCTAAATTCTTTGCCGGAGCCGTTTTTGAAAAAATCATATTTAATTTCAGAAAGTCGAAGTTTCAAGTTTTTCGCGAAAACGAAGCGATATACAAAAAAGTTATGAGAGCTTTGTTCCTAAAAAAAGATTCTATAAGAAGGGTGTCTGACATTTTTTTATCTCATTTCGTCTTTTTTTTTTAAACTTGATTTTTCGACTTTAAGGCGAAAAAAAAAGTTTTTTGCACAGTTTTGTGCGAGAAAAAAAGTATTTGCTATTATCGACATCATCGTTTTTCAATTGTTTTCAAATCTCATTTTCTTATTATAACCTTTTTGTTTTATTCTAACTATCAAACCGTGATTGATTCAGTATCACATTCAAAAATGTCGAAAGATCATGCTTCTAAACATGATGAAAATCGCAATAAAGTTTGTTTTGTTTCAAAAGAACAAAAGAAATGTTTGTTGTCAAGAATCAGTTGAAAATCCATATTGATAAGTCGTTTTAAAATTATGCTGATAATCACAGCTTATCTGGATCTGTGTGTAGCACATGTAGAAAATATGTATATAAAGTTTGAGGTTTAAGTTTCTTATTTTTTTGTGCGGCTCGAGTGAATTATTTTTAGCTCAAGAATTAAAAAATCCCACGCCAGCTTGTTTTTTTAATATTAAAAATGTTCAATCCTTTACGTGATAACTTTTTAAGAAAAATTCTAGCTTCACATAATACAAATCGTAATATTTAATTATTAATTAATTATTATTTTATTTAATATTTAATCAATTTTTTTCACTTGTAACTGTGCAAAAACCAATTTTTTCATCCTAAAATAAAAAAATACGAAGTAAGACAACAAAAATCTGAGTGTCTTTTTATAGAACTTTTTTCAAGGAACAAATTTGCTCTTTGAACTTGTTTTCGTTTTCGAGAAAACCTAGAAATTTCGATTTTTTCAAATTAAAGATGGGGTTTTTCAAAAACGGATCCGACGAAGATTTGGGTTTTTGTTGAAAAATATTTGTGAGCCATCCCCGATACAAAAAAAGAAAAAAATTTTAGTTTTCGCATCTTTGGGCTGAAGTCATTTCAACGAAACCGTAACACGTGTGCATCTCAAATTCAAGAAGAAGTTAATCACGATCCACTGATCATAGTAAAATGTTAGAAACAGTTTAAAAACTGCTTTCTTTGCTTTTTCAATGCACAAGAAATTATCTCTATCATTTTAAGTATGTAACTCCACAAATGGGTTTGATATGTCAGATCGCCACTGTAAGAGAAATTATGGTAAATTTCCCATATACATGTGTTGGAAGTTATTAACCCATACTGGCAGTGATATTTTTTCCATACTTGTGTATGGGAAATATACAATATGCAGGTAGTACTTTTAATACACTGGAACCTCCATTTAACCGGCCTCGATAAACCGTATAATAAACATACATAAACGTTCATATAATTTTAAATAAGCAACAATCAGAAAAAAAGTAAATTTACAGTTACACTTTTAATTCATTTGTTTTTCCTCTAGTTCGTCCATTAATTTTGTAACCTTCGCATTGACAATACACGTAAAAAAAATCCTGCAAAACTTACAGGATTTCCAGTTGAAATAGGGACAGCATAGCTTTTCTGTAAAGGTTATTAAATTTTCTGCAGAGTTTACAGAATTTTTAGTCATTTTATAAATTTACGGATATTTTTTGTAACATTTACTGAACTTTTCTGTCAAGTTGACATCTTCAAAGTGTAAAATCTAATAGAAAAGTCTGTAAATTTTATAGAAAGTATTCGCAAATTGGTAAAATTACTGAAAATTGTGTAAACTTTGCAGAAAATTCGGTAAGTTTTTCAGAAAAGCTGTGCTATCCCTATTTTAACTGAAAAGCCTGTAACTTCAACAGGCTCATTTTTCTCCGTATATAAAGGTTCCTATTCGATTTGCTCGTCTCTTGTATCCTGAAGGATTGAATTTAACAACAGTTTAATTTAGTTCAGTTTAATTTAAGAACAAATTTAGCAACAGTTTAAAAATAATTATTATTTTCACAGGCGACACAAATTCAGATGAATAAGACATAATGATTTTTTGAATAAGCTTACCGTTGTATAAATTCCAAAGACTTTTAAGTTCTGTTCGTAATTGTACAGCCATAAGCATTACATGACAAGTAGAAACAAGAATCCTTTTGAAATGTTCCCTAGTGGCAGCTTCATAAAATAAGAAGTTTCCTACAATAGAAATAAAATTTTAGTACTTAATAAAGTGTATTAATTTTATAGGTTAATCGATTCTTACCTAATGAATGAATCTTTTTTATTTCTACGTCAGTTTGGAGTTATTTGATCAAGCTTATTTTATAACGTTCCCAATATTTTAAGAATTCTCCGTGGAATAATTCACCAGCTTTCTCTAACTATAAATCATACAAATCTCCTTGACAACGATTGCTGTTCATTAAAAACTAGAAGAAGGCAGTTTTTAAACTCATTACAAATTTTTACTATGATAGTTATTTTTCAGCTATCAATAATGGTATCAATGAATAGTGTTTAAGCACTTCAAGATGCATACTTTTGTTATTTTAAATCAAATTATGACCATTTTACGTGCATTGTCACCATTTTAAATGTATTTAAAAAATTGAACATACTTCAGGAATAGGATCAGCTTTGATTTCCGTGCTTTCATTTTTGAAGCTCACAATGCATACAACAGATTTTGTTTGCATTTTTATCATATTTATCATTGTATGAAGCGCACTGTTCCACTCAGAGAAAAAATTGTCACGAAAAAAAACATCGTCCTCTTGTCTGTTTCGTTTTAAAAATCTCGAAAATATTTCATCCACACGCAGAACTATTTGGCTGCAATATTTAAAAAAGTTTGTCGCAAAAGGATAATGTTTGCTGCAAAAAGAATCTTTTTGAAACAAATGAAAATCCTCTTAATCTTAAATTTAAGAGGAAATTCCATTTGTGTCAGGAATCATCCTTTTGACGCAGGAGAATATTTCTCTGAGTGGCTTAGATTTTTCTTGTAATTGTTATTTTTTTCTTTTGTTTTGAGAAACTGCCATCGCGGTTGTTCTATTTGTCACGTAGTCTTGAAGCTTTTTCCGTGCCTTTATGCGCCATCAATTGAAGTTAATGTCAATTCGACTTTTGTGCAGTTCCGTCAACGAGGTCGGTTATTCTGCATGCTCTCGTTACTCTACTTTCATCTCTCGGCAATGTCAAAAGAGACATGCCCTCGTTATTTATTTTTATACGGTTGTTTCATCTACGCTCGGCGTAGATTCAAATCTTCTGATCGCAGAATCAAAAGCTTTTGTTTGAATTATTAAATTATTTCGTTGGTGGAATCGGGACGTCAGATTGGTTCAGATAGCGAATGTTTACGTTCGAGTGCCGCGACACGAATTTGGGCGGTAAGGCGCGCATTTCTGTTTTGTGCACATTCACTGCTAACAGCTGACTCGACTAGCTTCCCGCGACGCTACGTTCAGCGGGGATTAATCTTGGAAATAATATATGTGGCGGACGCAATTTGTTTTTGAATAAAATTTTTTTTTATGTTCAGAGTTTTTAATGTATTTTACCTTCATATCGTCATTGCCAAAGCTACGCCAAAGTTTAGAATATATTTTTGTATTTATACGTGCCTGTACATGCCGTACGCTTAAAGGTAGTAGAAAAAAGGGACAGACACAATGAGACTTCCTGAGCTAGGAGGTTCATATCGGCCCAATATCAATATTTCCTATTTTTGTCCAATTTAATATTTTCTGTGTGTTTAGAATTCCAATTATATCATTTCATTTTCGTGCAAGTCTTGTAACATGCAATAATGATTAAATAAACTAAAGTTTTTTACCAAATGTGTTTACCAAAAGTTACAAAATTTTATAAAATTTGTGTTTATTCGATTCTTAAGGTATTTCTTTATGTAGTTTGAAGCGCTGATTCTAAGACTAACCTTTTTTTCGTAGCATCAATATTTTCGGAGATATTTAAGATTTAATGTTCAGTATCACATAAAAAATGAAAAAATCATATTGCTGTGAATATATACATTTTCTTATCAACAAAATGAAACAATACATCACAAATATTGAAAATTTGATAAAATTATACATTAAGAATATTATGCATGAAAGAAGAAATCATGGAACATATGAGTGTTTGTTTTCAAAATGAATATTCGAACGAGATTTTCGTTTGCGTGACTTGTCTTCACTTCGAATTAAATTCCATACGTAGTCACCCATCATGGCGTCATTCCATCTTCCTGGATACCTTTTTTCCATTTGCTTGATATCCTGGTGAAAACGTTCACCAAGCTCCTCACTTACGTATCCTAAATTTTCAGGGAAGAAATCTAGGTGAGAGTGCAAATAGTGTAACTTCAAGGACACAGTACAGCCAACTTTTCTGTATACGTCTTCATTAAGTTTTGTGTATGTTTTTCATAATTTTGAGACTTTCTTTACCAAAAATTCAGTTACGACAAGGCGCAATGCTTGTCAAGCACTTTTTTCTGTAGAAGACCTTTTTTCTTCCAACTTCTTGCATTCCAACATTTTCTTTACCTCCGGTCCAACAAATATTCCACCTTTGACTTTGTCTGTAGATATTTAGGGAACATAGAGCATATATGTTGAAAAGCATAACTTTTTCTGTACTTAATACTTTTACAAATTGTTTTATAAGTCCTAGCTTTATGTGAAGTGGTGGAAGTAAAACTTTTTTCCGGGAGATAAGGGGATTGTAACGCACGTTGTGTGCACCAGGAATCGATTCGTTTCTAGTTGGCCATAGTTTCAAGACATAATGTTGGGCATCAGCTCTACTATCTCGCAGGCAAGGAAAACATGAATATTTAGTGTAGCCCCCCTGTAAGCCAAGTAAAGATCCCAGCATCTTGAAATCTCCACATACATCCCAATTATGGCCTGCATAGTCAATTTTAAGCAGCAAATATTTGATGTTTTCATAGTCTTCTTTTATGTGAACTGAGTGACCTACGGGAATCGAGGGAAACTGGTTTCCATTATGAAGCAAAACGGCTTTGAGACTTGTTGTTCAACTGTCAATGAATAGACGCCAATTGGAAGGGTTGTACGAAATTCCCATTTCACTAAAACGACCATTTACGTCAGAACAGTAACACAAGCGGTTGGTTTCAAAAACTTGAAAGAAAGATGAAAAAGTTAGATGCCTTTTTCTATATGCAGAAATCTTACAACTTGGATCCAATAAATTCCAATCCATAAGCCGCAATGCTAACATTTCCACTTTGCTCTTAGTCAGAACTAACTCCCTCACTAAATCGTCTAGTTCGTTTTGGTGAGGGAAGTGTGTAGAATTATCGAAGTTTATCGAATTGTCGAAATCTGAAGAATTGCCGAAGTCTGGAGAGTTGTCGAAGTCTGGTTCATCATCATTAAATTCTTCTGTATTCGAGACATCAAAACTGTTGTCAGTCATATCTGAGTATGGTGAAATGGGAATGGGCAGTTCTTCGTTATGAGGTACTGGAGCAGTAGATGATGGTATGTCAGGATAAACAATCTTGTTTCTATTAGTGAGCTTTCTGTACTTAGGTATATTTACTATACAAAAATAACAATCATCATGATGGTTTTTTGGATCCCTCCAAGTTCTTGGAATTGTAAACGGCATACCCTTCCGGGTACCACATAACCAACTTTCTAATGTTGATCGGCAGCTCCCTCAGCAGACATGAGATGTCCACGGTTTGTCTTCATTACTTATTGGCGTACCAAAGTACGCATTGTATGCGATGAAAAATTTTGTACCAGCCGTAATTTGATGGCTTATCTGTTTGGGGGCGATGTAGTATCCGCACACATAGCAGAATGAGTCCGTAGACATTCGACAAGCCCTTTTAGAAGTCATAAATACGATAATAGTAATAACCAAACCACTATTTTAATACCGCAATTATGTGTGCAATATGTAGCACAAGAGGACTGACACTTGCACACCTTAAAGAAAAAAGGGTTTAACTCTTGTTACATATTATTTTTTCGGGTGTCAATTGAAGCCATTGCCAAGGCAACTTCATGTCACTTTCTTTCGTCTAAAGATTCAATGGCGATTTCTTTTTAGCTAAAAAATGCTGCATCGTAATGATGTTCAGCCTTTTTCTGTTATTATAACCACAACGTTAAGGTACACAAAAGTTTTGTTACCTATTAATTGATATTTATTTACTATAGTTGAGATATTCATCGAGTTTTAATATTTTTCAAGCAGTTATCACCGTGAGAGCCAGCATAGTATACAGCTGATATTTAAAGGTTGCGGGTGGCGCGCGCACGTGCAAAAACGTGCGCTACACAAAATCTTGATAAAGTTCTTGACCTTTCGAAAACATAGGGTCATAGTACATGCATCAGACTTCAATTTTAGCCCTATTAGAAACCCTTAGCATTTCCGGTTTGCTTGATACAAGGTTTTAGAAACAGCAAAAAAACGGAGTTTTTCACTTTTTAAACCTGTTTTTCTGAAAAACGCGAAAGAGGACATTTTCGCCTTCAGGTTCGTATTCTACGGAAAAGAAACATACTGAAATGTCCCATCAAAACGTAATGTAATTTTACAATACATGTTTTGTACACCGAATGATAAGGAACATGAAGGTTTCCTATACATATGGTTTGCATCAAATTTTAGTAAAAAATAAAAAAATCGTTGTTCTTAGCGTTTGATCATACATAAATAAAGAATTAAGCATGACATATAGGTGAACAATACGCAGAAGCGAATTCTAAAGGTGAAAATTTCCTACATGAGAAAATTGGTTTTAGGTTAGGTATGTAATTTATTTAATTTCTTAATGATTTGTCCACTGGAAAATATTCTTGTTACAATCATCATATGAAGCAAAATAATGGTATTTAAAATTTTTTTCATTCATGTACTTCAGTAATAATTCATAAAATGTTCAAATTATGTTCAAAGAAAATTTTATATTGAAATTACAGTACATGTATTTTAATTTTAAAATAAGTTTATTGCAGTTTTACTTTATAGTATACAGAGTGAAGTAAAGTTCGTAAATTAATCGACGAAGCGAATTATACCTGACCTACCCCAACTATGAGCATATTGGCCGCGATTCTTCGCGCAGCCGCGCTCATTCGATGGCAACACGAAAAAGTGACACTAACATTCGCATGATCATAAATACTGGCATTTAAATTTGACATTTTAATTGATTATTGAAGTGTGCACGGAAAAAAAGGATTCAAGTTATTGGCACAAATTACATACCACTTTTATAAGAAAATTGATTGAAGCCGTCGAAAATGCTATTTTCTTTTTGAATTTTTGTCACTTTTCAACAATACTCGCATTTAAATTTTACATATTAATTTATTATTGAAATGTGCTAAAACTTCAGTTTCGAATTTTGATAATTTGAGCGATAATATGAAAAAGGTGATTTTGGACGTTTTGAAAAAAGTTTGCACCTCTATAACAAATCGAGTTTAGATAACAGCAGCTAAATGTTTTTTTTACCAAGATTCATCAGAATCCATATCCAGACACTGAAAAGTCAAGATTTGTCCTATTTTATCCACGAATTTGGAAAATATTAGATAAAATTTAAAAAATCGGTGATTTGAGACATTTTGAAAAAAGTTTGGACCTGAATAAAAGTTCATGTTTAAGCAAAAGCTAAAAATTTTTCGCCAAGAGGCAGCAGAATCCATATCCGGACACAGAAGACTTATAATTTGTCCTATTTGAGCCTCGAATTTGAAAAATCTTAAACTAAATATAAAAAATGGGTCATTTTGAACATATTACAGTTGTAACCATCTCTTTGTCATAATTTACACTAACTTTAACCACTCGACATGAGCTCCAATTTTTAATTCAGTTAAATACGTGTTTTAAATTACTTAAATCAACCAAATAACAATCGGTTGCATCCAAAGAAATTATTATTCATAAGATTTTGTAATTTTCATTATCCCTTCGCCACAATTTTGTATCCATTTCAATCGCGCTCAATTTCTCATTAACT
>JAUMHM010000005.1:983127-1000419 GCA_032362435.1 Melikaiella ostensackeni
CCCCCCCCCCCCCCCCATATAATTGAGGCTTCGCTAAGTCTCCTCTCTATTTATTTTATTGATAAACAAATCATATTAAAAAATGCTTAATGTCGGCATTTATAAGGAGAAAAAAATCGTTTTTTTCGCTACATTGTCATCAAATTATTTTACCAGTTATGTTTAGTAATTAAAATTTGTCATTTAATATTGTTTGTTAATTTTAGAAATAAATTATACAAGCAAATGCAGTGTTGACATTCATAGGAATAAAGAAATCGTTTTTTCTTCATTCCCTTCAATTTTTGTAGCTAAGGTTCTATATTCGTGAAAATGTATCATTTTATAAACAAATGCACAGTGTCGACATTTATAAGGTGAAAGAAATTGTTTTTTCTCTTGATTCAATAATAATAATAATAATAATTGTCTGAAGAAAGTTTGAAAATTAGAAACAGTTGATTGCATTAGAAGAACAAAGATTAAATGTTGAAAATAGCCAAATAATGTATTTGTTAAATAAGTTTGTTTTTAAAAAATTAGCACTTGTCGACGAATGAGAAACTATGATAACAATTAGTTTTTGCAGTTGTTAGTAAGTTCCACAAAGAAAACGGATTCTCAGTTTACAAATGCATGAGACGAGGAAAACTTGTTTATAACATTGTTAATGACAATAACAATAGCTTATTATTATCTAAGTGTCCAAAACAAGTGTAATAATTAGTTATTAAAAGTTAATTACGTCAGAAGAACAGTTAAGAAATAGCTAAATACTGCATTTGTTAATTAATTTTGTTTGAACAATCATCAATTGTTTTCGATAGAGAACAAGGAGTCATTGCTAAATAATTGGCTGTAAATTCCGCATAGTTAAGTTGAATTTCATGTGAATAACTACATAAGACGATACCAATTTGTTCAAAAAACTGTTATTAACAATAATAATTGTTGATTGTCTTTGAAATATCCTTAAAAGTGTAGAAATTAGTTATTTACATTAAATTACGTTGAGCGAGCCAAGTTTGTACGTCGCAAAATAGCCCAAGAGTGCACTAGTTAATGAAGTTTATTTAAACAATCATAAATTATTTGATAACTTTCATTAATCGAATATAAAGACTCTTTTTATCTATAAATTGTTTAGATTTAGTGCGAGTCTTGAAATGAATCCAAGTATTTCTCAAAAAAACAGTACTCTTCAAAAGTAAAAAAAAATGTTCTTCTATTTTGTCATTAAATAAAAAAATAATAAAAAACTTTTTCCATAATCTGCTTCTTGAAATTGATGCAAAATTCTATGAGCTGCAATTCTAAAAGAAATGTTCAAATCGGATAAGAATCGTCTTCTGAAAATCAATTTGTCCACAGACGTTTTTTTTTGCTCCACTGTGATGCGCTTTATAGTGGGCGCTTTACAGTGAGGCGAAATCAAAGAACGAGGTTCCAAATAACTTTTCGACAGCAATTCTTACCGATTTTGGATTTTTTAAAGAAAATTTCAGCATTAAATTCTAAAGAGATGTGTGCGAGCCGATTCTTGAATTTTTATTTTTTTAAACTTTTATGTTATTACAAATGGCAAAGAAAGTTTTGATTTTTCAATAATCTATTCCGTGAAATTGATGCAAAATTTTATAAGCCCTAATTCCAAAAAAACGTTAATATCGGATTGGATTTTTTAAAATAAAAGTTCAACATTAAATTTTGGAGAGAAGAATTTTTGTCATCTGATATTGTCTCTTCATTTTTTAAACAAATTGTATAAACAAATGCACAGAATCGCCATTTATGGGCAGAAGAAGATTGTTTTTTCCTAACTCTCTCTAAATTATGTTTCTAACGTAACATAATTTAGAGAAAAAATATTTTCAATTAAATCAATTGTTTACAATTTTTAAAAGGGTGAACGTGGGTTGCGGTCCAGCCGAGGAGCGAGTTCTACTAACTGGCCTTCACGCTGTCGCCGACATATATTGCGAATGTTGCAAAACCACCCTGGGGTGGAAATATGTAAGTTGAATAAATAAATTAATAAATATTTTAAAAAAATTAATAATTAACTTCTAATTACAGGAGCACGCATTTGAGTCGAGTCAGAAATACAAAGAAGGCAAATTCATCATCGAGCTCGCTCACATGATCAAGGAAAATGGATGGGAATGAACCAAACTGGGAATTTCATTCCCTTTCTCTCTGAAATCATTACCCAATAATGATCTTGTAATTGCCCCCCTCCCCTCTGTCAAACCACCAACGAAAGTCTGTGATTTCATTTGTGATTTATAATCTTAGTAATGTTTGTGTTTTGGACATTTTGAAACCGATTTTTGTTTCTCCTAACGATCCAAGTATGCTACGATAGCGGCAAGAGTCACCGAGTATTGTACAAAAATTATTTTTCAAAAAAAAAACCAAAAGAGGAAGAGAAGAGAAGAATTTGATAGATTAACATGTATAGAAAGATGGTGAACATGATGGTGCCATGGTGGGGATAAAAAAACAATTTTGCTCGTTTATACGAGCTCTGGGGTGCCTCCCTAATTTTAATATTTAGCGAGGAACCGTCCCAGCAAAACTTTGAGCAACGTTTCATCAACATTGCAGCAGCGTTGCAAAGTAATATTGATTTGGAGAGAACATTTATATATTGCAGCACCGTTAGCACAACGTTGCTGCAATGTTGCGTGCTGTTGTGGCTACGATAAATGTTAAAAATTCTAGTGCGGGGCACCCCGAACATACTACTTTAAATGTTATTCAGAGCAGCGCAAGTGCCACAGATTTTGGACTGACTGCCTGCCTGCCGCGTCTATCATTGGAATTTCACTGCCGATATTCCTAATATTAACTAAAGTTGCATCGTGTCTAGACGGTGTGACGGTAGATTTACAATTAGCTTAGCCTAAACTACAGCGTAATAAAACCTGTACTATAATATTATAAGATTCGTATAGAACTAGGTTTAAGGAAGAAGAAAAGAGAGAAAGAGAGAGAGAGCAGGTACGGGGAAGGTCTGGATTACGCGAGAATGTGAGAGTTTGTCGGAGCTCGATGGGAGGAAATGCAATTTCTGGGTTTCAACAAATCTAGAGCCTACAATTTTGGTCTAAATTTCAATTTTTTTTAAAAATTAAAGTGCATGGTATGTGATTGGCAGAGCATCTTGTAGAAAAAGTCCGAGTATTGTACATTTTTTTCAATTCTGGGTCAGCCATTTTGAATTAATTTTGACGTCAAATTCGGATTCAGCGACAAAAAAAACACTTAGCATATTGTGAAAAAAGTCCGAGTATTTTACATTTTTTGAACTTTAAGTCAGCTATTTTGATTTTAGCAATTTGGACTTCAAATGACTTCAAATTTGGAATTAGCAACTCAAAAAAGTCTGAGTGTTGTACCTTTTTTGAATTTTAGATCAGGTATTCTGAATTTAGCAATTTTGATTTCGAATTGAGATTTAGCCATTTAGCCATTTTGACTTCAAATTTGGATTCAGTGACCCAAAAACCCCCTTAGTCAGCATCTAGTCAAAAAGAGTATTGTGCATTTGTTGAATTTCGGGTCAGTCATTTTGAATTTAGCAATTTTTACTTTAAATTCGGGTTCAGAGACCGGAAAACGTCCATTAGTTATCATCTTATCAAAAAAGTATTGTAAATTTTTTGAATTTTGGGTCCGCCATTTTGAGTGAACCATTTTGATATTAGCAGTTTTGAATTAAGCAATTTTGACTTTAAATTTGGATCTAACGACCCTAAAAAAACTCTTATTCAGCATCTTGTCAAAAATATTGTGCATTTTTTAAATTTTGGGTCAGCCATTTTGAGTTTTTGCGCATCTCAAACTTTGATGACAGTCGCTGCCATAGAAATTGTACATGCGCCGAAACTTTCGAGGTACGTATTCATCGCTTTCGAGGCCCGCGAATTTTCAAAATTATTTTCGTATATTTTAATTGGATCAAAATTCAAGGCCTTAGACTTAATTGACCCAAGAAAGTGAATTTTTCTCTACTTTGGTTGGTGTGTTCGGTCTTATTTTACGTTCACCATGCCTGCCAAACTGATTGTCTGTCAGTTGCCACTAATAATAATCATGACGTTAAGCCTAACGTTAACTTTTCAGCATTACTTTAAGGCTGTTGGACTCAAAATCTAACCTCAAATTTCAATTGCTTGATTTTACTCAATAAATACAGTAAGATTGCAAAGCAATATTATTGCAGCAATAGTACAATGTGACATTGTGAATGAAAATTGCAAAGCAAGATTGCCAAGTAAAGTGAGTAAAATGTTGAAATTAAATTTTGAGGTTAAGTTCAACAGCCTTAACTTTTTTCGTCGGCTCTCCAGGGTGTCACGTGACTGAGTCTTGTCATCCAGCCATTAGACTATAATGCGCCTTGCTGTCCACATCACATACAAAAATTAATGGCAATTGCTCACAACTTATCTCGATCTCATTTGTAAATAAATTAAGGAGATTCTCTTTTCCAAGACTTTTCTCCACCGCTTGCCCATAGAATTCTAAAGAAAAATATGAAAAATCTAGAGAATCAGGAATATATGAATTTTCAAAATTTTAAAAATTCGCGGGTTTCGAAACTAGCGATGAATCGATACCTCGCAAAGGAGCCGCAAATTTTGAACATTTTGAAAATTCGCGGCTCCCGAAACTAGCGATGAATCAATACTTCGCAGGAGACCAGTGACTTTTCAAAATTTTTAAATTTCGCGGGTCTCAAAACTAGTGAGAAAGCGATATCTTGGGAGAAACCGCGAATTTTCAAAATTTTGAAAATTCGTGGGTCTCGAAAGCGATGAATCAGTACCTCGCAAAAGACCTGCGAATTTTCAAAATTTTGAAAATGAAAGTTTAGAACTCTAGTTCTTACGAGACACTGTGATTTGAGAAACTTCCAGTAGTTAATTATTAGTCATTTTTAGTAAAAAAGGCAAATGTTTGTTCAAAAATTTCGGTTTGTTGAGAAGAATCGGAATATTTGAATCTCCCTATTTTCTTAACTCTCAAGACTCTAGTCTGATCTGATAAAAGACACTGCGTTGTGCAAAATTAAAAAAAACTAAGAGATTGATAAAAATAATTGAGCAACATTGTAGCTATATTGCAACGCAACATTATAGCAATATTGCAAAGCAACATTGTAGCAACTTTGCAAAACAACATTTTAACAATGCTGCAAATCAACATTGTAGCAATGTTACAAAGCAACATTTCCGCAGCATTGCAGCGGTATTGTAAAACAACATTGTAACAATGTTGTAAACCATCATTGTGGTAATAGTCCTAAGCAACATTGTAGCACCATTGCAAAGCAACATTGTAGCAACATTGCAGTAATATTGCGTGCTGTTGGTGCTTAGGTATTTTTTGTCATCGATTGCAGGCAGTAAATGACTTTTTTATACTCTGAATTAAAATACTTAAAGTTTGAATTTTCGATACTGAATAGATGTGAATTTGATGTTTGAACTTATTTTTCACTTTGTTTTTCACTCTAGTGCACAGTTAGAGAGAGTGAGCTTTTTGCGGTTTGAAATTTGAATAGTACTACGAAATTATGTTATAGTCTGAAAGAACTGTTGTTAGGTAGGTAAATGAATTAATCTTTTTTTTTATATCATTGTGTTGGTTAAGATTAAGACCTTTCCACGAAAGTGCGAATTAATTGCCCTAAGAGCACGCAATATTGTAGCAATTTTGCAAAGCAACTTTGTAGCAATATTGCAAGGTAACGTTGTAGCAATGTTGCAAAGTAGCATTGTAGCAATGGTACAAGGCAACACTGAAGCAATAGTACAAAGCAACATTGTAGCAATATTTCAAAGCATTAACGTAGCATTGTTAAAACCAAACATTGTAGCAATGGTACAAGGAAACATTGTAGCCATAGTACAAAGCAATATTGTAGCAGTATTACAAAGAAACATTGTATCAACGTTGCAACGGAATGTTGCTGCAGTAATACAAGGTGATATTGCAAAACAACATTGTAGCAGTTATACAAGGCAACATTGTAGCAATAGTGCAAAGCAACATTATTTCAACATTGTAGCAGTGGTACAGGGCAATATTGTAGCAATGATACAAAGTAATATTGTAGCAATCTTGCAAAAGCAGTCTTGCAGTAATCTTGCAAAAGCAACATTGTAGCAATCTTGCAAAGCAACATCACAGCAACATTGCCAATGTTGTAATACAACATGGTAGTAACATTTCAGCAACATTGCGTGCTGTTGGGCTATCTTCTCGGCTATCTTCCAATTTTATTGTCCTGATAATGAGATTGAAAATTTTACATTTCCTTTGTGTAAGAGACTTACATTTTTTTGGGCGTCGTGGAAAGTTTGAAAAGTTACGCATTTGAGGATGATCTTGCACAATTTTGAAATGAAATACGTACATAACAACAAGTGCGTTTTTTACAATTGTAAATGAAAGAGAAAAATAGTATGAATGAAAGTGCCGGCCTAATCCTCGCGCTGTCTGTCAAAGAGTACTTTTTATATTAATGTGCTGATCCTCCCATTTCTCAATCATCTTGACGTTCATCTTATCCATACATCAATTTTCCTCCTGATTATCATTATCACTAACATTATCATTATCATTCATTATCAACTTTCGCGAACATCTCCACACGATTTTGCTTTGTAAAATATGTTCGTAATAAAACCATACGAAATATTTACTCGAAAGAGTCTGTTTATTGTGTTACAAGTATTTTTTCTTTATGGAAATGCAGGGTGTACCTGTCAAAATAATTAGAGACCAATGTAAACTTGGCAAAAGAATACAAGTTGACTTTAAAGACAGAGGCTTGATTTTATGGTGGACTCAGAGTGAATGTTTTCTAAATATGTAAGATATTGTTATTAAAGTTCTCGAAATACAATTAATCTTTATAAAAATACGTCATGTTCATTTAGGCGTCACATTAAGTGGTCCTTCGAGCCGGATTATTATCCCAGTGCTAAGGAAATACACAAAGAAGTTCCTTTCGAGTGAAATCTACTAGATACAGCGGAAATTTCTGCGAATTTATAGCTTCTCGAAAGGACATTCGGAACGATCATTCGAGGATGTGGAGAAAATTCTGTAAGACACCCCCATAGAAATCCTGGAAGACGTAAATATTATTTTGCTTGGAATCACAGCGAGATGAAATTTTGTAAGAAGAAACATACGCAAGTTTGTTTCATTACCATTCAAGGAAGAAAATAAAGATTACTCAATTCGCTGTAGATATTTCCGAAATCTTTAGAATAAATTTAGATCCGAATAATATAATTAAATCCATCAGAAATTTTTTTGTCGCCTAAACCCCATTTGAGCCAAAGATGGCAGAAGTACCACAAGTACTACCATCAACGAGACGAGGGAGATTTCGCACTAGATCAAATGCTCGATATGAAAGTGGTGATTCAGACAAATCTATATAGGAAATTGAATCTAACATGGCAAGGAAAATTTCGCTGCTGAACAAGAAGAAGTACTTGTTTTAAAGGAGGAAATTCTTCGACTTCAAATCGGAATACATCTGCCAACGTTAGTTTAGAAAAAGAAGATTTGAATTTGGAACGACAGCAGCTTGCTATCAAAGAAACCCGTCTAGAAAGTCAACGAAATTTAATGACAAGACAACAAGAAGTAGGTAGGCGACAAGCAGAAGTACTGAAAGGATCAGGGAGAAGCAGGAGCGCATATGGCGAAGAAAGTTTCCAATTTTCTAAAAATATTAGTGTCATAAAATGTCTAGAAAATGTAGACAAACATAGGAGAGACGAGAAAATACCATCGACGAGAAAAGAAATTCTCGTAGCGAATTCAGAACAGGATGAAAACGAAAAAAAATCTCAGAATTTAAGTCTAATGCTCGCGCATCAATCTATGGGAAATGACCTAGGAAATTTTGATGGTTCTTCAATTTTACAATGGCCAGCTTTTTTGTCACAATACAGAATGTCTACAAAAATACGTGGGTTCTGTTCTACTGAAAATATCCAGCGACTCAACAGAAGCTTCTCTAGTGAGGCGAAACAAAAAGTTTAAATGCTCTTGGTAACAGGAAAAGATCCAGAGGTAATTTTGAATATTCTCGACAAATTTTATGGAAAACCTGATACTGTTTTTCAAGAAATAATGAAAACAGCTCAGAAAATTCCAAAAGTTGAGTATCTGAAAAACTTCGAAGAATATAATTGTTCTGTGAGAAATATTTAATTGGCAGTAGAAAATATTGACAGTGAGCTTATCCCCAAGAAAGTACTCTCAATTTTCTTAAATAAATTACCACTACACAGTCTTGCGAAACGTATCGGATTATAAGGCCCGAATTCTCCAGTATGTTGTAAATGGAAAGGAGGAATTTATCGCGTTGAAAAGGATTCTGAAATTGTGACAACTGATATTGCAAGTGCGAATGGAAATAAATTCTTCAATCTCAAGGAAGTGAGAACTGTGAAGAATCTTGATTTACCGACACAAAATTGGGATATAGAAGAACTAAAGAAAGATTACCCTTACTTCATTGAAGTTGATTTATCCGGAATCAAGAGTGGCAAGCCAATGATTTTAATTTGTCAAAAAAATACTCACGTAATTCTTTCGCCACAAATAATTCAACCTGGAGAAGATGCACCAATTTTGTCTAAAATCAAAATCGGATGGGTCATTCATGAGTCAGTGGAATCACTGACAAATGGAAAAAAGCACTCCGAAGTAACGCTCATCTGCACGGTTGAAGATTTTCAAGATTTTCATGATGAAGTAAAAAAAGTACTTCACTCTCGAGAATTTCGAAGTTACTACTCTCAGAAGTACGAAAAGTCAAACTACCGAAGAAGAAAGCTCCGTCGATATAGCCAATTCTTCAATCAAGAATATTAAGAAGCGTTATTAAATTCATCTGCCCTGGAAATCGGATGACTTAACTCTGCCACATAGCAAACAGCTGGCTTTTCATTGATTGGTCTATTTGGAGAAAAAATGTTTAAGAAATAAACAATTAAGAGATGACTATTGCTCCGAAATTGAGATGTTTGCAGAAGACTACACAGTACCTGTTCTGCCTAAAGAACTATTAGATCGTGGAAAAATATGGTTTATACCACATTTCCCCGTGATCAATCCAATTAAACCCGGAAAGTTAATTTTTTGGTATGTCGCAGGAATTGAGAATAAGGACAGTGATTTTTGGAATTTTGTAGAAAAATTCGATGTAGTGGGATTTACGGACGAATCTAGAAGAAAGGAAAGTGTTAAAAGGAGTCACAAGTGGCGGACAGGAAAGGGGGATTTTAATGCAGGAATAGGAAGGAAAGGTAATACGTACACTTAAGCCCCGATATAAGCTCAGTTTCGGGAGTCGCTTCGCACTGGCCTTGGGCCTAAACCGGATCCCTCGAAGCGTCAACAGTCAGGGACGTGTGAACCATTTCCTAATATTACGTCATCTCCGAACGTGAGTTCGAACCTGAGTACACGCGTATTGCGCCTTTATCTATACGTTGCTGGCATTTCACGCTTGGTTGAACACCGTCTCTCGCCCCGACCGCTGAGAAACTGTGGGGGCCAGCAGTCGGCCAACAGTTCTAGGAAAGCGTAAACCGGATGGGCTTCTATGGGGGTTCGAGTGTAACAACTAAATAGTTATTCGAAATTTGTATTCTGTATTTTGAAACTTTTTTCCTCCTCGTATCGAAGAACTTTCCCACTTTTGAAAGTGATTAAGTTCTTTGTTTTATAAAGAAGTTTTTACCAATACTATATTGTACTGTCTTCTTTCATTATTCAATAAAGTGGCGTACCTATTTTACAGCGAAACTTCGCATTGCGGTGGGGTGACCTCCTCCTGCGATCTTATGTAAGAAAAATTGTTACTAAAAAGAAATAATGAATCCAAAGATAATACAACTTGAAGGGAAAGACCAGCAGAAATTCGATCTGTTAGACCAGAAGTGAATTTTTTTTTGAAAAAAATGCGTAATTTATGGCATTTTAAGTTTTTTAATAATGTTGAAAAATTTAACGTGAAACGTTTCAAATCCCTGAAATTTAAAGTAAAAGCGTTGCATTTTCAATAATATAGATGAATTTTCGATACAGAAAGATAATTTTCAACCAAAAAGGTCTAATTTTCAACAAAATATATGAATATTCAACCAAATAGTTAAAATTACCCAACAAACATGAATTTTCAACAAAATAGTTGAATTTTCAACCTAAAACGATTCATATCCACCCATGCAGTTGCATTTTCAACCAGAAACCTTAAATTTCGACCAAAAGAGATGGATTTTAAAACAAAAAAGACGAATTTTCAACAAAGGAGTTGAATTTTCAACCAAGAAAGATTTTTTAGTCGATGAAGAAGAAAAATTTCATCCAAAATGTTCAATTTTTAAGCAGAAAAGACGAACTTTCTACAACACAGTTGTATTTCCAACCCGAAAATATGAATGTCCAACCAAGAAAATTATTTTGAACCAAATAAGATGAATTTTCACTTTTGAATTTTCAACTAAAAACCGTATAATATATACGAATAAATAGTTAAAAAGAGGATGAAAAAAATTATTTTGATTAACGATTGGTCCTTTAAAGAAATGTTTAACAGCAATCTTATTTGACCTTTTAAAAGCACAAATTCTACTTTTTCGACTATTTTTTTTTCTTATCTCGCGTCGTTTGGCTCAAACATTGAAATAAAAATATTCCAATACTATTTTCTATACTCAAAAAACAAACTACGCCTCCTACCAAAAAATGTTTCAAAGCAAGTTTACAGATCTTCGTAAAAGCAACGAACTTGATATCACATCTTTCTTTTGTTTCCCGCGTTATTTGGCTCAAAATTTGAATTTTCGATTTTTCAAAAAAATTTGAAACGTTGTTATGACAATCTTATAAGGCTTTCAGGAAGCAACGTTTTTCTTGTCCTGACTACTACGAATGGCCTTAAAAAAGTCACTCAAAAAGTATACCAAAGGCCAATCCTATCGCTTAATTCTTTAGAAAGTTGTGCTCACAAACTAAAGTCTACAGACACCCACACACAGATAGACACATTCGAAAAAGCATGTTGTTCGGGTTCAGGTGGTATCAAAACGTGGACATTTGACAAAAACATGGGGGGGGGTCAAATTTTACTGAAATCTAATACATTCTCTGATGGGAATATAAAAATTAATTTTCTATAAAATAATTAAATGTTTAACCAAAAAGATTAATTTTTCATTAAATGATGAATCTTCAATCAAAAAAAGAAATTTTTAACATATAGTTCCATTTTTAACCAAGAGAGAAAAATTTTCAACAAAATACATACATTTTCAACTTTACTGTTGAATTCTCAACTCAAGAAAAAAATTTCACCAGAAAAAACTAGTTTTCAACGAAATAGTTCAAATTTCCACCAAAAAAAATTAACTTTCAACTAAAATGATGAATCTTCAACCAAAAAAAAAAAAATTAACAAAATATTTTTACTTGCAACAAGGAAGTTGAATTTTCCAGTAAAATAGATGAATTGTCAACAAAAAACGTAATAGTTGATATTTTAGCAAAAAAATATTTTAATTTTAAAAGTAAAACACTTGATTTCAACCAGTAAATATGAAATTTCAAGAAAATACATAAATTATCAGTCAGATAGTTGAATTTCAACCAAGAAGATTAAATGTCTACCAGAAAGACAAATTTTCAGCAAAATACATGAAATATTAATTAAATAGTTTAATTTTCTACTAGGAAAGGTAAATTTTCAACTAAAAAAATTAATTTTCAACAAAATAGTTAAATTATCAACCACAGAAATTAACTTCCAACTAAAATGATGAATTTTCAACAGAAAACGTAATAGTTGATATTTGAACGAAAAAATATTTTTGTTTTAAAACTAAAACAGTTGAATTCATCCAAAAAAGACGAATTCTCAACAAAAAACATGAATTTCCAACCAAATAGTTGAATTTTCAAACGAAAAGATTGTATTCATACCAAAAGACGAATTTTCAATTGAATAAATAGATTTTCTACTAAAAATATAAATTTAAAAAAAAAACAAGTTTTCAACAAAACAGTCCAATTTTTATTCAAAAAAAAAACTTCCAACTAAAATAATGAATTTTCAACCAAAAAAATAAATTTTTAACAAAGTAGTTTAACTTTAAACCAAGTACTTGAATTTTTAACCAAAAGAGATTAATTTACAACGAAAAAGGTAATAGTTGATATTCCAACTGAAAACGATTTAAATTTTAAATAAAAAACCCTTGAGTTCCACCAACAAAGACGAATATTTAACAAAATAGTTGAATCTTCAACCAAAACAGATTAATTTTCTACCAAACATTTGCATTTTTGTCTAAAAATAATGAAATTTCTTCTGAAATAGATGAATTTTCAAACCAGAATATATAATTATGTATTATATTAACCAAAAATATAATAGTAGACTTTTCAACTAAACAGAATGAACTTTCAAACAAAAATACATTGATTCTCTTATTGGGTGCTATTAATTCAGTCCACATTCAAGTTGAAAATAAGGAAAATAGCAGAAGAGGGGGATATGAGGAAGGCTATGAAGCGTGCGATGAGTACAAATAGTAATTTTGATAATTTATAGGCTAAAGAATTCAAGTTTGAATGAACTTTGAAATTTGTATTTTCAATACTTTTAAAATATCATCTTAGAAATCTTCACATTTTCTCTTATAAAACTCATGTGATTAAGGTTCTACGTTTATTTTATTAGGAGAATTTATATTTATGTTCATTTCCTAAGTTCATAAAATTTCAGTAAGAATGGGGGAGGGGGTCGAAGCAAATCTTACGGTGCTATATGAACTGCTCTCTTTTTAAATGGGCCTCCTGAAAGATTTTGCAGGAGGCCTCCGCGTTTCTAGTTACGCCACTGTTTAATATCAATGTTATTATTAGAAGATATTTTTTATGGGTAACCTTAAAAAAGTTACTTCATTTAAAGTACCACCCTTCTACTACAATAAAGAAATGCATTTTTATAATGAAACAGCTCCACATATTCCACGTTTATTTAAAAATGATTTGCTAACATCCATTGACCAGTTGCTTGAAAATCTAAAAAGGAACGTGCTTCAAGTTCTGAACGTTCCAATAAACAAATTTTTATATTAATTGCTTTTTGATCCAATAACAGTGCAAAAATAGTGGTTTATGACATTTTGAGTAATTCACTCATGAAAGAAACGTATAATGCATATTATTATTTTTAGTAGTACCAATATTTTTATAGAAAATAGAATTAGGAAAATATATTTCCATCTTTGGTAGTTCGTACGTTCGGAACTTTACCTTAAACGGAAAGGTTTTTGGGACTCAGGTATACTTGAAACTCGTCGCCGTTCCCCTTCTACTGTTGTATCGGAGGAAGCCACCATCAGGCTGTTTAGTCTCGAAATTACGATACGATACTGAGCGATATATCGGTTTTTCGATACCACATCGATACGAGACAAAACCGAGATTTTCCGATACAATATCGAGAAAGTCTCGCATCGAACGGCATCACTAAATTGTACTGTTTATTATATCAGACAGGTAGTTATTTGACCTGACACTGGAGTCTGTGGTAAACTATCGTATTTGAGGCGTAACTTTCTGTACGTTATAAGGGATAAGGTGTTACTAAATTGAACAATTATGAATAAAAAATGAATGCACACTGCAATCAAGAGGCAATTAAAGAACAAATTCAAATTATATGTATTTCAATATTACATATTTACCAACAGAATTAACGAGAACCGCTAAAGCGAAGACCCGAGTACCAACGCCCTTCATTTGTTCTAACTAAAGAAAATTGATTAAGGGTGTGGGATAATCGGACTTTCATTTTTTTTTATTAGATACCGCACTGGTCCCATATATAATTCGCTTTCACTTCCTCAAAATGAAACAAAGAAGACTCACCTAATATTCCGGATTTTATATATTCCTGGGGTTGATATATTTTGTGCAGAAACCTTCTTATGTCGGGGAAATTAATATTTTGGGTGAAAATATGCATTTTTTGAAACCGGGAAATTATCTCAGAGCAGACGGATGTCAAGAAAGAGAAGACAGAAAGCAGAAGCGTTATAGTGTCACATCTGCAAACTTATTTTTTTACGCAGAACTCTGACACTGACGAAATATTCGCGAATGTAACTATACATTCTAAAACTCTTGACTTTATCAATAAAACGACGATTTCGCGATTTATTAGAGTAAACAGCGTAATCAAGTGTCTCAAATTCAGAAGTCCCGACGCAAAGAAAGAAAGAGAATATACATGACGTTTGGACGTTCTATTCTATAGTCGCCAGCGACTCTCCCATACAGCTCAATTTTGTGTACTAATAATCGATCCGCATTACCTGTCGGTAAAGTAGTGTTCACATTCAAAATAAAACTTTTGAAAAAGCAAATAAAGTAGAAAACTTATCTCTTTTTGAATAACGAAATATTGAGCTCGTTGTTTTGCAGAACTGACTTTAGAATGTATCAACTTTTTAAACAAATAAATAAATAAATGTACAATTTGGGACAAATGTGGGATTTCAGATATTTCTAAATTTACCAATTTTGACATTCGAGATTTTGAAACTTGTGACTCTCCGCGAATTTATTTATAAATGCTAAATTTATCGAATGGACAAAAAATAAATTTAAAAATTACCCACTTTACCAAAATTTAAATTCCTAAATTCCAAGAATAGTTTGCTTGCAAATATATTTATAAATTTTAAATTTATCCAGCGACCGAAAATAAATTTGACGATTCACCCAATTTTAAATTCCAAAATTGGTTTCATTAAAAATTCTTTTCGGAATTATAGATTTATCAATTCACCAAAAAATAAATTTTAACTTTGGAGTTCGGGAACTTGGTTCTTTGTAGATTTATTTCCGAATAACAAACTTATCAGTCTGGCAAAAAATACATCCCAACTTTGGAATTTCAAAACTTGGGTCTTTGCAAATTCTTTCCGAAATTATAGACTTATCAATTCGCCTAAAAAATAATTTTTGAAGTTACTAAATTTACCAAATTTGTAATTACAAAATTGTTTGGAAATTTGTTCACAAATATTTGATTTATTCAGCGACCAAAATTACATACAAAAATTGCCCACTATGCGAAATTTGAAATTCTAATATTCCAAAATTGAACTCTTTGCAAATTCATTTCGAAATTAGAGATTTATCAGTTCAGCAAATAATACAATTTTGAAGTTACCAAATTTACCAAATTTGTAACTACAAAATTGTTTGGAAATATGTTTACAAATATTTCATTTATCCAGCGACCAAAAGAAAAGGTAAGAAATGCCCACTATGCCAAATTAAAAATTCTAATATTCAAAAATTGGGATCTTCTCAAATTTATTTCGAAATTAGAGATTTATCAGTTCAGCAAATAATAGAATTTCCAAGTTACCAAATTTACCAAATTTGAAAATCTAAAATTCCAAAACCGAGTTGCTTGCAAATTTGTTTATAAATATGAAATTCATCCATTGCCAAAAGCATATTTCAAAATTACCCACTCTACCCAATTTGAATTTCCCAAATTGGATTCGTTAAGAATTTGTTTCGGAATTATAGATTTATCAATTCACCAAAAAATAAATTCTCACTTTGGAGTTCGAAAACTTGGTTCTTTGTAGATTTATTTCCGAACGATAAATTTATCAATTTGCCACAAAATGAATTCCAACTTCGGAATTTTAAAACTTGGTTCTTTGTAGGTTTATTTACTTACTACTTGCTGAACTGATAAATCTCTAATTTTTTTAAAAATTTGCAAAGAGCCCAATTTTGGAATATGAGAATTTCAAATTTGGCATAGTGGGCAATTTTGAAATGTACTTTTGGTCACTGGATAAATAAAATATTTGTAAACAAATTTTCGAGCAATTTCGTAATTACAAATTTGGTAAATTTAGTGACTTCAAAAATTAATTTTTTGGCGAATTGATAAGTCTATAATTTCGAAGTAAATTTGCAAAGAACCAAGTTTTTAAATTCCAAAGTTGGAATTTATTTTTTGCCAGACTGATAAATCCGTTATTCGGAAATAAATCTACGAAGAACCAAGTTTTCGAACTCCAAAGTTAGAATTAATTTTTTGGTGAATAGATGAATCTATCATTCCGAACCGAATTTTTAATGGATCCAATTTTGGCAATTTCAAATTGGGTAAAGTGGGTAATTTTGAAATTTACTTTTCGTAATGGATAAAGTTGATATTTATAAACGAATTTGCAAACAACTCAGTTTTGAGATTTTGGATTTTCAAATTTGGTAAATTTGGTAACTTCATACTTGTATTATTTGCTGAACTGATAAATCTCTAATTTCGAAATAAATTTGCAAAGAGCTCAATTTTGGAATATTAGAATTTAAAATTTGTAATAGTGGGCAATTTTTAAATGTACTTTTGGTCGCTGGATAAATGAAATATTTGTAAACAAATTTCCAAACAATTTTGTAATTACAAATTTGGTAAATTTGATAACTTCAAAAATTAATTTCTTGGCGAATTGATAAGTCTATAATTTCGAAGTAAATTTGCAAAGAACCAAGTTTTGATATTCCAAAGTTGGAATTTATTTTTTGCCAGTCTGATAAATCTGTTATTCGGAAATAAATCTACAAAGAACCAAGTTTTTTTATCTCTAAAGCTAGAATTTATTTGTTGGTGAATTGATAAATCTATAATTCTGAAACGAATTTTTAATCAATCCAATTTGGAAATTTCCAAGTGGGTAATTTTGAAATTCACTTTTGGTAATAGATAAATTTAACTTTTATAAACAAATTTGCAAACAACTCAGTTTTGGAATTTTGGATCGTCGAATTTGGTAAATTTGGTAACTTCAAAATTGTACTATTTTCTGAACTGACAAATCTCTAATTTTTAACTGAATTTGCAGAGAGTCCAATTTTGAAATAGTAAGATTTCACATTTGACATAGTAGCAATTTTGAGATTTACTTTTGGTCGCTGGATAAGTAAAATATTTATAAACAAGTTTTCAAACAATTTTGGTAAATTCTGTAACTTCGAAACTTTATTTTTTGGCGAATTAATAAGTTTATAATTTCGAAGTGAATTTGCAAAGAACCAAGTTTTGGAATTCCAAAGTCGGAATTTATTTTTTGCCAGACTGTTAAATCTGTTATTCGGAAATAAATCTACAAAGAACCAAGTTTTCGAACTCCAAAGTTAGAATTTATTTTTTGGTGAATTGATAAATCT
>JAUMHM010000005.1:1000519-1030820 GCA_032362435.1 Melikaiella ostensackeni
AAAAAAACTGTTCAAGAAAAATTTGTTAAGACGTCTATTGTTCAGTGAGAAACCAGAAGGAGCTGTCAAGTTTTTAAGAGAATGCAGCCTTCGGGATTGCTTTGGCATGCTCAGCCTCGCGTGGGACAGTGTGAAATCATCTACTCTTCAAAAAGCATGGAAACCGCTCTTAGGCGACTCATTCGTTCTCAATGAAGTTCCAACTTCCGCCAATCTTCAGGATCCTCTATCAAACTTTGATGCAGTTGTCAACCAACCGGAATCCCCAACTGATTTGATAAGTTTTCCTTACGAAGTTTGTGATCAACTTTCTGAACTGTTGTCGGGACCAGATTATTCAGTAGAAAAATCAAAAGAATTTCTCCTGAAATGGTTTGAAAATGATCACAAGGATGACGATAGCGGTTGGGAGTCATTACCAGGCAGTGTTGTTGTAAACTTTGGCAAAAATGTTAAATGCGAGCCTGAAATTGCAACTGAAATCGATAAAAACGAAATTTGCGATTCAGATTCTGAACTTTTATCAGAACGAATTTATTCAGTAGAAAAATCAAGAGAATTTCTGGGTATATGGTTTGAAAATGACCACAAGGATGACGATTGCGGTTCAGAGTCATTACCAGACAGTGGTGTTGTAAACTTTGTCACAAATGTTAAACGCGCCGAGCCTGAAATTGTAACTGAAATTGAAAAAAGCGAAATTTCCTTTAAAAATCCTGATCCGATGGAAATAACGTCGTCAGAAAATTGCGGTTGGGAGTCATTGCCAGACAGTGGTGGTGTAAACTTTGTCACAAATGATAAATGTGAGCCTGAAATTGTAACTGAAATCGAAAAAAGCGAAAATTTCTTTGAATATCCTGAACCGATGGAAATAACATCGTCAGAGGCTTTTGATGGCCTCATGAAGTTTAAAAATTGGCTGAAAAATCGCTCAGAATGCTTACCGAAACATCTTGATTACATTAAAGAATTAGAAAACGTGATAACCGAATGTAGAAAGTCTGAAATTTCGCAAAATAAAGTTTATTTAAGACTTTAATGTAATACACTTTTAACATTTCTAAATACATCATGCACCTACTCTTTTTTATTGTATGTTTCATTTTCTAGCACAAACTTTTCTCGAGTTCTCAAGTTTTACTTTAAATTGACATTAATATAAACAAAGTTAATAAAGAAATGCATTATTCGGGCATTTGTCGACGGAAAAATTCCTTTCTTTAAATTTCAGACCTTTTAATTGAGAATTTCATGATAATTTCAGTAACATTAATAATTAGTTGATAAATTTTAGGATTTTTAAAAATAAAATTAATTTAAAAAATGCATTATTCAGGCATTTGTCAATGGAAAGTTTTTTTTAAATGTCAGTCTTTTTATTTGGCGGCACGATAATAATTCATTTTTCCGTCGACAAATGCCCGAATAATGCATTTGTTTATTAAATTTGTTTTAAAAAATCCTAAAATTCATCAATTAATTTTAAATGTTGCTGAAATTATCATGAAGTTCCTAATTAAAAAGACTGACATTGAAAAAAATGCATTTTTCCGTGGACAAATGCCCGAATAATTCATTTGTTTATCAAATTTGTTTATAATATAAACAAAAGTCCTCTTGAGAAAAATTTTCCATTACAATATTTTTTCCATCCAAATTTCTTGTAATTTAGCTTAAAAACACGTTAGATTATTAGAAATGATAGAAAACACGCTTTAAACAAATAATTTATTCATAACAAATTTTTTTTTTAATGTATCATAACGGAAAGTCTTCAAGTAATGTTAGTCTATAGAACGTAGGTGATTACAACAATTTTCTTATTATTCACGAACACCGGGAACGTCAAATAGAAAAAATGACAATTTTTTTGTCATATTTATATAATTATAAAAAAATCGAAAAACTAAATGAAAAATGGGGCTTGACAACTTTCTGCGAAATTTCATCAGCTTTCTTATCAAATTTTTTCCGCCCAAATCGGTCCAGAAGTGTCGGCTGAATGTTATTATGAACCAAAAAAGTCATTTTTTTCCCACTGTTTCCCGGTCCCTCAGGCGGACAATCGCAGACTTTTGCTATACACCCCCGCCCCGCCACCCAAAACTGTCCACGTGGTGTATGGACGGCCCCAAAGAAACATTTAAAGAAATGTAATAAATATTTTTTACTGCGAACGAAAATCACATAGAAATGGTTCATACGGCCCTGATTGTTGACATTGGAGTCAATCCGCTATATGTAAAAGGCCATTTTAGGCAAGAACCAAAGCAGGACTTTTATGAGACTTTCAGTGTACTTCTCTTACTCTTTCCCTCTTCCTTTTTTTCCTCCCGTACTCCTCACCTCGTATTTCTTACCAAAAAATCTCGCTCTCCTCTCTAACCTTTCTCTGTCCTCATTCCGAACATACCATTCCCCCTGAATACAGATTTTTTGGTATCCTACCCTCATTGTCTTTCCTTACATTCCTCTCTTCATTCGCTACTTCCCTTATTTTCCGTTGAATCTCCCTTTCTTTGAATGTCTGGTCATGGTCAATATACACTCTTTCGTACCTAATCTCTATTTGTTTTTCATTACGTCCTGCTTTGCTTCTCATGTTTCCATTCCCACTACTATCACTCCTTTTTCCATTGTACCCTGCCTTCTTACTTTCTTCACCATTCCCCTTACCCCTAAGTCTTTCTCGAGTACCTGCAGTACCCCTGCCCTTGCATTTCCTTGTTCAATCTTTAAACCTACAATTGTCAGGTTGTTTTTCTTTCCTATCTCTCCTTTCATATTCTTTGCTATTCCTTCTACCCCCCCCCCCCCCTGTGTAGCATCAATTTTTCTCTCTATTAAATTGACCTTGGATTTTGACTCCTCGCCTATTACCCTTTCCTTAACATTTTCCTTCTCCATCCTGTTTTTCTTTCTCTTACCCTTCTTTCTTCCCATTCTTTTACCTGGTTTTCTAGTGGCTCAATTTTTTTCCTATTTATCTTTCTTTCTTTTCTCAGCTCCTTCACTTCTATCTCGTAACTTCCTCGTCTTTCCCTTCAGCCCTGTTATAACTCTTTTCCTCGTTTTTCATTCCTCTCTTTCCACTCTTCTCTGAATACTTTCAAATCCAAAATCCACCTAACTTCACTTTCCCTTTGGGGCCGTCCGTAAACTACGTTACCAATTTGGGGTGGGGGTCGCTCCAAAAACAACGGTTGGTAACATGTGGGGAGGAGGGGGTAGTGGAAGTAACGTTACGAACTTAGATAACGTTTATGTAGTATGTTTTCTGATGACAAGTTTTAACAAAGTTTGCGAATAAGATGGCCCTGCAACACACTCTTTCCCTATTCCCCCCTTTTTCCCTTATCTAAATAATTTTTCTATTTTCCCCTGTTTTCAAGAAACTTCCCCTTTATCCCCATTTTCTCGCTTTTTTTTCGATTAAAGGCGAACTGAATTAATAGATCCCAATAAGAAAATCCAACTATTTTGTTGACAAGTCATCTTTTTTGGTAAAAAATTCAACTACTTGGTTGAAAGTTGAACTACTTTGTCGAAAATTTAACTACTCCATTTTTAGTTGAAAATGTATCTCTTTTCGTTGAAACTTCGTCTCTTTGCTTAAAAATTTAACTATTTTGCTGAAAATCCTTTCTTTTTGGGTGAGAATGAATTTTTTACAATAAAAATGTAACTATCCCATTTTTGGTCAATAATTGATCTTTTCTAGTTGAAAATTCATCTACTTGGTTGAAAATTCATGACTTTTGTTCAAAATTCATCTTTTTTGGTTGAATTTAACAATTTTCCATTTCAAATTCAAATCTTGCTTGGTTGAGATATCAACTATCACATGTTTTGTTAAAAATTCATCTTTTTTGGTTGAAAAATCAATTACTTGGTTGAAAGTTGAACTACTTTGTAAAAAATTCATTTTTTTGTTTGATTCGTCATTTTAGTTAAAAATTCAATTATTTGGTTTCAGAATATGGTATTCGTCTTTTTGGCTTTAAAATTAAACAATTTGATAGGTAATTAAACTACTTTGGTAGAAAATTCAATTTTTTGATAAAAAATTATACTATTTATTTGAAAATTTAACTATTTGGTAGAAAATTAACTTTCATGTTGAATAATGATATTTTTGGGTTGAAAATTCAACTGTTTTGTAAATAATTCGTCTTTTTTTACTTAAAAGTTCAACAATTTTGTGAAAAATTAATGTATTTTGTTGAAAAAACGTCTTTTTTGGTAGAACTTTAACCTTTTAGTAAAAAATTCATTTTTTGTTGAAAATTTAACTATTTGGTTAGAAATTTATCTTTGTTGGTTGAAAATTCAACTATTTGGTTCAAAATTTAATTATTTCGTTGGAAATCCAACTATTTTGTTAAAACCATCTTTTTCGATCAAAAATTCAACCATTCTTTTTTCAAATTCGTCTTTTTGGATTGAAAATACATCTCTTATGGTAGAAAAGTTATCTTTCTTGGTTGAAAATCAACTTTTGAAGTGAAAATTCAACTGTCTTCGAAAAATTTCGTCTTTATGGCTTGAAAATTTAACAATTTTGCTAAGTTGAACTACTTGGTTGCTATTGCAACTGTTTGGTTAGGAATTAACTTTTTCTTGTTGAAAACTTGTCTTTTTGGGTTGAAAATTTTATTCTTGATTCATTACCGAAGAATTATTGGCAAGTAACCTCACTGGAAACGCGAAAAAAAGGAGAATAAAGGTGAAAACCGTGTTAAGCCAACAATTACGTTACTTTACGAGGAGGGGCGGGGGGGGGGTGTCAAAAATAGCCTAAAATTGGTAACGGAGCTTATGAACGGTCCCTTTTTACTTAATTCAACCCTCATTCGACAATATTGAGCTCCACTTATTTATTGAAGACACTTCTCTTTACCTGATTTCTATTTTTATCATTTTCTATTTATCTAGCCTTGCATTCACCCACTTGCGCTAAATTGCGTTGCAAGTATTTTTTCTTTATGGAAACAAAGCGAGATAATTTTACTATTTATTATTTTTCTTATTTAAAAAAATATTTATTATTTTTCTTTTATTTTTATACAAATTTTTAAAATAATTGTGTTGATTGTATTAATTTAATTTCATTGTGTTTAATTATTTTACAAGTATTTTTTCCTTATGGAAATGAAAAGTGATCATCTTATATATTATTTTCATTATTTATTATTTTATTTATAATTTTTTTTGTAGGGTCATTCATAAAACTTTAAATGTACGATTGTAGCCAAATTTCACAGTAAATACACAACACGTTCATTTACGATCAGAAAAAAAATGTTTCAGAGATAAAGTGTTTTTGAAAATTAATTTTTTATTTGCTTTCCCGATTCCTACCTTACCGACATTTCTTCCGCAACAACTTATGTCCATACGAATTGAGATACCGAGTTGAAATTTTCGGAAATTAGTTCAAAGGAACTAAGGAACGTTTGTATGGTTCTAAATTTCTGAAACTACAGATTTTAATTTTGGACATTTTTTTTTGAAAATTTTGTTTGGATTTCGAGAAATTTAGAACCATAAAAACGTTCCTTTGTGCCTTTTATATAATTTCTCAGATTTTCAACTCGACACCTCAATTCGCGAGGATGTTGTTGCGAAAATGTCGGTAAGGTAAGAATTAGGTAAGTATAGATCAGAGATCTTACCGTGCCGACGTCTCTTTTAGTCTTTTGTCCCAATTCACGTTCACACGAATTAAGATATCGAGTTGAAAATCTGAGAAATTATATGAATAATAGAAGGTATTAAGGAGCCTTTGAATGGGCCTGAATTTCTTCAAATCCAAACAAAATTTTCCAGAAATGTTTCAAATTAAATTTTCTTGTAGTTTCAGAAATTTAGAACCATGCAAACATTCGGCAATGTCGGTAAGGTAGGAATCGGGCAAGTATTCTTTTCAAAAATATCTACATTACCGAAACGACCGACAGAGACTGAGGTCATACGACTTACTAACTTTCAAAATGGAGAAAAGACTATATATTATTTTGTAAGTTTATTACATCAATGAAAGGAAAAATAATAAAATATATATGTATATATAAAATGCCAAAGGTATTTAAAACTATTAATAAAGTTTATAAGACGCACAAGATGACAAATAAAAGTTGTTAATTAGCGATAAGTAAGTAAAAAATTTTAATACGAGAGACATAACCTTACCTTCACGTGAATATTTGCAATCATGAATAAATAAATTGCAAATACGTTATTTAAATATTAGGAACATGATTTTAAATTAATTTTTCTATCATTTTTTTCATTAATGTTTTCTTTCAGAAAATTGAGATTGAATAGAAAAGATGTTTTTTGAAGTTTCTATAAATAATTGGACCACGAAAATAAACTCGTTTTTAGATCACAAAAACTTGTTAGCAACAAATTCGAAAAAAGGATTTATAAAAAAAGAGGATGATTCTTTCCTTGGATATGCGATATTGTTATGGTCAATTTCGTATTTGATTTTCGAAAAACGGCTTCATGTGAGTGTTTAAAAAAAAAGTTTTATATAGCTCAAATTTTTTAAAATATATTTTTAGTCTTTTCTTTCAATTTTTAGCATAATTGGAATTTCTTCTTTGAATGTTTTTCGCTTCTCGGGTATTTTTTCCAAATTAATCTTCTAATTCCAGTGATACTATTATTAATAATGTCCAAACTGAAAAGTATTTACTTATTTCATTATTTAGTGATACAGAATTTGTTTAATAAAATATTAATCCAGTCAAAGTAGCAATTTTACTGGAACAAAATATAAACAAAATTTTTTTTTGCCAAAAATATAGGTCAGACCTGTGCGTTTATTGTTAATTAACAATAAAGAGAAAATTGAAACGATTTGTTAACACGTTTGCTTGGATTCTTACTTCCGGTTAACAGATAGGTAAAAAGTGCATAGAATTTGCAGGGCATAAAAAAACCTTTGAAATAATTACTATTCGAATCCTTTGCTATTAATAGTTTATGAGATATTAATTTGTTAATTAAGGGTAGCTTGTTTTCAGAGAAGCCTCCCTTTTAATGATTTTTCATTGTTATAGAAAAAATTTGTATTTGATTTTTCTTGTTAGATCCTCTAAGTGGAAGGTTGAAAGTATTCCGAAACATTTTTTCTGAAATTGGAAATCTAAAAATGGGGAAAAAATTCTATTTTTTAAAACAAAGTGTTATAAACAATAATTTTTTTCATACAGTTGTCGAAAAAATCTGACAAAAATTGGGTATAACCATTGGGAAAGGAGAATCGCTATAATTTTCTTTTGTCAATCTTCTAGGTGACAAAGATCAGTTGAAAAAAAATATTGTTTTAAAAATGTTAGTTAACAATTTTCGACAAAATTTTGAATACCTTCAACCTTTAATTTTAAGGAATGAACAAGTAAAATTCTATCGGAATATTCTTTATAACAATGAAAAATCATTAAAGCGTATGCTTCTCCCAAACTACGCCAACCGTAATTAACAAATTAATTTCTCGTAAACTATTAGTTGCAAAGGGTTCTGATTGTGGTCATTTTGAAACGATTTTTGTACTCTAGAAATTAACTCCTTCGAACTTTTTACGTATCTCTTAACCGAAATAAATAAGATAACAAATGAAAATGAATTTAAATTTTTGACAGTTATGTCTTCGCCACAAGTGCTTTCCGCTGATACAGAGAAATCGAATCGTCAGTACAATATGGGATTGTTTATATTCTATCAGTACGATAATTTATCTTCTCTACATTTTTTTCCAATCCTCCGAAATTTTCATGCATCCTAAACTGATGAGTTTTACAATTTTGTCATACAAGAGTTTTTACATTCATCATGCAGGAGTTAATATTTTTATTCATGGATTATGGATGAAAGGCTGGAGCGATTTATTATTTGCGTTTTTTGCCTTTAATTGTCATCGGCGAAGGTAATTATTTTTTTGACACTATTTAATTTTATAAAAATTATATTATATTAATTATGTTTATTTATTAATATTAGTTATTTAATTATTCTTCAAAAATATTCATTTATATTTATTATTTATTTATTTGTTATATTTTGTTTATATTTTATTTATTATATTTAATTATGTTAATTATATTTAGTTATTCACTCATTTTTTACATTAAAAATTTATTTAAAAAATTTTTTTATTTACCTACAAAAAAAAACTAGCAAGGAAAAAGGAAAAAGGGCGGAAAATTTGTAGGGGTGGTACGGTGTCTTAAATTTTTTTATTATTATTACAGAACACGTCTGTTATTTTCTGCTGTTTTTTAGCTTGTTAAATGTGATTTGAAAAAAATTAGTGAAGCTAATTGAAAAATGGCGCTAAATTTTTAGAGGCGGCACGGTGGCCTAGAATTTTTTTTATTATCACAAAAAAAAACTAGTAATGAAAATGAAAAAAGGGCGACAAATTTAAGGGTTGGCTAGGGCGGCCTAAGAATAAAAGAACCGCTGTCTCAAAATAATGAAGGAAATACGCTTTTTTACTATCAATAAAATAATTTTTTTGAAGTAAATTTATTTTCAGATTGGATCCATCGATTGTTCTTCTCCTATTTTTAAAAGTAATTGACACAACTATTTTAGTCGTATGTCGTCTTCTTCTCTGCTTTTGGAATAAGCGGATAAACCAAAATTTTCCAAAAATCTTGTTTATATTTCATTGTCTTACATGGTTAGTATCTACCAAATTAAAATTAAATTAAATTGAATTTTTTAATTAAATTAAATTAATTAATTAATTGGTAAGGTTATTAATTCATTCTTAATTATTGAGTAATCAAATGAATGAATGAATTAAATAAAATTAATTTTAATTAAATTGAATAAATTTAATTTTAATTGAAATCTTCTTTATTTGTTTATACTCTGTCCCTTTCACAGGTATGAGTCTTTACAGAACCATTACATGTTTTCTCATCGACAATCCTTATATACTACCTAATCAACTATTTCTTACATATCGACTTAACCACTATTCTTACTCCTAGACTCTTGCGATCTTGTCCTGGGCTTCCGTCTCCTCTTACCACTACGTACCTAAAGATTGTAGCTCTATACCGCAACACTATTTCCTTCCTCTCCTTCTTTAGAAGTAATTTTATGGCTTTTCCTTACCCCGTGCAACCAGCTCTTTCTCTCTCTCTCAACTCTTCCAGCATCTTCATCCAATTCTCACCCTGACCATTCCCATTCAAAATCCACTTTATTCTGTCTTCTATACTCTCCCCTTCTTCTTCGTCACCTATACACCACTCTAATACATGAAACTATGATTCCTGCTCACACCTACATACTATACACAGATTCTCTTCTTTATTCAGCCAATACGTACATGCTGTTACCTTCTCCCCCATTCTAACTCTCACCGCTCTATTCCATTTGCTCTCCTTTTTAATCTTTTTCAGGTTTTCCGGTTCCCACTCCCTCCTAATCATCCTGTACCAACTGTTGTACCTTGATTCCGAGATTTTTTCCCATCTTTTCTCTCCTTGCCTTGCCCTCACGTCGTCCTCTATATCCTGGCATTCTCCACCCCTCACTTGTATACCACACTCAAACCTCATTTCGCATTTCTCTTCCTCCCGTTTCAAATGTCTCACGTCACACCTCTTCTCTTTGTTCATAATCTCTCGGGCACACGCCTGGGCAATCCTGCTCCCCCCCTTGTAAGTTTCTTTTCAAAATTCCAGGTTCTTTTCAGTTGCCTGACCACCAATTTCTCTCGTCCTTTTTCTTCCCACAGAATAGAACCTGGGCAGCTCCCACTCACCCCCATGAACCATCCCCATCTTAGAAATCTCTCAGGCAGACCTTCCACACTTTTATGCTCTTTCCTTCCCCAAATTTCCATTCCATAACTTATGTAACACTGACCACACTTACACGTCGAGCATCCACATTTTCTTCCTCTAATCGCCTCTGAACCTTATCTTCCATGTACCCCATACTTATCCCGTTACTTTATTCGCATATTTCAAACTCTTTCTCACATGCAGGTCGTCTCCTCCTCTTGCTTCGAATCAAAATCCTAGATAGCAAAACTCCTCCACCACCTCGCTATTTATTTTCTATTTGTACTCTACACTTTCTTTTCCTCCTAAATTAAATTAATGTAATTAATGTAATTTTAATTAAATAAAATTAATTTAAATTCAATTTAATTAAAATTTTATTAATCTTATTATGATTTAAATTGTTTTTTTTATATTTCAAATACAAAAAGATAATATAATTTTCAGGACTTACATTTACCTGTCTTTTGTACCTGAAAACGTATTGTGGGAAAGAAAAAGTAAAAATCTTTCAGAGAACTTCTACATGTGGATGTGGTTCATTTCTGAGTGTTTAAATTCGGTGAGAATTAATTTTTAAAAAGTGAATTCACAATAAAAAATGAAAAATTAATTAGTTTAAATAATTCTAAAAATTATTTCACTCATCATTGACAGGTATGGTTAGGATTATTCTGCAAACTTGAAGTCTATCTTTTCCCTCCACCATCCCAAGATGCTATTGAATTTGCAAACAGGTTGAAAAAACAAAAAGCCTCCTTATTCAGGTAATTTTGACTCCAGATTTAGATTTTCATGATTAAGATTTTAATTATATAAATTATATGAAATTATTTATTTCATTTGGATTTATTTGGATATATTTGGTAAAAATTTATTTGGTTGAAAAACAAGGGCAAAGAATTTTTGGGGAAACTGCAAAAGTGGGATGTGAAAATGATGAGCGAAACGTGGGTAGATGAGAAGAAGTGGAAAGGCATAAAAAGAATAATACCGAAAGGATATTGTGGAAGCTGCAAGCAGTGAGAAAGGATCACGTGAAAGGGAGATGTATAATGGGTGGCATGGTGTCAGAGGTAAGAAAGGAAATGGTGATAAAAGAGGAAAAAAAGAGGATACGGAACAAAAGGACGGAACAATAGTGAGGAATGTGGAAGTAGAAAAAGTGGTTGTGGCTGTTGTATGCGTGTACAAGAGAGGAGGAAAAGAGGGAGGATAGAGACTGATAAGGAAATGGACAGAGGAAAAGGAGAAGGTGTTGGTGTTGACAGGGGAGGACCTGAATGTAGGATCATGGAACAAGGGGCAGAGGTGTGGGATGAAGAAAAGAAAGTCTTCGTTAGAAACTCGAAACAAAGGAAAACACCTCTGGAAGGCAGGAGGCTTCTGGACTTGTTGGGTGATGCGGGGTGGTTTATTTGTAACGACAGTACTAAGGGGGATAAAGAAGGGAAAATGATGTTCACAGGTAAAAGGGACACCGTAATAAATTACATTCTAACAGAAGAAGGAATAAGGAAGCTGATGGTTGGAAGCGAAGTGGGCAATGAGATAGGCTCCGAGCACTTTCCGGTGATAGCGACATTGTGAAGTGGAGAAGCAAAGCGCGGTAGGGGGAAAAAGATAAGTCGGGGAAAGGAAATTGCAAGTGGTCATTTGGGGGGAAGATAAGTTAGGAAATTTAGATAGAAAATGGAAAAAGAGGTGGTAGGGAGTATGGATGAGGAAGGAGTAGACACGTTACTAGAAAAATCTAAAAGAGTGATTGATAAGGTAAGAGAGGCGGTGAGACCGAATGGAGATGGAGAGGGGGGTAGGAGAGGTTGCTGGACGGCGAATGCAGGGAAAGTAAAGATTAGATGTAGGAGAGTGTAATAAAATGGAGGAAAGGGGAAGTGGAGAAATAGGAACACAACAGGAGAAAAAAAGATTATGAGAGAATGTTGAGTCAAAAAAAGACAGAGGGAGAATGAAAGGTACGTGGAAGAGGTCGAGAAAGCGGTAAAGTAACTGAGGGAATGGGTAGTGATAAACAGGGAAGAGGAGGAAGGAAGGGCATAAATAAGGAAATCGGGATGGACAAGTGGACGGAGTATTTCAAGAGACTGCTAGAGGGCGTGGGAAATAGGGTAAAGGGTGAAGAAAGAAAGGCGGTAGCCGGAAACGAGGACAGCGGAAACGAGATTGATAGGGAAGAGATGAATAAGACAATAGAAAGGCGGAAAAGAAACAAGGCAAATTGTGAACTGAAATACTGTGGAAAAGGGGTGAAAGAAGAGATGTAGAGGATTTACAGTAAGGTTTGGAAAGGCGAAGAATGACCGGAGGAATGGAAGACAGGGCTGTAGTGCCCTTGATTGAGAAAGGAGAGGGAAAAAGAGTAGAGGAATATGGAGGTATCACATTCATGTCAGTCAGTAGAATTATACTATTATTATTATAGAAACCTATGTCAATTCATGGACCACAGATAAAATTTACGAGCGCAATTTTCTAGTAGGAACTTTTCCAATAGGAACTTGAGACAGAAGAAAGCGAAACTAGTTGCACTGTTTGTGGATTTTAAAGCAGCATTTGGCTCCGTGAACAGGATTGTGCATGGGAGGCTATGAAAAAGAGGGGAGTAGATGAAGGGTTGATGGAGTGGATAAAAGAAATATTTGTGGAGACTAAGATAAGGGTGAAGAGAGGAGAAAAGAAATGGAAGGAATTCTGGACAAAAAGGGGACTTAGGCATAGGTGCTCGTTGAGCTCACTCCATTTTAGTGTCCTAGTGGCAGACTTGGAGGAGAAGGTAGAGAGGAAAGGAAAAGGTAGGACAATGTTGAGAGCAGACAAGCAGTATTCAAAAGCATACGCAGACGATGTAGTTCTAGTAGCGGATGATGAAAGAGGGATGTGTCTGATGATGAAAGCGTTCGAAGAGTATATGAGAGAAAAATATTTAACGGTGAATGTGAGTGACGCTAAGATAATGTGTTTCAGAAAGAGAAAGCGTAAAGTAGAATACGAATTGAAGATGAATAGCGAGGTGGTGGAGTTGTTGAAGGGGTTTTGCGCCCTAGGTTTTTGGTTCTAAGCAGGAGGAAACGAGCTGCAGATGAGAAAGGAATTATAATGTGCGAGTAAAGTAATAAGACAAGTATGCGGTATAGGGAAGAGAAGGTTCAAGGACGATTGGAGAGTGAGAGTGGGGATGTTTGACGTGTTGGTGTGGTCAGTGTTAAATTATGGAGGGGAAATTTGGGGATGGTAAGAGCCATAAGAGAGGGGAAAGTCTGCATGAGAGACTTCTTAGATGGGTCGTGTGGATGAGTTGGAGCTGCCCAGGTTATGTGCTGAGGGAAGAAGTAGGACGAGAGAAAATGGTGGTTAGGTAACTGAAAGGATCCTGGAATTTTGAAGAGAAACTAAGACGGGGGAGGAGGGAAACAAAATTACACAAGCGAATGCCCGGGAGATTATAGACAAAGAGAAGAGGAGCAATGTGGGACGTTCGAAACGGGAGGAAGAGAGATGCGAAATAAGGTTTAAATGTAGTATGAAAGTGAGGGTCAGAGAATGGCAGAGAATAGAAGAAGAGATAAGGGCAAGGCAAGGAGAGGAAACATGGGAAAAAATCTTAGAGTCATGGTACAACAGTTAATATAGGATGGTTAAAAGGGTGGGAAAGCTGGAATACCTGAAAAAGATTAAAAAGGAGAGCAAATGGAATAGAGCGGTGAGATTCAGAATGGGAGAGGGGGTAAGAGCATTTAGGTATGGGATGAATGAAGAGGAGAGTCTGTGAAGAGCGTGTAGGTATGAGCAGGAATCATGGTTGCCTGTATTAAAGCAGTGTACAGGTGGCAAAGGTGCAGGGGGAGTATGGAAGATGAAATAAAGTGGAATGGGAATGGTTAGGGTGATGAACGGATGAAGAAGCTGGAAGAGTTGAGAGAGAAAGCTGGTAAGAAATAGTTGTTAAGGTAGTACCATATATAAGGATTGTCGATAAGAAAACATGGTTCTGTAAAGACTCTTAAATATGAAAATGGGAGAGAGTATATATAAAAATAAAGAAAGAAGAAAACAAGATTTATTTTGAATTATTTTCAATTTTTGAAATTTATTTGGAATTATTTTGAATTGCTTTGAATGATTTTGATTTATTTAGATTTATTTTATGAATTTTATTTTTTGTATTCATTTATTTCTATTTTTTATTATTTGTTTTTTATTTATTTACTAATTATTTATTTTTAATTGAAAAGAAATTAATTGAGAAGATTTTTTTTCCAGAAAACCTAGTGGACAGAATACGAAAAAAGCTGAGCTTTTAAAAACTTTGACGTGTATGTATTAACAATTGAAAAATAGTTACTAATTGTGAACTACTTTTTTCTGCATTAATCATAAAAAATTATTATTAATTTTAGGCGTTATGTCGGTGAAGAAAAAATTGCAAAGAATTCGGAAAGCAAAAGAGGATAAAATTGATCTCCAACACAAATTTGAAACAGAAGAAGAAAAAGACGAAGTAGATTTTGATCAAAACACGCAGAAAAAAGAGATTATGCAAACTTTAGTATGTAAGTATTTTTTATTAGTTTGAAATTAATAAAAAATATTCAAAAATAACATTATTAACTTTTAATTTTAATCTGCAAAAATTGGTTTAAGGTGCAATGAAAGTTAGGAAGGAAATTCAAAAGATAAGGAAAGAGAAACGAAGTAGTCCAGAGACCGTAACTTTAGACGGAAACACAGAGACTGATTTTGAAAACAACGAAATTCAAGGAGATGAAAAATTAGCAGAAACGAGTGTCTGATATGATATAAAAATTAAAAAAGTAATGAGTGCCTAAACAAAATTGATCTTCTTATGCAGAGCCCACCGTTAGTATTTTATGCACCTATTTCGCTTTTTAATGACCACTTAAAAGACTTCTACAAACTTTCAGAGATTTATTAATAAAAATTATTTATTGAGGGATATTGACTTTTATTAACTTGATACCCTAACCAAAAAGAGACCAAAACTTTGTAAATTACGTTTTTGGAAAAATAGTATAATTGTGCCACTTTACCCCGTGTACACGATTTTTAAATGAAAACAAGATTTTTTTATAAAAACACGATTTTTTAATGAAAACACGATGCTCTATTTAAAACACGATGTTTTGATGAAATTACGATGTTTTGCTGAAAATACGGTGTAATGATGAAAATACAATGTTTTGATAAAAATACGATTTTTCGATGAAAACACGATTTTTTTATGGAAACATAATGCTTTAATTAAAACGTCGTACTTTGAGCGAAACATCGTCTTCTCATCAAATACTTTGTGTTCACATTGAATCATCGTGTTTTCAACAAAACATCGATTTGATGAAAACACAATGATTTGATGGAAAGACGTTGTTTTGATGAAAACACGATGCTTTATTTAAAACACGATTTTTTGATGAAAACACGATGCTTTATTTGAAACACGATGTTTTGATAAAAAAACTATGGTTTTTTTTAAATCACGATCTTTTGATGAAATTACGATGTTTTGCTGAAAATACGATTTTTTGATGAAAACACAATGTAATGATTAAAATACAATGTTTTGATGAAAATACCATTTTCTGTTGAAAACACGATTTTTTGATAAAAACATGATGTTTTGATTAAAACATCGTGTTTTCAGCGAAACATCGCCTTTTCATCAAAACGTCGTGTTCACATTAAATCATCGTGTTTTCAACAAAACATCGATTTGATGAAAACACAATAATTTGATGGAAAGACGTTGTTTTTATGAAAACACGATGCTTTATTTAAAACACGATCTCTTGATGAAATTTACGATGTTATGCTGAAAATGCGATTTTTTAATGAAAACACAATGTAATGATGAAAATACAATTTTTTGATGAAAATATCATTTTCTGATGAAAACACGAAACGCAAAACATCGTGTTCTCAAGAAAACATTGTGTTTCTATGGTTGACGATGTTTTGATTCAAACATCGCGTTTTCAACGAAACATCGTGTTTTCATGAAACCATTGTGTTTTCATCAAAACCATCGTGTTTTAATGGGAACATCGTATTTTCATCAAAACATCGTGTTTCCGTCAGAACATCGTGTTTTCATCAAAGTACCGTTTTACATCGAAACATTGTGTTTTCATCGATACATCGTTTCTTCATAAAATCATTGTACTTTCATCAAAACATCATGTTTTTATCAAAAAATCGTGTTTTGATCGAAACATGGTGTTTTTATGAAAACATCGTGTTATTTAATCAAAAAATCGTGTTTTGATCGAACATCGTGTTTCCATCAAAACATCTTGTTTTCATCAAAAAATCGTGTTTTTATCGAAACATGGTGTTTTCTTCAAAACAACGTATTTCACATTCTCATCACATTATTACCACATTCTCATTACATCCTCAATACATTCCCATTACCCCCCCATCACATTCTCATCACATTCGTATCACATTCTCATCACATACCCATCACACCACACCACACTACATCACATCACATGTGATTTTTTATGAGATTTTGATCAGATTCTGATGAGATTTTTTAGTGAAATTTTTTGATGGGATTTCAATGAGATTTTATGACGTGATTTTTGGGGAGATTTTGATGGAATTTTGTTGATATTTTGATGAGATTTTCAAATGAAATTCTGATGATAAGATTTTGGTGAGATTTTTTTGATGAGATTTTCATGAGTTTTTTTCGATAAGATGTTTTCCTTGAGATTTTTTTAATGCGATTTTTTATGAAATTTCGATGTGATTTTTACGAGATTTTTGACTTGATTTGTTATGAGATTCTTTGAACAGATTTTTGACGAGATTTCATTTTTGTGATTTTTCATGATATTTTGATGAAATTTTGTTGAGATTTTGATATGATTTTGATGAGATTTCGATGTGATGTGATCTGACGTGGCGTGACGTGAACATTTTTGGTCATTTGAGATACCCTACTATGATAAGAAAATATAGGTGAATCTTTTAATAAAGGAAAAATTGTGCGAAGATTTTTTCTTACAAAAATCAAGTTTATTCATCATTTTATAGATATACACCTGTTATGTAGAAAGTTTCATCATCGTTTTACAGTATTATAATTTAATGGGACATCTCGCCGATTGTTTCTCTAAAATCTATAAGACTCATTCAAAAGACACGACAATGGGCTAGATGCCCCAATAACGTTTTATTAATCGTGAGGCATATTTTATCAGGGCGGGTATTTAGAAACTAGTTTATAACATTATTTCTGTTAATTACCATTTTAACGCGAAACATTTAATTACGGTAATAATACGCGAATCTGTTCGTTGAATGCCACTTTCGGGCACAATATGGGCTCGTTGCGTTGGAATTAAAAATATGATCAAAAACAATTTTCTAACTAAAAAGTACATTGTAGTTCTCAAATAAAATTGATGAATCTTCATTTGTTTCTAACTGAATTGAAACCTCTGCGATTTTTTTCTATAGGTCTTATTGGCCCAAAGTAATAAATTTAATTTGCAACGAGTTCTTGCCATTCAAAAAAATCACTTGTGTCAGTAAATATAATTGAGGCCCTGAGTTTCATTTTTGAATAAAATCTCAAATTTTTGAATTTTATCAAGTTGAAAGCTAACAGCCTGATTAACAATATGAGTTTTGAGCAGAAAAATTATATCGGTTTCGTGATTAAGCAATGTAGCAATGATGGTGCTGTGTTTACAAGATGATTATTAGAAGTATGATAATTTAGTAGTCCTTTTGCAATAAGAAAGTAGGAAAAACTGAACGAAATTTTGAGAATTTTTAATATATAATATTTTAATCAATGTTATGAATATAATATGTAATATTAATATAATATATATATATATATATATTCAATTAGGTAATATTCAAGCATTGGGTCTTTTCCACATTATTTGTACTTTGTAAGAAATAATTCGAATTTTTAACTTAAGAATAAAGTGTTGTATCGATTCGTTTTTTTGTCGATGTCTAGAGATACTTTTCTACGAGCAATGACCCTGGTGGGAAAATTTTTACAAGAAACGACTAAAAATAAAAAAAAAACAAATTATAAATTTTACTTATGAATTTTGGACTTTTTTCTACAAAAAAGTACAATTGTAGCAAAAAAAATACAATTGTAGAAATGACGCATTTTCTTGTACATTTTTTTCCCACTAGAGGGATTTCCACTAGGCAATAATTATATTAACTTTAGGGTAAAGTTATATGTTTTCTATGTAGACCCACTTTTTGCTAATCATTGCTTGATGCATGATACTAATAAGGTGGTTCAAAATAACTGTGCCCTGAAAATTAAAAAGAATATATTTTAACATTCAATTCAATATATATATTTTTTAATTTCAAGGGCAATTTTTTAAGCAATTGTTTACAATTTTAATAAACATCCATACCCGAACAGGAGGCCATATTACATCAATGTTTCTGCAACATATGAATGCCCCCATTCAATAAATATTGATTTGCAAGGTTGCAACATTGCTGCAATGTTGCTGAAATGTTACGTGTCAGTCTTGCAGCAAAATTGTAACAACATTGATACAAAACTGTGTGATGAACTGAGATCATTCTTTCCCCCTTACCCTTTTTCTTTTGTTCTTCTTTCTCCTTTCCCTTTTCCCAATTTCCCCTTTTCTCTATCCCCTTCCCCTTTCTAGCTCCCAAAACTTGTCACTATTCATTTTTATGACCGCCCTCTTTCTTCAAAATTCTCAAAAATTGTTCCTATTATTTTTTATGACCGCTATTGGCATTTTCATCTCCCAAAATTTGGCCTTATAAATTTGTATGACCGCCCTTCATCTTTCCAAATCCTTAAACATTTCCTTATTGATTTTTGTAACCGCTCTTCCCTTTCCAACTCCTAAAACTTTTTTCTCTTCATTTTCCTATTCTAATTTTCCCGTTCCTTTGCCCTTATCAAACTTCAAAAACTTGTCCCTGTTGATTTTTATGACAACCCTTGTCTTTTCCAACTCCCAAAACTTGTTCGTATAGATTCTTATGACCGCCCGGCCCCTTTCCAACTCCCAAAACTTGTCTCTATAGATTTCTATAACCACCCTTCCCCATTCCAACTCCAAAAACTTTTCCTTTTTCCGTTCCCGTTTCCATTGCCCCTTCCCTTTTCCAACTCCGAAAACTTTTCCTTTTTCCGTTCCTTTTTCCCGTTTCCATTGCCCCTTCCCCTTCTCCTTTCCAACTTCAAAAACTTGTTCGTATAGATTCTTATGAACACCATTTTCCTTTTCAACTCCGAAAATTTGTCCCTATGGATTTATATGACTGCCCTACCCCTTTCCAACTCCCAAAACTTGTCCCTATCGATTTTTATGACAGCTCATCCCCTTTTCAACTCCCAAAACTTGTCCATATTGATTTCTATAATCGCTCTTTTCCTTTCCACCTCCGAAAACTTGTCCCAATCGATTTTTATCACAGATCATCTCCTTTTCAACTTCCAAGACTTGTCCATATTAATTTCTATAATAGCTCTTCCCCTTTCCAACTCCCAAAACTTGTCCCTATTGATTTTTATAACCATATATTTCCTTTTCAACTCCCAAAACTTGTCCCTATTGATTTCTATGATCGCTCTTCCCCTTTCCAACTCTTAAAACTTGTGCCTATTCATTTTTATGACCATCTATCCGCTTTCCAACTCCTAGAACTTGTCCCTATTGAATTTTGTGACCGCCCAACCCCTTTCCAACTGCCAATACTTGTCCTCATTGATCTTTATGGCTGCTCTTCTCTTTTCCAACTCCCAAAACTTGTCTTTATTGATTTTTTTGACCTACCATCCCCTTTCCAAGTGCCAGCACCTGTCCTTATTGATTTTTATGACCGCTCTTCTCCTTTCCAACTTCCAAAACTTGTCCATATTGATTTCTCTAATCGCCCTTTCCCTTTCCAACTCCCAGTACTTGTCCCTAATGATTTTTATGACCATCTATCTCCCTTCCAACTCCCAAAACTTGTCTCTATTAATTTTTGTGACCGTCCATCCTCTTTCCAACTGCTAAAACTTGTCCTTATTGATTTTTATGGCCGTTCTTCTCTTTTCCAGCTCCCAAAACTTGTCCCTATTGATTTTTGTGACAGCCCATCCCCTTTCCAGCTGCTAGAATTTGTCCCTATTGATTTTTATGATCACTCTTGCCCTTTCCACCTCCGAAAATACAATCAATGCTCTTTTGCAATATTTATTGTGGGAGAAACTTCATATATTGTAGCAATATTGCAGCAATACGAGTATTGCACAGCACAAATCTGACAAAATCAATGACAAAATTTTCTTCCCTGTTGACAGTGTTTTGTAGAAATTTCGTTGAACCACCTTAAGTACGATTATAAAATAGAAAATAATCTCTATATAATTTATTAATTTTTAATATTTACTTCTTCTTAAATTATGAAAGGCGAATGAGACCTGCGATGACTCTATTGGTCAAATCGTTAAAAATCACCACGCAAGAAGTGAATTCTACTCTTATACTACTTTTTCGATAATGAAAGAAATAAAAATTAATTAATTAATTAATTAATAAGACAACAGAATTAATGGACTTTTAACACGGACGTTGACTTAGATATGTTAGGACATGCGTGTGGTAGTGACATGATAACACATCCTGTGCTTAAATTAGTTATCCTATTTTTCACATACAATTTTATAATAATTAGCGTTGTTCAAATTATCCTGCAGCACTTGTTTCATGTTTCTTCAAAGACAACAATAGCTTTAATCAAAAGAAAAGGCTTCTATAAAGGTGGTTCAGTATAAAAAATATCCTGACATTTTCAAATTTCTTTTTTCCTTTGTCTGCCACAATATTGCATGAAATTTTCAGCAACCTTGCACCATGATTGTAGCAATGTTGCATTATATGCATAAATTCTCCCGTGAAATATTGAGTTGCCATGCTGGTGCAATGTTGCTGCAATGTTGTAAGAACATTGCTACAATGTTTCAATATTGTTGCAACATCGCAGCAATATTTATTGAGAGAAGACATTCATATATTTCTGCAATATTGCACAATAATGTTGCCAATGTTATGCAATATTGCTGCAGTGTTGCAACGATGTTGCGTGCTCTTGGAGATATAGGGTGGTTCAAAAAAAAAATGTTTTTTTTTTCATGTTATTCTTATGGGATCTCAAAGGTGGTGGGCGGAACGTAGTAATATCAACGGATTAAAAAAAGTGTTCGCTTTTTTTGGGAATTTTGTAAAACTGCATGCCGTGAAAAAATACGAAACTTCTCAAAAATAAAATAAAATTGTCAAAGCCTTATAGAAAATTCTAATCGATAAATTCAATCATGGCAGGGTGATTAAGCTCTTGTAGATAAAAAATGTAGTGACCCCGACAGCACGCAATATTGCGGCAATGTTGCATTACAACATTGTCAACATTGCCGAGCAATATTGCTTCAATTCTGCTGCAATATATGAATATCCTCTCCCAATCAATATTGCTTTGCAACACTGTAGCAATGTTTCAACACTGCCTCAATTTTTCAACATTGTAGCGATATTGAAAGATTGTAGCAATATTGCATCATTGTATCAATATTTCATCATTATAGAAATATTCCAACATTGTAGTACTGTTGCAACATTGTGGTGATACTTTAACATTGCAGCAATAATGCAGCTTTGTAACAATGTTGCGTGCTGTTGTTCGTTCTCCCTGAAACGGCGAATTGCAATGAGTAAGGCCCTTATAAAACTGCTTCCCTAACACTTATCAACACCTTTATAAAATTCCTTTCTCGGTTTAATTCACAAAGTTGCGTCGGCTTTAGTACATAAATCGAGATCGATTCAATTTTAATACATAAATTTAATCGAGTCGTAGATACAGTCACAAAATATTTTGCCATGATATTCTGGTCGTGTGAGTATCAGTTTGTTATATAATTCAATATATAATATAATAATATCATTATATATTATTTATATTACGTAACTATCACTGTGCTTATTTCTGTAACACGTAATAATTTTTTCCTTAATTAATTTCACGTACGTGCGTACCATTTCATTATTAAAATTACAAAACAAGCTTTAGAATCGCTTCAAATCAATTACACGCCCACTACCGTACCGCAATATTGCTGGAATTTCGATTCAACGCTGTTTTAATGTTGTTGCAATATATGAATGTCATCTCCCAATCAATATTCCTTTGCAATATTGCTGCAATGTTGCTACAATATTGATACAATATTGTTGCGAAACATTGGTGCAACATTGCAGCAACATTCATTCGAAAGAGAACATAGTGTTGAGCGAAAATTTTGCATCAATATTGTAACAACGTTGATACTATATTGCGAAATAATATTCCAATGTTGAAAGGGGTGGTCGTCCCCTCCATTTTCCCCTTCCAGCATTGCAATATTATTTCTCAAGCTTGTATCAATATTGATGCAAGGTTGTCGCACAACATTGTTGAAACATTGCAGCAATTTTTATCAAGAGAGGGTATTTATATATTGTAGCAACATTGCGGCAACGTAGCAACAAGATCGCAGCAATAGATTCCATTCCTCATGAATTTTTAATTAATTAAAGGTAGTTGGCGGGCAAATGATCGCCCTTTCTACAAGGGTCGATCTGCAAAAATGTTTTCCAAACTTGCTCAAAATATTCTAAAAGGAAATATAATACTGATCAATCAGTCATAACTTTCAAGGCTTCTAAAATTTACAACAAATGTTTCTCAATACTCTGATTTACAAAATGGCAAACTAGGAAGCCTCAAAATTTAAGAAATGGAAGAATAGTAAAATCTTCTTCAAAATATAAGTGAAAAAATTGTTAATTGTTAATCGGTGTTACCACAATGAAAATGAGAAATTGTACTTTTGACGGCAGCGTTGCAACCTTTTTTCTTCCTCCTTCGATTTTCCTTTTTCCTGTTCCCCTTTCACGTTTCCCGGTTCCCTTTACCCGTTTCCCTTTTCCTTTGCATACGATTTTTTAAAAATCAAAAAAAGCAGATGTCAATTTTTGCATTGTTTGTTCAAAAAATCATTTTTCATTAATGTTTTTTAACTCCTGAAAAGTGACAAAATTGAGAAACATAAAAATATACGTGAAATATTATGTCTTTTAAAATTAACCCTCAATTTTGGTAGATGTGTTTTTTGATATTTTTTAATAATAAATATTCAAACTTTCCATGACGTCAAGTCCAATTATTAAAAATGAACTAATTTGTTATTTAAGTTGAAAAATGATAGAAAACCATATGACTTTCTTTGAAAAGACATTATTGGGACGAAAAAAATTGTTTACTTTAAAAATTGCGAAATAAGTGTATTTGTTACAAAATGGTTTATAAACATGAAAATTGTTATTAAATTGGCATATAAAAAATATTTTACTGTCATTTTCAAACTTGAATAACAAACTTTTGAATTGTTTTTTTTAACGGTCTCGAGAGATTACTTCAAAATTTCATAAGCTTTAATTTAAAAAAAAAGAACTTGAAAATCGGTTGAGAAATACGCCCTCTAAAAGAACTATTTGAACATTCTGCAGCGCTGCAACCTCGCTGCTAAGTAACAGAATCTTGGCGCCAAATTACAATATCTATATTTTCAAACTCTCAGTGGGAACACTTTTAAAGTTTTTTTTTTAAACAAAAAAAAATAGGAGGAAGACTCAAAAATACTGGAAAACACTCCATATAACAATTTCTTCCACACATGCTCTCGTTAAAAGTTATAATAATTTATAATTATGGAACAAATGTTATTTATGAATAATGTCTTATACAAACATATATGAGCAATAAAAGTAGAGCCTGCTTCTTTCAGCTTGGCTCGGCCTGCTTCGTCTCGATGCAGATATTTAGAATTTCATTTTGTTTTTTTTTTCATTTTTTTTCACTTTGTTCTTAGTGAAAATATGGCCCCTTTGTTACAGGCTCGTTGTTGCTTGAAAAACAAATTCAGTTTCTTCCTGAGTCTGCAACAGGCAACTATGCTTTCCAACTCTGCATACATCATTTTCAAATTTCTTCTCAAAAATTAATTTTTATCTGAAAGAAGACAATAGAAAATAGATTAGGAATGTTGTAAATTTAGAGATTGATAATTAAATAATTAATCAATTTCAATCTTAATTTTTTTAGAAAATTTGTGTGATAACTCTACCCAATTTAGCAATTTGAATTCAAATTCGGAACGAAATTTTTAATTTTTGAAAGAAGTGGTACGCAGAGTTAAAAAAATAATGGGACAAAAGTCTGCAGCAATCGAGAAAAAATTAGTCAAAGTAGGCAACAGGTGCTTACAAAAGAGGGTTTCGGAGCATATTAAGTCGCTAATAAAGTCGTTCAAGTCTCTCCCCGCCTCCTCTCACGCTCCTCTCTCTGATCTCTTCTATCCCCCCCTGCCCACATGCCATCTTCCACCCACTCACTTCCCCCACTTTTACACCACTCCCATAATTTCCCCTCTCATCCCATTCCAGTGGGCGAAAAATTAAAGAGCGCCCTTACGATCCCACCTTCCCTTATGTCCCTCCCTACCTCTTCCCTTATTCTCCTTCCTTTCTCCTCTCCTAATTACCACATCCCTTACCCACCCCTCACCTCACTTCCGCACCCCACCCGGGAAAAAATTACGACTGTGGGACACCCGACCGAAAGTATAAGGGTTTCTGCCCGGGACTACGAGACCCTAAAAATGCACTCCAAATTTAAATTAGTGAAAATCTGACTGAATCAATCAAGCATGATTTGACTACAAAATGAGTCATTTCCATTGTTAAAGGAGTCGCTTCAAGAGATGAATCAGTCAACATTGCTGATTCGCAGTCAGTTTTGACTGATTCAAATAATACGGATTCGACGACTGACAAATTAGTTAAAAGTGACTTTTCAAAACTGTCAATTTGAGTCACTGATGAAATCAGTCATTTTAAATTATAGAAACTGTAATATTCATTGGAGAATCAGTCAGTTTAAATGTTCGAATCAGTAACAGCGACTGACGGAATCAAACTCCTAATTTGAATCAGTAAAATTTTTACTGATTAAATTAATCAGCTAATAAATTAATTAGTTTAACTGAAAAATAGTAATTTCTACTGACAAAATAGTTTTAACAGATGAATCTGTCAATGTTTCTGACTGAATCAGTCACTCGAAATGACTAATTTTTAGTCAATAGAAGTGACTGATTTGTCTGATAGAATGAAATAGTAAAATTATTGACCGAATCTATTTCAAATCAGACAGTTCGGTACATTTCAATTATTTTAATAACGTGGATTCGACGACTGACAAAACAGTCAGGATTGAATTTTCAAGTCAATCAATTTGATTCATAAAGATATCATTTAATATGACTGATTTCATCAGTGAGTCGAATTCACTGCTTTGGGAAGTCGACGGAACCGCATTTTTGAATCAGTCGAAATTTACTGCGAATCAGTCATTTTTGACTGATTTCAATTTAAAGTACACTTTTAATATAAATCAGTAAAAAATTAAATAAATAAGTTAATCAAGTGTGATTTGACTGAAAAATCATCCATTTCTAGTGACAAGAGATTTTTAACGGATGAATCAGTCGATACTGATGACTGAATCAGTAAGTTCAAATGACTTACTGATGAAATCAGTCATTAAATGATATAATCTGTGATTTCTACTGGTGAATCAATCAATTTAAGCGATCTAATCAGTTACTTTCATTAATGCGATCAATCATTTTGAATTATCTAAACTGCAATTTCTACTAAAATAGTCAGTGAATATTTCTAACTGAATCAAACAGACACTAGAAATGACTGATTTGTCTGCTTTAATAAAATAGTAAAATTATTTTTGAATTAAAATTCTTCATTAAATCCCTACATTTTAATAATTTATTAAAATTAACCATGAATGACTGATTAACACATTGAAAATTGCGGATTAGATCAATCAAAGCGACAGATTTAATTGCAAATGAATTATGTAATCAGTGAAAGTTACAGTTCAGATAATTCAAAATGAATAATTTAAGTAGTGAACGTTACTAGCTAGATAATTCAAAATGACTGATTTAACTAGTGAAATTCAATTATTAGACCATTAAAAGTGACTAATTAAATTAATGGAAATCGCAGTTTATATCATTCAAAATTACTGATTCGGTTAGCGGACGTTACTCGTTAGACCATTCAAACTGACTGATTAATCAGTAAAAATCACGGAACTTATTATTAAAAATGACTTCTTTCATCAGCGACTCAAATTAACTGATTTGAAAATAAAACTTTGACTTAGTTATCAGCCGAATCCGCATTTTTTGAATCAGTCGAAATTCTATTTTCAAGTCAGTCAATTTGACTGATTCAAATTTATCATTGAAAATTACGGATTAGATCATTTAAAATCACTGATTCTATTAGTGAAACTAATAGATCGGATCATTTAAAATGACCGATTCCCTCATTGAATTCAATTGACTGACATGAAACGTCACTTTTGACTGATTTAAATTTAGAATGTAGAAAGCTTGTTGAAAATTCTCGATTGCTGCAGATCCTAATTTCTTCTTAAATATCTAAAGTTCTCCTTTAGTTTGCATTACAATATTGCTTATCCTGTTTTTCAGAAAGGAGATTCTTAGGCCAGCTGTGAATTTTTTAAGCCCGGTCAATTTCTGAGTCGGATGAACAGGAGAACCAATCTTGGGCAGAAAGTTCTATTTTTTTGCGATGAGTAATATTATAATAATATTAAAATATTATTATTATATTAATAATAATCCTCTTTTTCGAGGAGACTATAAAGCACTTAGTGCCTCTCAGAGTGTTGGAACAATGTGTGGTTTGGCAGTGGTAGAGGCAATTTCGGAAAGTTTAACGTCGATGGGAATGCGATCATCGTACAACGTAGGGGCCTGGAGAATAATTCCTGCTGTTCCGATGACCACGGCCAGAGTGAAGATCCACAAGAACAATCTGTCTAGGACCATTGCTACATATTTCCAATCTTCTTTGACCTGTGGATAAATAATTTTTAAAAAATTCAGTTCCAAATATTCGGAAATGTATGCACTATAAAATTTATAATTTTCAAAATTTTTTAATTTTGGCCGCAGATCCATAATCAGCGACCCAAAAAAACCCCTGAATACTAACTTTAGAGCCAATCACTTTGTTTCTTCAGTATCAATTTGCCATATTCGATCAAGTACGTTGGACTTTGAAATTTTTTCAATTTTGACCCCAGATTCGTAATCAGCGACCCAAAAAAAAACCGTAAATACCGAGTTTAGAGCTAAAACGGTCAATTTTTTGTAGTTTGAGCTGCCATATTGGATCCGCCATTTTCAATTTTTATATTTGGACTCCAGGTTCGTAATCAGCAACCCAAAAAACCCCTAGATACCGACATGAGAGCTAATTAATAATTTTTTTGTCGTCTGAGTCCGCCATATTGGATCAGCTAATTTGAATTTTGATATTTTGAATCCAGATTCGCTACTAATAATCCAAAGAACCCCTAAATACTGAGCTTAGAGCCAATCAGTAAAGTTTGTGTAGTGTGAGTCCGATATTTTGAATTTCTATATTTTGACACCAGATTCCTAATCAGCGACCCAAAAAAATCGCTAGATACCGAGTTTAGAGTCAATCAGTCAATTTGTTGTAATTTGAGTCCGTCATATTGGATCCGCGATTTCGAATTTTTATATTTTGAATTCAGATTCGTAATCAACGATCTGAAAAAAAACCTAAATACTGAGTTTAGAGCCAATCAGTCAATTTTGTTTAGTTAGAGTCCGCCATTTTGAATTTTGTTATTTTGTCACCAGATTCGTAATCAGCGTCCCAAAAGACCCCTAGATACCGAGTTTTGATCCAATCGGCTATTTTTTGTGGGTTGAGTCCGCGATATTGGATCCGCCATTTCGAATTTTTATTTTTTGAATTCAGGTTCGCAATCAACGATTCAAAAAAAACCTCTAAATACTGAGTTTAGAGCCAATCGGTCAGCTTCACGTAGTTTGAGTCTACCATTTTGAATTTTCATATTTTGACACCAGAATTGTAATCAGCGACCCAAGAAACCCCCAGATACCGAGTTTAGAGCCAATCAGTCATTATTTGTGATTTGAGTCCGCTACATTGGATCCGCCGTTTCGAATTTTTATATTTTGAATTCAGATTCGTAATCAACGATTCAAAAAACCCCTGAATACTGACTTTAGAGCCTATCAGTCAATTTTGTGTAGTTTGAGCCCGCCATTATTAATTTTTTCATTTTGACACCAGATTCGTAATCAGCGACCCAAAAGACCCCTAGATACCGAGTTTTGATCCAATCGGTTATTTTTTGTGGCTTGAGTCCGCCATATTGGAGACATTTCGAATTTTTATTTTTTGAATTCAGATTCGTAATCAAAAATTCAAAGAAAACCCCTCAATACTGAGTTTAGAGCCAATTAATTATCTTCGTGTAGTTTGAGTCCGCCATTTTGAATTTTCATATTTTGACACCATATTCGTGATCAGCAACCCAAAAAACCCCTAGATACCGATTTTAGAGCTAATCAATAATTTTTTTGTCGTTTGAGTCCGCCATATTGGACCCGCGAATTTGAATTGTCACATTTTGACACTAGATTCGTAATCAGCGACCCAAGAAACCCCTAGATACCGAGATTAGAGCCAATCAATCATTATTCGTGGTTTGAGTCCACCATATTGGATCCGCCGTTTCGAATTTTCATATTTTGAATTCAGATTTGTAATAAACGATCGAAAAAAACTCTGAATACTGAGTTTAGAGCCAATCAGTCATTTTTGTTTAGTTTGAGTCCGCAATTTTGAATTTTTTTATTTTGACACCAGATTCGTAATCAGCGACCCAAAAAAAAAAACCTAGATAACTAGCTTAGAGCCAATCAGTCAATTTTTTGTAGTTTGAGTCCCCCATATTAGATCCACCGTTTTGAATTTTTACATTTTAACTTCAGATTCGTGATCAGTGATCCCATGAACCACTAAATACCAAGCTTAGAGCCAATGAGTTCATTTCTTTAGTTTTGATCTGCTATATTGTGCCCGCTATCTTGAATTTTGAAATCTTGTCCCTAGATTCGTAATCAGCGACCAGAAATACTTCTAGATACCGAGTTCAGAGCTAATCAATAATGGCGGATCAAAAAAATTATAAAATCGAAGGATTATATGATAAAAATGGGCGTAATAAGTTGTTTTTTCATCGATTAATTTAAATCTGATATCAAAATCGAAAAATTCAAAGTGGCAGATCCAATGTGGCTGATCAATAAATTTGAAAATCAAAGAATTTCAATAAAAATGAGTATCCTAAGGTATTCGGGTCCACTCAATTCACATATGTCAGAAATTTGAAATTTGGGATCCAATATGGCGGATAAAAAATTGGAAAATAGTTAGATTTTGATAAAAATAAGCATAATAAGTTGTCTTGGATCGATGAATTCAAGACAAGGCAAATGATCGATGAATTCAAATCTGATAACAAAAGCCAAGAATTTAAAGTGGCGGATCCAATATGGCTGATCAATAAATTTAAAAATCGAATGATTTTTATAAAAATGGGTATGCTAAGGTGGATAGGTCCGCTGAATTCACATGTGTCAGAAATTAGAAATTTATGATTCAATATGTCGAACCAAAAATTGGAATAGTTAGACTTTGATAAAAATGGGTATAATAAGTTTTCTCGTGTCGATGAATTTAAATTTGACATTAAAATCCAAAAATGTAAAGTAGCGGATTCAACATGACGGATGAATAAATTTGTAAATCGAAGGTTTTTATTACAAAAATGGGTATCCTAAGGTGCTTAGATTTGCTGAATCTGCATGGGTTAGAAATTTAGAATGTAGGATCCAATATGGCGGATCAAAAATTTAAAAATCGTTAGATATTTCCTGTTTGGAAAAAAATTAATTAATTCCAGAAACGTACTCTGGTGGATTCTTCTTCTCTCTTTGTGTGATCAGCAATGAATCGAATGCCTTCGATGGCCTTATAGAGTTCTGGGCAGTGATGCCAGTGGTGTAGAGATTTACAAAGAGCGTCCACACTTTCCTCCGTAGGCAACTGCTGAGGTGGAGCTGGAGTGCTTGTTGGAGTCCCGTGAATGCGACATGAGCTTCCCAAATTTACTCCTTCCATTTCCCTAAAATGAAAGAATAAAAATTAGTTAAGGTAGGCGCGATCCCATCCTATCCTACCATCCCCTCAATTCCCCCCACCCCTCACTTCCACCCCCACCCTAACCCCCCTCATATCCTCCACCCGCCTTCAGTTCCCCTCCCCCACTTCTTATTACTTTCTTCCAACACCCCTCACTACTCTATCACTACCTCGTCCCCTCCCTTGTCCCTGCCCTCAACTCCCCCCCAATTTCTCCTCGCC
>JAUMHM010000005.1:1040734-1056667 GCA_032362435.1 Melikaiella ostensackeni
GTGGGCTGTGTATTTGGAGGAATTTCGGGCATAGGCTTCCGTTTTCTTTGTTGTCGGGATATTAGTTTTGGCCTTTTGTTCGGGATTTTTGCCATCGACCACGTGGTCGCAAATACGTATTATTTCCGTTGAGCTCACGCGCTAGATTGTTGACCGGGTTCTGCTGAGTTCTGTCTTTTGTTCACCGCTAATTTCGAAATTTAAATAAATTGTGAAAACAGTCGAGCTTTGCATGAAAAGAAAGGAGAATGCCGTTGTGATTTCAAGAACCACCCCTGAGGTCCACGTCCTGAACCTTCCTTCCTCTTTGAAAGATTTGAAAATAGAAAAGTAACAACAATTGCCGGGTCAAAAATAAAATAAAATCAGGTTCGAACTTTTCAGATTTTCTTCTTTTTTTATCCGTTCTGCGAATAGAGGCCTGGCTGGCGCCCAAATACCGTACGTGTCGATATACGTATATGCCATGAGTGAGGGGTCAAGTAAGAACTCTCCTTCTCAGACCAGTCACAGACGTGCCATCCCCCACGGGACGTTAGAAAGGGACAAGGGTGTGACCTTAATTATTTCTGTGATCATTCCCAGGGGTGTCTTCACACCTCGACACGAGACATCGGCAAGAGGTTGGATGTGACTTAAACTATTTATGTGACTAATCATAGGGGTGCTTTAATGCTCCCTATGAGACACTAAAAAGGGGTAGAAGTGCTACTTAAATTACTTCTGTGACCAGTCACAGGTGTGCCTTCCGCCCTCCCATCATGAGATACTGAAAAGGGTTAGCGGCTTGACCTAAACTAAACGGGAAAACACGAAATTTTTATAGCTTCAGTGAGTTTTGACCTTGAAAGCGACATTTGTGGGTATTTTCAATATTATATTCGTATTCAATGCGTCAAAATACATGCGTATAGGAAGTTTCAAATTAATCGGAAGTAAGCGCATTTCTTAAGTGCACCTATATAAAATTATAATTTTACTTATAACTTATATTTCATATTATTTTTATTCATATTAAATCTAATTAATTAATTTTTTTGGATGAATTATGGAAAGAGGAGAAAGCGAAGGCTTAGAGTAAATTGGAAAGCATAGAGAACAGGCAGAGAGAAGGTGGAGAAAGAGATTAAGAACCTGATGAGAGACATCAGTGCACAAGTCACAGTGGAAGGGATGAAGAGACTAGGAGGGAAGAAGGAAAGGAAAAAATGTATTTCTTTAGTGAAATTAGGGAGTGAGTAGGAGAGGTATGCAGCTATGGAGAAGAAGAATTTGTTGAGAGGAAGGAGTGAATGTGTAGGGTATTAATAGAATACTTAAATAGGTATTAAATATATAAATAAACATAGAAGTATTATAGTATGCATAAGAGTGAAAACGATGATGAGGTACAAAGGGCAGGCTGTGTACGGTTGAGTCAGTCTGTTATCGTCCAAGCCCAGTGTATGATGGTTTCCTTGAATAAATATGACTCCCTCCAAAATCTTGTGAAATTATTTAATATAAGCCTCATATCTCACAGGAAGAATTGAAGAAGGTCTAAAGTGGTTGGAGAGAAAAAGAAAGTGAATAATCGAGTGGAAAGCATGGGCTCAAAGGAATAAAGATGGTAAGGTAAAGATTGCGAGAGACAGAATATGGGTAAACAGAGAGGTCTGGATTTGGGACGATGAATTAAAAGACCTGAGGGAGGGCAGGAAACAAGAAGTGAATGAAGGGGAAAAAAGGGAGGATAATGAGAATACAGGTGTTACGAGGGGAGGGTTTTAAACGACAAGAGAAATTTAATGCTAGGAAGAAAGTAGGAAAATGCAAAAATAGAGACGTGAAAGTAGCGTTTTGAGATGTGTCAGGGTTGAAAAACTAGGACGAAGGATTCTGGGTGGAATCGCAAACGTGGGATGTGATAAGGTTGAGCGAAACGTGGGTGGATGAGAAGGAGTGGAAAGGCATGGTAAAAATATTACCGAAGATATGTGTGGAAGATGCAAGCAGCGAGAAAGGGTCACGTAAAAGGGAGAGACATGGGTGGCATGGTGTCAGGGATAAGAAAGGAAATGGTGATAGAAGGAGAAAAGGAAGAGGATACGGAAGAAAAGGACGGAACAATGGTTAAAAGAATAAAAGTAGGAAAAGTGGTTGTGGCGGTCGCATGCGTGTACAAAGAGCCGTAGGGGAAAGAAGTAAGGATGGGGGAAAGGATATTGAAAGTGAGCAATCGGGGGGAAGATAAGTTAGGAAAATTAACAGGAAAAATGGAAAACGAGGAGGTAGGGAGTATGGGAGAGGAAGGAGTAGACACGCTGCTAGAAAAACTGAAAACAGTAATTGATAAGGTAAGGTAGGAGGTGAGACCGAGAAGAGATGGAGGGAGGGTAGGAAAGAGGAGGCAGGAAGGGAAAAAATGAGAAAATCGGGATGGATGAGTGTACGAAATATTTCCAGAGACTGCTAAGGTCTATTTTTGATATTTGAATAAATTTTTTTATAAATAAAATTAATTGATTGAATCTTGGAATACCTGAATGTGTCGAGGATCATTGTGAAGAGGACGAACTTCCCAAGAAGAGGTACTACTAGTGAAGTAGGTGGAATGATTTCGGCGAGCAAGAGGAAGAACACAGTCAGTGATAGCAGAATCGAAATGGAAAGGCTGACCTGAAATTATAAAATAGTTTTTTTGCTAGGTACCTACTTTGAATTAGAGCATATACAAATATTCTCAAGGTTCAATAACAATTAATATTCAGCTTTGTTATAGATAATTTAAGTTGACAAATAGAACACTTACATCTTTTTCTCGCGCAAAATTTGTTTTCCCATCTGATATGTATCAAAATAGTTTACTAAACTTCATAGATGGCTAAACATAATATCTAGCTTTGTTATAAATAATTAAGTTTAAAAAATAGTTTAATAAATTTGATAGCAACAAAGTTTGAGAGAAGAATATAATGATTGAGCTGAAAAGTTGCAAGTGCGACATCAGTGAAAATAAAGGGCGAAGCTGAAATTAAAAGCGAAGAAGGGCATAGTATAATACACTACATGATATATTTATATATCTTTCATTTTGTCAAGTATTAGGCAGTCTTTTTACGACTTTTGACCTTTTCAATCATGAGCTTGGAACCCGACAAAGATAAAACAATATAACTTTAGCTGAATTATAAAGCGACTTGGGAGCACTTTAAATATCGGTTCGAGGTCGAGAGTCCGTAGAATAGAGGAGGTCGAGGGATGATAAGTTATTGTGCTAAAAGTACATGCACCTGACGAAAAAGCAGGGACTGCTCTTTGTTCTGGCCTTTCTGCTCTGTCTGCGATTCTCATCTTCTAACCACTTTCCAACCTTCACTTTCACTTTTCTTTCAAAAATAAATTTTTCTGAAGTACATCTGATTATCAATATAAAATAATATCTTATGTATTAGAAACAATATTTACAAAGACAAACCGTACTTATGTATATGTTTACAACTAATTAGTAACAAATTTTTCATAGATTAAAGGTGAAAAGTTAATGGCCAGAGAGGTCAGCTTTCAGAGACATTTAAATTATATTATCTGTAAGGAAATGAGAAATTACTCACCTTTTCGCCACTATCGCTTGGAAGGTAAAATACCAACACCGTGAGAAAAGATATCCCCATACAGGGGATAATTAGATTTACAGTGTAGAAGAGTGTTTTTCGTCTCATGGTGATGTTGAACGTGATGTCGAGATAGGGCTCGTCACAACACGTATAAAACTTTTCATTCCTGTAAAAAAATGTAAGTATTGAATATAATCACGAATCATCTTCCCCATGCGTTTCTCTCACTTCCTTCTCTACTATCCCAATCCCTTAAAAATATTTTTCTCTAACCTCCACTTCTCTACCTTTTATCCTTCCACTTTCTTTTTATTTCACGCATTCTTTCACTACGACGCTTTCATCACTCTCTAATACTTTCTCTTCAAATCTATATGCTTTTCCCCTGTTTTCACGTGTATGTACTCTCTGTCAACTTCTCCCAATACTACATATCCCGATTAGGACTTATCTAGCACAATCGTCCATTTTATACACCTTTCTTGCACTCCTTTCACCATTCCATACTTCTTTCATCTCCCAATTTCCACTCCATATAACATTACACTGGCAACCAACGCATCGAACAACGGCAACCTTCTGAATTCCTTCAAAAATAATCTCTTTCCATTTCCCCATACTTCTTTTCTAGGTATTCTGGCCTTCCTTAGTCTTTCCTTTTCATCATCTACACTGCCATTTCTCCTAAACAGAAAACCCAGATAAACAAACTCTTCAACTTCTTCTATCATCTTGTCTTTCCATTTCCATCCCTCTTCTCTATTCCTCCCACCCCCTCTTCTGAATCTCAATATTTTTTACTCATTCGCATTCAGCACTAATTTTTTCTTGTCTAAGTATCTCTCCTTCCTCTCTTTCCGGAATCAATATGTCGTCAGCATATGCCAGCGTCCAGAATTTTGTCTTTCCTACTCTTATCCTTTCTTCTAGCCGCTTTTTAAATTCCTCCTCTATATCCGCTATCAATACTGCAAAAATTATGGGGCTCAATAGACAGTGAAACCCTTGCCTTAAACCCATCTCCGACCAAAATGCATTCGACTCTTTACAAAGAAGGGTAGAACAAATATAGTCAAAGCACAATGAAAAGTATAAGGGAACTAAAGTGAAGAAAGAGCAAACTACTTGAGAGGGAAGGGAGAAAGAGGAAGTCCTAAGATAATAGCCACAGCGAGGTGTGGAAATAAGGAGGAGGCAAATCGGTACAGCATGAATGAGGAGAAAAAGAGTTATGTTTTGTGTGGTCTGCAAATAGTTGGAGTAGAACATTGGCTGGAGGATTGCATGGATATGGTGGAAGGAGGAATGCCATTGGAAAGGGTACTGCATGAAAATGAGAACAAAGGGACAGTGGCTTGGTGGAGGAAATTAGTGGAAACTAGGAAGGACAAGCAAAGGAGTTAATAATACTATGTAAATAAACACTGAACGTACTTACACCGTACGCTCATCACAGGCTTGAACTGCTTAAGTAGGGATAAGCGTGGCTGAGGCCAAACCATGGAGCATGAGAGGGGATAGAGAAGCAAGCGTATGGTCTCTCTCACTCTCATGCTGCATGGTTGGACCTCAGCTACGCTTATCCCCACTTTAGCGGTTTACGCCTGCGTCCAGCGTACGGTGTAAGTACATTCATGTAAAAACTGGGAGTAGGTAAAGTTTAAATTAGGATTTAAGGTGTTAGCATAAGGATAGAGGAAAAGAGCGAACGAAAGAAAACAGCGAGCAAAGTAATAAAGTTGAGCGAATAGAGCGAAAATTGGAAACCGAGCGACGAAGGCACGAAAGTCCACAAAGGAAATGTTTTATTGTAATTGAGATTATATAAGTTATACATAGTAGTTAAAGTGGGCCGCCCCTGGGACTTTGTGGTGTAAACGCGTGTAGCTGCATCATGGGGAAAAATCGATATAAAAAAGTCATTAAAGTGTCTGTAGAGTGAGAGCTGTGCTATTTATTTTAAGATTGATTGTAAGTGGCTGAAGGGAAATAGTCATTAACCTAACCTAACCTAACCTCAGAGGTGACGTTAGGTTTTCCGCATTTCGAGAATCTCTTCGTGAATTTTCGGCACGGGTATGTATCAGCCCGTATTTCACGATTATAACTTAACCCCCGTAGTGTCCGGAGTTGCATTCTTGAGTTAGTTCCCACAGACGCCTGCAACGGTGCTAACTGTTAACGTCACGCCCTGTTTACTATTATTGGTAATAGGAAAATTTTAAAGTTTTTATTATTTTTTAATAAAATGAAGTGAAAAAGATGTGAAATATCAAAAAAGTGGTTTAGTTATAAGTTTAAAAGCATCTCAAGTTATATTTTGCTTTTGCAAATGGGTGGGGCACGGTGTATAGCTCCTAAGTGTGATCTGGGATATGACTGCAATAAAGAGACGGTACACAAATTAAGCGTGCCAAAGTGTACAAAAAAAAACAAAAAAAAAAAAAAGGAAAAAGTGGCAACGAGCTATCAATAGGGTCCATATTGTTTTAAAAGCTGGGCAGGTGGTTCGCCAAAAATATTTCCTTCCCGAAGATATACTATGGGGATGGGAGGCCAAAGGTGCCAACGGCAAAGTAATAAAAGTACGTATGTATATATGAAGATTGAGACTTCAGCTATACTTATTATTAAAAAGAAAAATATTACTATATATTGCTAGATTACTAAAAATTACTAAAAATAATATTATTACAAAATATTATCATTTATTTATAAAATAAATATTTTTCTTTAAAAAAAGATATTCTCACGTTATTTATCTTTTCAACCAATATGTTCATTATTCTTATTACAATAATTCTGATTTATTATTTAAATGATAATATAAAAATTATATTACTTCTCGTGCAGATTCTTATTGTGTGGAGTTTATTTAAATTCGCAAAATTTTAGTTAGAAATCTATGTATTAAAAAAATTCAGGCTTGTTCTTAATTTTCTAATTACGTTTTCCCCTTCATATTCAAATTAATCTTTTGTGAAAACCATTTCCAAATATTCAGCAAATCTTAGTATTTAAATTTTGATCATTTTTAATTGTTCATGAAATTGAAAAACAATTTTTTTTCATGTTTACATTAAATTTTCCATGTATCACTGTGTACTTTTCGGGAGTGATGGCACAGTTGGCGCCGCCTGCAGCCTCATGAGAGAACTAACTTAAGAATGTAACTCCGGACACTAACGGGGCGCCATTTTATTCTCTGATGCATACCCCTTCTTTTTGGCGGTTTTTATGCCAAGCTGTTCAGTTTAAATATTTCACTGGAGATGGCAAGCCAAGCCAATACTAGCAAGGGAACAGCTGGTCACTCGCCAATAATAATAACTAAAAGAAAACCAGGAAGACCTTGCAAAAAAGATAAACTTAGGAAGACGAAGAGCAAAAGTTCGAAAAGTAAGGAAGACTATCTGACGCAGGGCTCACAAATAAAAAATCAGACAGAATTACAATTACGCGATGAACTAGAGTTACTAGAGAATGATAGTAATGAAATAAGGAGTGACGCTGGAAATTCAAACGGGGATCTAATGGTGGAAACCGAAATTTTCAGCACGAGAGCAATAACGAAGACTTGTGTGATTTGGAATGTAGTTCTAATAATACAATTATGTCGCAACCGGGGAATGTGGAAGATTTTCTGACATTGAAAAGCGAGACAATCCTAGAAACAATGTTTGGAAAAGTGCTTGATAATTGGTGGGAAAGTAAAGTGATGCTACAATTACAGGAAATTAGGAAAAAAGTGGGGAGCTTGGAGAAATCTAGATATTGTGATTTTGGTGAGGATGTGGGAGCAGCAAAAGAGGTGACAATCACAAAAAGAATTCTGTAATAGTGAGAGGATTCCGCTCAAGAGGCCGATATTTGTGAAGGGACATTCAAGAAACTTTGTTTGCATATACAGTAGGGTGGTTCAAAAAAATTAAAGTTCCTTCGATTTGCGGGCTCACCCCCCAAAAAGCTTCCATTTGGTGAAAAAACTGCGATTTTTCTTCAAATTTTTTGAACGAGGAGATCTTGGATCCTACGGGGGTTAAACCACCCTCAACTGTAGAAAATCCATATTTTCTCACAGGTTTGATAAAATAATTTCTAGTTTTGCCTAAATCGTAGAAAGTGGTCAGGAAAGGGAATAAACTGAGAAAGTATATAAAAGTTGAAAAACCTCCCCCAGAAATTAAGAAACACCCGTTCTTTGAACAAAAAATGAAATTTCGAACTTTCTGCAGTTTCTATTGCGAATATTTCATGGATTTGAATTAAAATAATCACAAAAATTAATCAAAAAATATTAGCTACAAAATAGATAACATAAGGCACCCTTAGTGGTCAAAAACTACCTCTTTTAAATTTTTTATTATAGATTTCTTATTTAATGAAAGAAAGTCTAAGATAGGATAAATGACCCTTAGACGTAAAAAATTATATTTTCTCGTACAATACATAAAACTAATTTTATTTTTGCCTACAAATTGTAAACTAACATCAGGAAAGGTAAGGAAATGAAAATGTGCAGAAATGTGGAAAAACTACCATCAGAAATTTGAAAAACTCCCCTTTTTTAAAGAAAGAATTATTTTCGGCTATGTTTTGCAGTAAAATACGGTATGTTTTTCAAATTCTCCCCAGTCCTTGTGTCAATTGTTTTTAGTTGAAAACGTCATCTACCTTATGTCTTCAGTTATTGTTAGTCTTGAGTAAGAAAAAGTTATTCATCAGGTGTTTTACATGTTTTTTTATAATTTTATACAAATTTTATTTCATTTCCCTCTGTTCTCGATGTATAGTATTAATTATAGCGGCCGCCACAGGGGACAGCTAGTTGGCTATATCATGGAGCAAGTGGGAGAGGAATGGAGAAATTACAAGATTAAAAATTTTAACTCGGACTGAATCGGATTACTTGACAATAGTTTTTAAACTGAAAGTGAAAGAATCTCAGAGGGTGAAGGAAGATGAAAAATAAAAGTACTAGGCGCCAAATATTATAAGAAAGAATTACGGCTCCTAATGGAAAACTTTTAGGAAGAAATAGATACTGAGGAGGATTTAAGTTCAGAAGATAAATGGGAAAGAATCACCACTATTATAAGAAAGGCTGCGAGAGAATGTGGAATGTCTGAAAAATGCGGACCAAGAAGAGGGGAAGTGGGGTGAAAAACGAAAAAAAAATTAGCTGAACTAGACGAATGTGATAGACAGAAGAAAGTTGTCTAGGATAAGCTCTCATAAAAAATCCGAAAATGATGAGGTAACCGCCGCAAAAAGTTATTTTTGTGAGTAATTATGAGAAAAGTTAGAGAAAAAATGAAGAAATTGTGAAAGAAAGGCAGAAAATGATAATAGAGGTAATGGAGATGAAGAAAATAAGGCAGGAGGAAAGGAGAGAGGGAATGAAGCAAGAAATTAGGCGGGGAATGGCCGAACCTAATAACAAGGTAGAGGAGTTAGAAAGAAGAAAGTAGAAAGATTGAACCAGGAATTTGGGGCGGGGGCAGGGGGATCGGAAACGAAAATAAGGAAAGATTGAGAAAAACAGAGAGAAGAATGGAAAGGAAAGAGACGGAGGAAAGAGGCAGAGGAAAGAAGAAAGACTATGGTAATAAAGGGTCTAAGATTAGAGGAGAATGAATCAAAATAAGGCGTGAAAGAAGTGCTAGAGAGGATAGATGTAAAGGTAGAGGTAAAAGGAAGTGAGAAGTGTAAGAAGGGAAGGGGGAAGAAGAGATCAAATGGCGCTGGTGAAATTAAAGAATAGAGAACATAAGAGGGAAGTGATGACAAAGAAAAGGGCGTTATACAGATGTGCTGAGAGAATAGAGGATGATTTGACATGGAAAGAAAGAAATATGCAGTTCAAGTCAAGGAAAATAGCAGAAAAGGAAAGAGAGAAGATAAACAACATGAGTGTAGTATGGGAGAATACATATAGAAGGCATTTGGTGGGATTGAGACGAAGAGAGGGAAGAGCTTAGTGAAATGTGAGGAGACGGGCAAGGAGGTGAGAAAGAAACGAAAGGGAGAAATATAAGATACAGGGGGGAAGGTACAGTGATAAGAAATGAAAGGAGGAAAGAATGGAGGATATGTTTCTGAAATATAGCTAGCTTAGAAAGAAAGGATAAGGAGTTTATGGAAAATTTGAGGCAGTGGAAAGTCGTGGTGATAATGGAAACATACTTAGATGAGAGAAGATGGGAAAGTGTAAAAGAAAGTCTACCGAGGGAATACAGGTGGGAGGTACAAGAAGCAAAGAGAAAAAAACAAAAAGGGCAGAGCAATGTGAAAAATGGCGATAGGAGCAAGGGAAGATTTGATGGAGAAGAAAAAAGGTAGGAATAGGTTGAAAGAATATAAAGAAGGGTTAATGGAAGACGAGTTAAGAATTGGAAAGGAAAGGTGGAAGATAGTAGGGGTATATGTAAATGGAGATATGGAGGAGAAGACACAGGAGCAAAGGGAGTTAATGTAAGAAAAAGAAGAAGGAGTGAATCTAATCATAGGGGAAGACTTTAATGCAAGAATAGGAGAAAGAGGAGAAAAAAATAGGGTGAAAAAGGGGATGAGACTAGGAGGAATTCCGAAGGCAAAGTGGTGAATGAACAGAAAAGGAAATTGCTGAATAGATTGGAGGAGCTAGGATGGCTGATCTTAAACGTGAATATAAGGTGTTACAAAGAGGTGGAAGAAAGAGGAAAGAGGGCCGTAGGATTGACGTGATGGGAAGATGAAAGAAGAGATTTTTTAGAGATCGAGGGATAGGAGGTGAAGGAAATTTAGGCTATGAGAAATTTGAAAAAAGAGATAGAGAAATGTAAGTAACATATAAATGGGGGAGGATAGGAGAATCAAGATACAACAAATGGTATAAGATGATGAAAAGAGGATTGACAAAATATCTCTAAAGAGGATGAAGGGAGATGAACAAGAGTAGCTAAATGAAGACTGGGAAATGAAGTGAACGAAGCAGTGTATCGGAAAAAGGAGAAGGGGAAATGCAGAGTATGTGATGGGTAGAGGAGACATGGGAGAATGTATAGCTGACAGAAAGTAACTTGAAGTAATTTAATTTGGGATGTCATTTAAAACTACAGTTTATAAATAATAATGATTAATTGATGATTAAATGATTACCTTACGGCTGGAACTTCTAAAATGTCCCATTCGACGGAAGGATAAAATTCAGATAAGTCTACACCAATATCCACAACATTACTGCCTCGAATCTCGTCGTTGTGCCTCAGGTCGACCTGGAATATAAAAATGTATATAAAATTTCCTTGTTTCAGAGTAGTCACGACAGCTTTGCTTTTAATATCAAAGAGAATTCAAACCACGATTTTATATTTTTAAAAAAGTAAATAAAAACGAATTAAATAAATAAAACAAAATACGTTTTTCAGTACTCTTTGAACCAAATAGCAATGCAAACTTTTTATAGAACTTTGTTTATATTTAAGAAATTATAAGAATAAATTTAAATTTAAATTCTTCCTTAACGTCTAAAATTTTAACAACAAAATTCTTAAAAGTGAAAAAAACCAAAAATCCAATGATCAAATCTGGAGAAAACACTCTTGAAGAAAATAAAAACAAAATTCTCAACAAGTCAAAACCCATGAGGAATCCAGGATGTTCTAATAATCAAATAAAAATAAAAACAAAAAAGACGAGAGAAAAAAAGGAAGAGGATTTGGTTTTTTGAATTTCCAAAATTTTCATAGTTAGAATTTGTTTCCAGTTTTAATCAATTTTAAACTATAATATCGTAATAATATTTTGGATTCATTAATCTCTTAATTAAAAGCATAATTATATTGATGAATTTTGACGTAATATGAACGGATTATTAGAAAGTTTGTATATATGGAACTATTGATGGATCAAATTCGCTAAAGACTATTAGTTTCAGATTTCGTTTTTGCTCCTCTAATACTGAGGGATTGAAAAGCAATCTTTTCATTTGAAAAATATCCACTTTTTTATTGACTCCGTTGCTCAATAACGGAGTGAAACGAGGCCACTTATGTTTCTCAATACGAAGGCTTTTCCGCTGCCAAGAGCTAAACGAAGCACTTTTAGACTGAATCGTAGCGAGTTACCTTTAAGCTTCATCGGTGCCAAAAAATAGACTCTATTTGTAAATTTTATTAACTTCGTATTTTTTTTTAAAGAAAGGATTCAGGCCTTGCATTCCCCTATTTGCTACTTTTTGCTACTTTTTCGGGATAATACTACTAAAAGCTGCACTGTTAAAATTTTTGTGATATTTAAAGCACTATCAATGAAAAAGTGTTTGAAATTTCAAAACCTTTGTGTTTAAACTAAAATTAATTCATATGTGATTTAAATTTTTTAATTTGTTTGTGTCTTAAATTAGACTTAAGTAAAAGTACATGAAATTCGCGAAGTGTTTGAAATTTGGAGCAAATATGATTGAAGTATAAATCCCATGAGCACTTGTAAAAATTTGGGCAAAAATGGAACTTTTCTAGTACTACTGTCCCAAAAATGGTTTCGGTTTATTTTATTTCGAAGAATTGCGTAGTTAAATTTAAATGTTGGACGTTAAAGAAGAATTAAAATTTTCACTTATTCTGAATTTAATTCCTACAAATGGGTTTGAAACTCCCAAAACGATGAAATAAAATTTAATAAATTTCTATCTTACTTTAAATTAAAACACATGTATATGAAATTAAAAATAGACTTATTATATATAATTATTTATGTAGATTTATTGTTATTAATGAACTTATTTACTTAAAAAATAAACTTAATAGTGTCTGAAAATTACATTAGAATATGTCGAAATTAAGTACAAGTATGTTTGAAATAAGCTTTATGTAAGTGTAGTAAAATACCACATAGTAACTTTGATATTTAATACAATTCTTTACAATAAAACGGATATGCAGGGAATTTACAATGGAAAAATAAAATTATAAAAATGACATAGAGTGTGATATGACACGATTTGCCATACCTTTTTCGGGGAATTTTTGCATTTCACATTAATAAAATACTCGTATCGACTTTTATCAAAAAAGCCCAAACGATTATTTCAATTTTCTTTTTAAAAGTTTAGTGGAATGGCAGATAGAAAGTGTTCAAGAAAAAAAAGTGAAAAAAATCTTTCTCCCCTAATAATGTAGTTGTTAAAGTTTAATTTTAAACAAAAATTGAAAAATGCATTTTCTTCAAAAACAAGCGAAATACTGTCCATAAAAAGAGTTAATACTCGGGTTAATATAAAAAAAAAACAAGATTACAGGCAATATCGACCATAAAGGAACACATTTTTTCCTTAATAATTTATCTAGTTTCTAAATTTTATTTGTTCTTGAGAAAAATTTTAAACATATCTTGAAATTCAAAACATTTTAAGTAACGTTGGTACTCTAAACCTCCCTTTTTTAAATATTTTTCAACTCAAACCCATCAGATTTTTTCATGGAAAAAGAGAATTACTTCGTATCTTTTCTTTTTTACATTTTACATGTTATATAATTTTGAATGTCTTGTTGATGTTTAAAAAGAACTGAATGAAAAACAACAAAAATCGAAATTCATTATTTTGTTAAAATATAACAATTTATGGGGTAAGACTTTGAAAAAAAAATTTTTTTAAATGGGCATCCTAGAATTCCTACACCTTTGATTAAAATAAAGACTGAGGATTTTTAACTAAATTTTTTTCTACCGTAATTTTAAAAAGCATAAGTTCCTTTCGTTTTAATTTAAGACTTGGCCATTTTTGTGTTAAAAATGAATGAAATAAACATCCCGAGTAAAGAAAATTCCATTGAAAACCCGGGTAAAGTCTCGCTAAAGTATTGGGTATGAGACAAATCAGTACTTAAGTACAAAATTTCCTTAAGAATGTTTAAAAGTCCAAAAAGTGTCAAAAGTACTAGAAAAGTTCCATTTTATTTTTTTCGAAATTCTTAAAAGTGCTGATGGGACTTATGCCCCAAAAGAGTACTGCTGAAATAGGACTAAAGTACCAAAAAAGTTAAAAATATGTCCCGTTTCACCAGGACTTTTTTCAGGACAAGAGTACCGGAAAAGTCCGACTTAATTTTTTTTTGTATTAAGCAGGACTTTTTAGTACAAAAGTATCGGAAAGTACTTTTGTCCCTAAAATTAATTAGGACTTGTAAAAATTTCAAAAAAATTTAAGTTTAAATACGAAATTCTTGATTTTTTACTTTTCAAGAATTTTGTAGCCATATTTAAATGTTCGGGCGTTAAAGAAGAATTTGAATTTAGATTTATTCTGAATATAATTTCTTAAATTTCGAAAATTGCGTGAGACTTTTCCGGGACATTTGCCCTAAGAAGATCCTGTTCAAAATGGACGTATTTTGAACTTTTTTGGTACTTTAGTTCTATTTTAACGCAGAATCTTTTTGGAACATAAATCCCATGAGCAATTGTAAAAATATTTGAAAAAAATGGAAGTTTTCTAGTACTTTTGTCCCAAAAACGCATTAGGTTTATTTTAATCACAAGAATTTTGTAATTGAATTTGAATGTTAGACGTTGAAGAAAAATTTGAATTTTGATTTATTCTGAATTTAATTTCTTGAATTAAATAAAATGATTAGGACTTTTCTGGTGCTTTTGTTCTAAGAAAGTCCTGGTGAAACGTGACATATTTTGGACTTTTTTGGTAGACTAGTCCGATTTCGGCAGTATATTTTTTGGCTGTAAATCCCATAAGCAGTTGTGATAAATTCTAAAAAAATAAAGAGGAACTTTTCTAGTAGTTTTGTCTCAAAAATTATCTTGTATTTGTAAGCATTTCAAAATGGAAAAATTAGGTGGCACTTTCTGCACTATTGTTCTAAAAAATTTTTGCTCGAAATGGACGTATTTTTTACTTTTTTGATACTTCTATTTTATTAAGACGTTTCTGAATCATAAATCCCATGAGCACTTGTTGAAATTTTGGAAAAAAAATAATAAATAGAACTTTTCTAGTACTTTTCTTCCGAAAATATTTAGGACCTGTGAAATTATCAAATGAAAATTAGGTAAAACTTTTTTGGTACTTGAATCCTATTTCAGCAGTACTTTTTTGAGATTTTTCTCATACCCAGTACCTTAGCGGGACTTAATCCGAGATCCCAATGGGATCTCAATGGGACTTTTGCTACTTGTTTAAAAGTCTGGGTTACTTAATGCTACTTATTTAAGGCACAGAGGCTACTTTTACTACTTTTTCAAAAATCATAATGTAGTGCGAGGCCTGAGGAAGAAAGTATTAACTGGAATGTCACACAATGACTGAACTTAGCAGGAAGAAATTAATTTTAAAAAAATTTACAAGTAGCACTGAAATAAGTAGAAAAAACACATTTTTCGAAAAAAATGAAGTTCTAAAATTAGAATAATAAAATTAGCAAGAAACTTATTTACTCTCTCCAATAAAACAACGCGACTGATTGACATTTTAAACTTCCTGCACGATCGTCATTTACGTGTCATAAAAAAGTCTCAAGTGACTCTCTTTAGGATATAACAAGCCCGAAGAATTTTATTATTTTTTTTTTATTCCAAAACGAGACGACAGGCTATGAAAATAAAACTAGAGATCATCAAGATCAAATTACCTACCTACTATTACGCGTATTGCAGGTCGATATGAAAGTAAGCAAATAATAATAAAAACCAAAAAATATATATAAAAAAGGGCGTTAATGGGATCTGAGATAGAGAGAGGCTAGGCACGTAATCGCGTTTCACGAGAAATGCCTGTCCAACCTTGAAGATGGCAGGAATGTAGAATTGGAATATCTCCCTTATTAGAAAAGGAACCTTCATGAGAAGTCCGCTACGATCTATAGGAATTTCCTAGTGTTCTCTAATTCCCGATTGTACATTTTACGCCCAAAGAATTATCGATTATCTATCCGACCCTATAAAATAATGTCCTTGCACTACTATTTTTAAATACATATGTTTTGATTTTAATAGAACTCTGTGCCAAACTTGTAAAATATTTTCAATCTTTCCACCGATTTCTTTATACGACCCCGCAAAAAATGTACAGAAAATGTTGAAAAAAACCCTTAAAATAAATTCAACGGACTTTGCCACTGGAGGATTTTTCCAACATTTATTGTAGAGTGATATCCGATCCCAATAGACATTTTTATCTCGAATATTTTTCGGCCGTACATGCGCGACGAATACGAGGGTCATTCAATAAATACTTAGCCTACAAAAGAAACACGAAAATTTTGGAGAAGTGGCAATTTATTTTTCCACATAATCTCCTTTTAACTCAATACACTTGGCCCAGCGATGCTCCAACTTTTTCAAC
>JAUMHM010000005.1:1066945-1096162 GCA_032362435.1 Melikaiella ostensackeni
ATTAAGGAAAATCAGTGCGGGGTGGCAAAAACAGATTTCATTCAAATAATACTTAAATACGAAAAGCACACTGTCTCTTAACAGTGACCGTATGTTAATTATATTGATTGCATGAAATGGATACATCTTGAGAGAATAATCAACCCTCACGCTAAGAGCAAAAGGGAGGTGCATCAGAGTTTGGTTGTGTCTGGATGGCAAAACCAAGGAGCCAGGATCTCCCTTGATTTCCGAATATAAAAAGCATTATCTAAACACCTTTGTAGGCCAGTGTAGGTCAGACGATCAGCGCAGTGGAGTTTGGTCGAGAATCTATACTTGCTCAGAGTTTAGAGCCTTGTACAAACATCACTTAAGCCAGTGAATTCTGGAACTTTAACCCGCTAAACATCTAGTCTCGGTTTACATCTCAGACGAAATCAGTAACGTCAGTGACAAAAAACCCAGTCAGTGTAATTACAAACCTAAAAGGACTTAATGCCCCCTCAATCCAGAGAGTCTACAAGGGAATCAACACTCTTAATTCTAAACCTGACGGTGAGTCTCAATCAATTCGCCCATTTAACATTCATTCCTTAATCCTCTTTTATCTGAACAAAAAATTAACAGCTTGTTCTTTCCAGTTGGAGAATTGAGTCTAAAGGCTATCCAGCCTGACACTCAAATACACCTGTCCTTCAACTTTCGTGTCTCTTCATTACATTATTCTCTTGTACCGTTTTTCAAAAAACTGTGTATTATGAATTGTCTGTACTGACTCGTTGAATTGTGTACTCATCCCCAAGTTGTGATCTCTCCCGATTACAACCTAATCGAGCAAACTAGGAAATATGAATGTATGGGTACGTTTTAGGACGTAATACTACCAGGATCAGTTAGTGACAAAACGAACTTCAGCCCGCTCACTTCTGGATTCACTCAGTTAAGTCAGTGAATTTCGGAACTTCAAATCTCTAACATCCAGTCATTGTTTACATCTGGACCAAAATCAGTGACGTCAGTGACGGAAAACCCAGTCAGTGTAATTATTACCCCAAAAAGGTTCAACGCCCTCTCATCCAGAGAATATACGAGGGATTCAACGATCTCAATTCTAAACTTAACGGTAAGTCTCAATCAATTCGTATTTCTGATATTTATTCTTTAATGCTGTTCCATCTGAACAAGAAATAAATAACTGTTTGTTTCTAGTTTGGGGAATCGAGTCTAAATGCTATGTAGCCTCAAATACACAAATACACATGTCCTTCAAATTTCGTGTCCCTCCCTTACAACATTATTTTCTTGAACCTTTCTTCATAAGCTGATTGTGTATTGTGGATTGTTTGTACTGACTCATTGACTCGTGTTCTCGTCCCCAAGTTGTGATCTTTCCCGATTACAACCTAATCGAGCAAACTAGGAAATATGAATGAATTTGTACGTTTTAGGATGTAACACCACCAGGGTCAGTGAGTGATATCTCAAACTTCAGCTCGCTTACATCTAGATTTACTCAAATGAGTCAGTGAATCCTCGAACTTCGAACCACTAACATCCCGTCTCTGTTTACATCTCGATCAAAATCAATAAGGTCAGCGATGGAAAACACAGCCAGTCTAATTACAACCCCAAAAAGGTTCAACGCCTCCTCATTCTAGATAGTAGACAAGGGATTCAACGCTCTCAATTCTAAACCTGTCGGTAAGTCCCAATCAATTCATCTTTTTAAAATTCCTTTTCTTATCCTCTTTTATCTGAAAAAGAAATTAATTATTGGTTCTTTTCAGTTTTGGGAAGCAAGTCTAAACGCTATGCAGCCTGCAACTCAAATACATCTGTCATTCAACTTTCGTTTTTCTTCATTACAACATTTTTCTCTTTTACTTTTTTTCCTAAACTGATTGTGTATTGTAAATTGTGTGTACTGACTCGTCATCTTGTGTGCTTGTCCCCAAGTTGTGATCCCTCCCGATTAGTACCTAATGAAGCAAATTAGAAAGAATATGAATGTACGGGTAAGTTTTAGGACGTAAAACTACCAGGGTCAGTTACTGACATCTCGAACTTCAACCTGCTTAAATCTAGAATCACTCAGTTAAGTCAGTGAATTCCGGAACTTCAAGCCGCAAAACTCTGGTCCCCAAGTTGTGACCTCTTACGATTACAACCCAATCGAGCAAATCAGGAAATATGAATGTATGGGTACGTCTTAGGACCCAACAACGAGAACATAACTTTTCTAAAAGACGTCAATGTAACAAAGTAAAAGATACTTAGTGACTATGACACATTTTATTGACACACTAAATCTAAAGGTATCAATTTGATCTGCAGCAGACTGATCGAAAAATGCAACAGTTTTGTGTGTCTTTATACTGATACAGATTGTCGTATCAATTGAATACCATTGCAGCAAAAACGATGTCTTCAGGTTTACTGTGGAAAAAATTGTTAGATAAACTTTTGATTATCTGTGCACGCCGAACATCTGTGGTCACCTTTGCCCTAAATAAGAATTATAGTAAATTGTTTTTCGCTCATATGAATTTCGGTAAAATAAACATTAGGGAATATGAAATCTGGGAGAAAGGAAGCCTTCTTGTTTGCGTTGAAAATTTCGTATTTCGTATTTTATGAGAGAAAACAGCTTCGTATGCTTTTACGAGAAACATAAGGTAATAATATAGTATTGGTGGGGTTGTCCAGCACTTCAGAAACTACCCTGTCACTGTAACTCGAGCTCGTATCTCAAGAGTCGTAACCCAAGTGTAAGTGTTATAGTGTTTCGCGGATTTTCCTGGAGGCATTTCTCGACGAAATGCTGTTAGATTGTTAGATGTTCAACAAGGGGAGAAAAGTCTATATTTTCGGGAACAAAAGACACTGTTATTTTAATGGATTTTTTTAGGAAATAGGAAAATTTATTTTGAGCTTTATAATAAATTTCAAAAAAGAAAATTCTTTTTAAAAAAAGACTGCGTTGCAAAAGCTGTAAAATATTATTTAACTTTCAATTCTAATCCGAGTATCTAAAATTGTCATTTTTCTATTTTTCGTGACTTCCAATTGAACAAACGTCATATTCTGAGCATTATTTAGTACCAATAGACATTTTCATGAATGTTTTCATAAGAAAAACAATAAGATATGGCTTGTCATGCTTTTCATTGGAAAAGTTAGATCTTATCAAACTTTACATAATTCAATAGATATAGTCTGAACTTATAATGTGTTCTTGTTTATAATACGTATTCCTTGAGAATAGAAGGTATCACGTGGATCAAGAATTTTGAAATTTAACGTAAAAGAGGAATATTTTTTAGAGCTCGAGCTATAATATTTGATAGACCTAGAAAGTGCAAAGGGATTTTTGGTACATATAAAATTTATATGTACCAAAAATCGATTTCATTTAATATGTTTTAAAATATTGATCTTATCGAAATATATTTTGCATAAAAGTTGTATATCTAATCAAGAAGCATATTTGATTGAAAATAACTTTTCTCCCTACGACTAATGGTTTTCGAAAAAAAAAAAAATGAAGCCATGAGTAACTAAGGGCCACCTTAGGGAGCCTCCACAAACTACGCGGACAGTTTTTCTTTTGGTTATATCGTTGCGTCCTTTTTAACTTCATAGCAATTTTATTTCCGTCTCCATGTAAACAAAAGAAAAACTGTCCACGCAGTTTACGGACGCTCCCTTACTGATTATCAATTTTGATAGTTTTAGCTCAATTTATTCGACTAACTGAAATTTCTATTGATTGTCTGATCTGTTTTTGTTCGTAATTCATTTATCTATGATCGATTAATTGGTTGAAACACTAATAATATTTCAAATATAAACAATGATGAAATAAGAATTAAAGTCTGCGAGGCAAAGAATTTATTAATATTGGAAGAGTTCCTGCCATAAAAAAAACGAGTGGAGTTAACGATTTCCAAAGATGAAAATAATACTGATATCTGATATCAATGAAAAGAGCTCGTAAAGTGCCTGGGAAGAGCAGATATGAAGGTTCAAAAAATAAGGGGCTTCCTTCATAGAATAATATTTCTTTATCGTCGCAAGGAAAATACATTTTCTATTTGTCTATATTTGCTTAATGTCCAAGAATTTAAATCAGGGTAATCATATGGAGATAAAAAAATGGCAACTGGATAAGGACCACTAAGTTTTGCCGCCCGCAAACACAGAATACTTTTTTACAAATATTTTCATCTCCCTGAAACATTGTAAATAATGGCTAAATATAATTTTGAGTACATTTTCTATCATGTATTATAGAAATAATTTTATTTTTGGTCCTTAATTTGTCATCATATTTACATAAATTCTTAAATTCTAGTGTGAACATTTTTTTAAATTTTGGAATATTAAACGTTGCACATATTTAAGAGTCCTGAAATAATCTTGACTATATTCTTGTTGTTTCGTAAAAAACGCAGTTTTAAAATTTATAAGATGGAAAACTGGATAAGGACCATTTTGTTTTTTCCCCTGTCAGACAGCAAAATTTATTTCCTACTGTTTTCATATCTTCAAAGTAGAGTTCTTGGGGAACACATGTTTCCATTATTTGATCAAAATTTTACATTTGAAAACCTATCGCAGAAAACTTTTTTTGATCATCCTGTAGAATTTAATTTTTAGTCTTTATCCAGTTGTCATTCTCATGTCTTCATATAAATTATGATTTATTTTAATATTATTTATTTTAATAGTTTAATTCTCAACTAAAAATACAAAATTTTCAACAGAAAATGGAATTGCTAAATTTTTAGTTGAAGAAGTTAATTTCAATAAAGGAGATTAATTTTCAACCAAGAAATCAATGTTCAACCAAAAAAGATGCAGTCTCAACCAAAAATGTTAAAATTTCTACCAAAAGAGATGAATTTTTGGACCAAAAAGACGAATTTCAACAAAATCGTTGAATCTCCAAGCCAAAACTCAACATTTTCTAATAAACAGTTGAATTTTCAACCAAAAAAGATGAAATATCAACCAAAAGTTTAAATCCTTAACCAAAACAGATTAATTAACCATGAAGATAAGTTTTCTATGAAAAAAGACCAATTTTTAACAGAATACATGAATTTTTAACCAAATAGTTGAATTTTCAACTAAAAAATATAAATTTTCAACCAAAGATATAAATCTTCAACCAAAAAAATGAATTTTCGAATTCAAACAGTTGAATTTTTAAACAAAACAGATCAATTTTCAACCAAGCAGTTGTATTTTTTGCCAGATAAGTGAAAATTTCTACCAAAAGAGATGAATTTTCAGACCAAAGAGACAAGTTTTCAACAAAAGAGTTGAATTGTCAACCAAGAAAGATTTTTCAGTCAAGAGAAAAAACAAATTTTAACCAAAATGTTGAATTTTCAAGCCGAAAAAGCAAATTTTCTATACAACAGTTGAATTTTGAACCAAAAAAGACAAACTTTCAACAGAATAGTTGAGTTCTCAAACAAGAAAAATTAAATTTGAACCAAGCAGAATAATTTTCTACCAAAAAGACCGATTTTCAACAAAATACATGAATTTTTAACGAAACAGTTGAATTTTCAACTAAAGAATATAAATTTTCAACCAAAGAGATAAATCTTCAACCAAAAAAATACTGAATTCAAACAGTTGAATTTTTAAACAAAACAGATCAATTTTCAACCAAGCAGTTGTATTTTTTGCCGGATAAGTGAAAATTTCTACCAAAAGAGATGAATTTTCAGACCAAAAAGACGAATTTTTAACAAAAGAGTTGAATTTTCAACCAAGGGAGATTTTTCAGTCAAGAGGGAAAACAAATTTCAACCAAAATGTTGAGTTTTTAAGCCGGAAAAGCGAATTTTCTACACAACAGTTGAATTTTCAACTGAAATAATGAGTATTTAACTGTAATGGTCCAATTTTCAGTTAAAAAAATGAATTTTCAACAAAAAAAACGTATATTCAGCTCTGGAAATTAATTTTTTTTAAGCGTTTCTATAGATTAACCTAGTTCTGACTCCCACTTTTGGAAGATTTTCAACTTCCTAGGACCAACAGGGAATGTAACAGAAAATTTTGAATTTCAAGTTCGGAGAAAATTGGCAATTTTCCTATATTCGGCTATAAATCTCTATGGCTCTGGAAATATTTTTTTACCTTCAAAAAGTTGTTTATTAGATTCATGTAGTTTAATTATTCGTCGAAACTTCATGATTTTTCGTTAAAAAAAATGTAGGAAATTTCTTTGAATGCTAGGGTTTCAATGTGCTTGTAGACGGTCATGATTTGGTCGTGTCATAACAACTGACTCTAAAAAACTCATGAAAATTTATGACAGGCAAATGATCTTGAGAATCGGATCATTCTGATGCGCAATTCGCTGATTAAATCAAAAATCCGAAATCTGTATAAAAGCATTGCAGATCATTTTGACCCAATCTCGGCCAATCATTCTGGTCCAATTATTAAAGTCTTAATAGATCAAAAACAAATGAAACGAACTCGAAAGTATGTAGAAATTTGCTTTAAAGTATCCTTGTGGTAAGTGAAATCAGAGCAAGAGAATTGGATTTTTATAAAAATATTACGTGGATAGAGTAAATGTTTATCTTCTCCCGTAACATCTGATGGTTTTCAAGCTTGCTAGAGGCATATTTTTGCATTGAGGACGATATTATCTACACACTCTCTGTTTACTCCCATTTTAAATGTTTTAAAATGTTTCACGACCTACTTTCTTATACACTTATTTTACCTTAAAGTATTCTTACTTGAATCAACGAATCATATATTTGATTCAAGAAAACTTTTACTCAGTCCCAGTTATATTTATTTGTATGTAATAATTATCTTCTTGAACATATGCCATACTTCTTCACATTAAGGAACTCACCAATCATGTCAAATACTTATTCTTTACAATCAATAACAAATCTCTTTCGCTCAAGGAATATGTCTCAGTGTCAAATAAATATTCCTTTGTCTTAAGTATTGCGTTCCTTAAATCCAAACAAAACATTTCTCATAACCGAAAAAACACTTCTTCAGCCATATTCCACTTTACCATTTCTTTGAATCAAGGACATTTTCTTTGATTTAAGTAAGTTTTTTTGCAGGGTATAAAATCGAATAAATTTTCAATCGAGGTTTGAATTTCTTGGGAAGAATATTTTTGTAGGGAACATATGCAAGTGTGCAGGAATGTGTGTTAGAATTCTGGAATTCGAATGCCATACGAACAACTTTTCTCCTCTGGCTCATGTACTTATATATGCAGATATATTTCACATAGCCCAGAGTTCGTAGGTTATTTCAAAGTAGGTTGCACAGTTCATCGAAGCCATTTTTTACATTTTGCTATAAACTATCTTTCTTTGTTTTAGATATAATGACTTGTGAATCCTTTCTTGACATTTTTTTCATGCAAATAAACGAGTTACCGTAGAAGCAGCTAACCTCGGACATAAGGGTGGCCTTTACTTTTAAGTTTCGAATTTTTTTTGCCTCATTCCACACATTGGTTCCATTTGATAAAAAGAACATTTCTGTAAATTTTCAGCTGGATTGGATAAGGAAAAATACGTCCCCGGGCTCTTGAATATTTCAATGATCATATGTAACCAAAAATCGATTTTTCATTTGTATGTTCTAAAATATAGATCATATCAAAATATATGTTACACAAAAGTTGTAGATCTAGCCAAGGAACCTATGTTAGTATTCATCATTTTTTCTTCATGTGACTAATGATTTTCGAAATAAGTCCAAAAAACTCGTGATTGTTCAAAAACCGTGATTGCAGTTGGCTTAGTTTTTTCGAGTCTTTTCGAAAACCTTTATTCGTACGGAAGAAAATGATAAATGATAAAATAAGCTCATTGTTTAGATTTACATCTTGCCTATAACATATATTTTGATAGAATCAATATTTTACAACATAACAATGAAAAATCGATTCTTGGTACATATGATTATTGAATTACTGAAGAGCCCTGGGACATCATTTTCCCTCATCCGATAGAGCTAAAACTATACAGAATTTCTTTTTTCCTCAAATGGAATTAATCTGGAGGATGACATGGAAAAAATTTCAACAAAAAAATTTCGCCAAGAGAAACCAAGTGACACCCTACTCGTGGCGTTAGTTTATTGGATTTTTTCCGAAAATCGTTAGTCATACGGAAATCTTTTTTCAAAAATAAAATATACACCTCGACTAGATCTACCATTTTTATGTGACATATATTTTGATAAGATCAGTATTTTAAAACATATCAAATCAAATCGGTTTTATGTATCTAAGGGCCGCTCTATAAATCGATAAATGCAGTTGTAAAAGCGGCGGTTGATTGAATAATTGTTTAAACTTATTTTGGAATAGTAAGTGTTTTTTTAATAATTTTGGATGAATTTCAATCCACAACTGTAGATGGAAAAGAATTAGATGTTTTGCAAATAATTCAAGATGGTTTTTGGAATGTTTCCTGTCTGTTTCCTGACATTTTTTGTTCGAATTTTCGCTCTTAGTACGAGATACTTTTTAGGTCAAATATAAAAGCTTGAGCCAACTGATTCAGTTGGAAATATTCTCGACGAAAGAATTGTTCCCTTACTAATCCGTGTAAAGTGAAAGAGGAACATCGATTTCTCCTTCGCAACGAGTTGGATTTCCAGGAATGGAACGAAACGCGATGATAAGCGACTCTTCAAAACGGATCATAACAATGGGCACAAGTTTAGTCATGCCTGCTAAAAGAGACAAGTTGTCAAAAAATCCTGAGAGCATTTCCAACCACTCAAAGAAACACACAAAAAAAAAAAAATCGTGAAATTGGAAGGAGTCAATATATCTCACTGTTAGAAAAATCTGACTGAATTTTAATGCACATGTATTGGAAGTTTTTTCCACTTATGTACATTAAATTTAATGCACAATGTGCATTAAAATTCAAACACGATAATATCAAAGCATGCTCGTTTTAGCTTTCACTCAAATAATTAATTTCAGTTCAAAGAATGGTCTAATTCACCTTGAATTTTCCTTTGATCTAGTTTTATGATTTTGTAGGTGAATTATTTATCCTAAAATCATGCCAGAATCCTAGAATTAAATATATGTGAAGTGACTTTTAGGTAAGGTCGAGATTCTGAATTATATTTGCATTATGCCGTGGAATTTATATTTCCAAATAACTGTGGATTATATGATAGCAATTACCCACTTTGTTTACGAAAGTAAATTAAAAATACAAGTTTAACATATAAAAAAATAGGATGAAATGGGTTTCTATAAATGAATTCACAGTTACAAGTGCATGAAAACCACTTTCAGTTACCAGTACCTGAAATCTATGTTACATTTGTAATTTAAAAGTGCTTGAATTTTCAAGAATTTTTCAACAGTGTACGTTCGTTTGTACTAATTTATCAACATTGCACAGCGAGGAATAAGTGGATTTTTTTCATGTAGTTCGTCGATGAAATCAGTATAACTAATGTATTTAAACACTGAAAACGCAGCAGATGCCAGTCTTATTCATAAATTTATTTATAACAATAAGAAAAATTAAGAAATTCAATCTTCACTGAAAAGTTACGTTCATCGAGAGTAAATTTCCTAAATCTATGTTTCTTTAAGCAAATATCAATAAACAGAAAAAAGTAGGTGCCGCAGAATCATCTAACTTCGGACAATAACCCAAACTTCGGACACCCGATTTGTTGCTTCTACATGACCAAATAGTATAAGAACAATAAAAACTTTGAGTCCAAAGTCAGAAAGGACGTGAGAAGACAATTTTTTTATCCAAAAATAAGTTTAAATCCAAGAAAAATAGGTGTCGGAAGTTAAAATAAAGATATGCGTTGTTATAATTGCGGAATGAGTGGGCACTTGTCTAAAGAATGTAAAAATAAAGAGCAGGGTTTAAAATGTTTTCGATGCAATAAATTCGGGCACATCGCTTCAAAATGTAAAGCAGTGAATGTATCTGGTCATTCGAGATCAGAAGCAGAAGTGAATTTGGTAGATTCTACAAAAAGAAATGAATGTTATAAAAAAATAATGGTAGATACTTTAAAGGTAAAGGCATTAAAAGATACCGGAAGTGCACTCAGCATATTGTGTGAAGATGTTTTTGAAAATATGAAATTTATGAATTTAAATGAATCGAAATGTGAAACCAAAGGACTCAGAGGTGACAAAGTAGAGACCATGGGCTCTTTTCAGGCCGAAATTTGTCGTAATATAATTTAGGTTAAAGCTAATCAAGACGGTACTGAAATCGAAAAGTGCGCGCAAACTACTTTTTTATGCAATATTACGTAATCGGGGAATTATTATTATTATTATCATTATTATTATTATTATTGTTAGGGTTGAGGCCGAAAGAGCCTCTAACGCTTGGGTAATCCCGTTGAGTCCCCTTGTGAGTCTATGCGTAACCACAAAGCCCTCTCCATACGGAGAGGACTGCATCCACGCCTTTGGCCGATATGTCTGACTCACTGATGCAGTTACTGCCCGTAAGTGCTAGACGTTTCATCCGATTGTGGGGCAGTGACAAAGGATATGAATAGATGTCTCATCACCCTTGCCGCACAGGCGACAGATAGGGCTGTCTGCGAGCCCTATCTTGTGTCTCTAATAGTCGAGGTCTCCATGCCCTATAAACACTTCTATTAGGACCTTGACTTTGCTCCTGCCGAGCTTGCATATTTCCGCAGCTCACTTGAAGTTTAAATTTATACCCATGAGTTTTTTGGCCTGTCTGAAGCCAGTGGCCTTATTCCACTCTTTTTGATGTTCCTCGATCAGCCAACTGTTGATTTCTTCAGTGACCAACCTACTGGAAATGCCTTTAATGTCACTGCGTCCAGGGATCGAAAGTAGTCACTCGGTATTCCGTCGCAAGATTGTTCAGTGCCTCAAAACACTTCCATACTAGTAGCTTTGTAGTCATTTTTCCACTCAGGGCCATTATAGCAGCCCTGCTGTCTGAGCAAATGCGAATCTTTCTTCTATTACCATACTCCTGTGCTTTCCAGACACACTGGAGCATGGCCATGATCTTCGTTTGTGGGACTGTGGCGTGGGGCCATATCGGAATTGTGAAGCCCATTCCACTCCTTCTGCAATAGACACCGGCTCCTGCTTTCTTCTTGTTCTTGGAGCCATCTGTTGACTAGTTGCCCCCACCAATAGGCCTCGCTGTTAGCCCATTCCTTTCTCGTGGTTAGGCTAACTCGATACTTCTTATCGAGGAGGTAGCGATTAGGCGTTTTGTCCTTGACCATGCTCAAGGTCGGCCTACTCGCGATATTGGTTGGGACCTGCAGTTCTTTCGAGATCTTTCCGCCGTCTTCCATGTTTATTCTCCAGACTGCCTTTATCGGGGTACCCGAAGTTGATTTTGGTTTATTTGACGTTTTTGCATCTGAAAAGCTGAAGACTTCTTTTCAAAGTATAATGCAAGGCAAACGAAGAGTACTGATATCACATCGAAAATAAATTTGAAGGAAAATAAACCTATTTTTAGCAGACTTCGACGATTGTCAATTCATGATAGCGAGATCGTGGAAAGGCAGATAGATGAATGGAATAAGAACGGAATTGTTGATCCATTCTCTTCCGAATTTGTGAGTATGGAGGTCGCAACAAACAAGAAAGATGGTTCCCCCGAATTCGTATTGATTATCGACGAATTAATCAGATCACTGGAAATGATACATATCCTATCCCATTGATTGAAGAACAAATGGACGGCTTAAAGGATTCAAAAGTATGTAGTACGTTTATTTTCATGACATCATTGGCTTGACAAAAAACGCTTAGAAGGCGCTCAGGAATTTTCAGACAACATCAGAGGTCGCTAGCGAATATGGAATTAAGATTAATAAGAAAAAGTGTCACTTTTGAAGACGTGAATTGCATTCCTAGGTCAGGTTTTCGACAACGACGGAATTTATCCTTCACCCGACAAAGTTTTGGCCGTCATGAACTTTCTTGTATCTAAATCTACCAAACAAGTCCAGAACTTCCTCGATTCAACAGGTTACTTTAGTAAATTTATCAATCAATATTCTTTGTTGTCGAAACCTCTGAGTGATTTGCTCAGAGAAGACAAAGAATTTCAATTCGTTCCGGATGAGCAGAAGGCTTTTAATGTATTGAAGGAAAAATTGGCTCATGAACCAGTATTGAAATTCTTTGATCGCGCACATGAGACGGAACTGCACACTGATATGTATAAAGATGGTATAGCCGCAATTTTACTTCAATGTTCACCCGATGACTACTTGAATCATAAAACCTCGCCTATCGAACAAAAGTATACCAGTTATGAGATGTAAGTTTCAGCTATTGTTGAAGCTTTACAAAAGTTACGTGTATATCCTCTGGGAGAGTCCTTCAAGATTGTCACCGACAGTTTAGCTTTTCAGCAAACTATGCAGAAGAAGGAATTGTCAACGAAGATTTGGAGATGGGTGGAACTCCTTGAAGATTATTATGAATACACGATTAAACACAGGTCTAGTTCAAGAATGAAATATGTTAATGCTATGAGCCGCAATCCAATTATGACAAATGAAACAGACGATATCACAGCGAGATTCAAGAAGACGCAACAGGATGATCCACATATTCAGGCGTTTACTCGTTCTCTTGAGGATGGCCGGTCAGACAGCGGCTACGTGATGTGCAACGGTGTACTTTATAAGTTGACTAATGGACATGATCTGCTAGTTGTTCCTGCCTGCATGGAAGATCGAATTATTCGTTCAGCCCATTAACGAAGAGATTTTAATATAAAACGGACAGTAGAAATAATTAAAAGAGATTATTATATTGCCTCTCTGACGAAGAGGGTCGCCAAGTTTATCTCTAATTGTGTTTCCTGGGAAGGAAGGAAGGTTTCCTCAACGCAATTGGGAAGACGGATCTGCCGTTGCAAACTTACCGTGTTGATCATTTCGGACTACTTGAATCGACGAGTAAACAGTATAATCATATTTTTTCAGTCATTGACGCCTTTACGAAGTTTGTCTGGTTGTACCCCACAATGTCAAAAACTAGCCGTGAAGTTATCGAGAGACTAGAAAAGCAGAAGCATATTTTTGGATGTCCTGTCCGAATGATTTCTGATTGAGGTATCGCCTTTACGTCTCAAGAATTCAAGGAGTATTGCGAACGAGAAAAGACTCACTGCAACTGCATCACGATTGACCTACCAAGAGCAAATGGGCAAATTGAGAAAATCAACCATGTCATAATACCAGGAAGTGGTCTCAATACGTCAATAAACTGCAATTAACACTGAATTCAACATTCCATCAAAGTATTTGAATGACTCCTTTCCGATCGCTCATTGGAGTCAAAATGCGTTACCCTGATGATGTTCGATTGAGAGATATTCGAGAGGCAGAATCAGTTCGAAGATTCGAGAGACGATTGGAAACACTCAAGCAAAACTTGAAATATCAAAAATTCAAGAACAAAAACAAAAAAACTTATAACTTACGATGCAGAGCACTGCTCAAATATGCTTAGGGAGATCTTGCTGTTATCAAACGCACCTAGATGATATCCCGCCGTAAACTACGAATCAAGTACAACGGTCCTTACAAAATAATTAAAATGAAGGCTATTGATACGGATGACGTTTAGAAAGTAGATGATGGCGGAGGTCCTATGATAACAAGTGCTTGCGCTGAATATATTAATCCGTGCACAGAAAAGAATAAAGTACCATTTTGCAACTAAGATGGGCATCTAAATGTTCTGACGCAAAACTAAATTGAAGCAAGCTGTTTTCTCCCGGTGCATCTTTTAACCCACAATATTATACATTTTCTATCAATTAAAAATTTTTTTAAGTTTCAATTTAATATGATGAAAAACACTTTGGCCACGGATAGGGGCCGAAACTTAATTTAATTGACATACAATTTTTTTCATCAATTGCTATTTAAACAAATTTGAAATATTATACAAGTATGACAGTATGTTAATTTTGTTACTATTTTCAGAGAATATTCTATGCTACAAAAAGGGTAAGAAAAGAATCCGATTATGAGATCCGTCGATTGTCATTCATTGATGACTGACGTTTCAGTTTTTACGATCACAAAAATAAGGGTCCTTAGGGCCATAAAAATGAGGTTGTAGAAAAACGAACTGAAGTCTATAGATCCAATAAAGATTATGGATTTATTCGAAAATATTAAAAATTAGGATTGATTTAGAAGAAGATTATTTTTGTATGTTTAAAATATTTCTATGAAAAAAATTTCAATGATTTTATTACTAAAAGTTGGAAGGAAGCAAGTGATTACCTGCTCGACCCATAAATTCGTCGTCATGATCTGATTCTTCAGATTCTGAAACAGAATAAAATTATAATCGATTACTTTTTTTTGTTTCTATATCAGATTGCAGATATTTGTCATCAAAAGAGTACTGATTCTGAAGTATTCAAGAAGCAATTCATTTTTGAGGATAAGAACTTACCACATCGATGAGCTGGGACAACTTGAGCTTGATCCTAACTGTCAGAGCATCTGTCACGTTGACGACGGGTCGCACAAGTTTGTTGTAATTCGAGAGTAGATCGTCGTACAGTCGTTTCGCATCTGGATTCCCTGAGCATCCTGAAAATTTTTTTAAAATAAACGATATAAGTGAGTTCAAAATTAATTTTTTAATTCAATTCATAAGTTATAGGATAAAGAAATATAATTTTGTAATTTGAATTTTCGGCCAAATAACGCACAGTGAGGCAAAAAAACGTCTGTGTACAAATTGATATCCAGAAAATAATTCTTATCCGATTTAAAAGTCTTTTTTTCTTAGAATGAAAGCTAATGAAATTTTGCATCAATTTCATGGATTCATTTCAAGATACCGAGAATGATAGAAAAACTTTCCGAAAGAGTTCTCCAGTAGAAATGCAGATGTTTAACAATTTATTTAATTTGTTATAAACAAATAAGTGCATGAAAATGGGTTCGCGGGGATTGGCTGTGAGTCATCACTAGATTCACACTTAATCTCAACAATATATAGACAAAAAGAGTTTTTATATTGAATTAATGAAAACTATTTTATAATTTATTATTTTGTAAAGAAATTTTATAAGAAGTTATCCAGATCTTGTATTTTTGATGTGATAAATAAAGTTTTTCCAACGGTACCGATCAAAATTTACTCGGCTATGACATCTAGTTATCACATTCAGTCAGCAAATAAAAACTGATGATTATTTAAATAAACTTAATTAACAAATGCACTGTTGGGCTTTTTTTCAAAGTACAAAAACTTCGTTTTTTCAAAGTAGTTAAATGTTAATGACTAATTTATAAAATTTTTAGGATAAAAATGACAGTCAACAATCATTGTTGGTAGTAACAATTTTGTTAACCAATTTTTAACGAGATAATAGAAAGTATATAATTTAAAAAATATAAATCTATTTTTCACGTCATTCAAGTTTGAAAGAAAGTTTAATTTATAATTCTTATTTGAAGGCGTAATATTTGTGCTCTTATATATATTCGATATTTAGGATAGAAAAGCAAAATATTTTCAATATCGAGATGACTTTCAGAAATGGTAATTCGATTCCGATATTTTGATGGTTTCGGGCTTAAGAAAGCTGGACATGAATCCCCCTGAAATTTTTCTGAAATACTATGTGTGTTTCTATAAAGAGAGTTCTATGGGAACTTGCCCACCTGTTTAGATCCATTAAGGTATACATATGCATGAACTCACACAATTCAGAATTTATACACACATGAGAAGATTTAAACTGAATAGTCACTCTCTAATATCAATACAACTTTTTTTTCTTTTAAACTCATATGCGTTAGTTTGTTAGTAGTGAATATTAATTAATAATTAATATATTTTACTCCTTTCTAATATAAATAACATTACATTATTAAATGTTCAATTCTAGATGATCTCTCTGTTTGCTGGAAAGCTATAAAATAAGGTTTAACTGCGTGTTGATTAATCCATCAAAATTAAATAGGATAGAGGATGTAACAATTTTTTAATTTTTGAGCGAAGCAAGCACATTGTTGTCGGACCTCCAGCATGAAGAGAAAGTCTTATTTTGGCAAACCTTGAGACCAAGAGTAAAACTTTTGAAGTAAACAACAGCTGACAACTCTTGTTCAGAACCTGCAAAATTGAACGTTGTTTTGAAAACTGTTTAAGCAATCAAGACAAGTTTTTCAAAGATCCCTCAATAATTGAAACCTTCCTTACCCAAATACAATTTCACTCGGTATCCAAAGATTGATATATAGTATCTATATCATCTTTATCAGATAATGAAACGATACCTGTCCAAGGATTAGCTGAAAAGCCTATCCGTTCATTTTCTTTAATCACTAGGCATAAAACACAAGCCATTTCGCTTAAAAAATCTGGAAATGTTCACAAACATTCAGCAGTAAATAGAACTTTTTTTGTTTCGAAAGCTTTAAAATGTTGTAGTGAAATCGGTAGCAAGTAGAAGGACCGCATATCGACGTGTCCAAATGACAAGGTTCCATCTCGAAGAGACCAAATGAAAAGGTACTAACTCGTGGAGACCAAATGAAAAGGTGTTACAGAGTTGAGGGCGCTGATGTTCTTAGTACAATTTATATGGGATGTTGAAGCTTCGAGATTTTGCCACGCGAGATAGCACCTTTTCATATTGTCTCCACGAGTTAGCACCTTTTCATTTGGTCTCTCCGAGATGGAACCTTGTCATTTGGACACGTCGATATGTTGATCATGTGGAAAAGGCGCTTCATACAATAAGGATAGAACTTCACTTACAATTAATTTCGTTTAATCTTCTAATTTTCCACATTTGTTGTCAAGGAGATTTTTTGGTTCAATGATGAAGACAGAAAGTATACTGAAATAAAATCCAACAAATTGCAATTCAAGATTGAGATTGCAGTAATTTTATTTGAGTTTAAAAGAAACATGAAGGTCTTGTTACACAAATCCAATTTTCTACTTTCAACATAAAAAAGCTGAGGTGATGCTCAATACTCAAGCGAATTTCATTGCATTTTCCTCGTCGAAAAGAGATTGCAAATAAACTGGATGTAATGTAATATATATATATAATATATATATATATATATATATATATATATATAATATAAAATAAAATGTAATAAAATAATGTAATAAAAGCTGTGATGACAGTGTGCAAATTCGAATCGATGTCGAGATACACTTTTAGATCTGAATCCAATACTCAATTTGTGAACAATGTTGACTTTTTTTCATCAGAATCTATTCTCGTTCAGACTCTTTTTCGTAGTCGAATGGACATTGTATTCACAGTTAATTGTACAAAAATAATGGAAAACAGCAAGCGAAAAGAATAAATTAAAACCATGATAGAGCAGAATTTTTTTTAAAAAAGATTACTTTATTATTATATATAGAAGAAAAAGAATTTCATTTGAAACACAAGCTCGTTTGATCGCACAATGATACTATGCGCCTTGTTCATTGAATAATAACTTTTGATTTGCTGTACATTTCTTGAATAAATTATGAGTTTTCTTAACAAATATAATTTTGGTATCACATAAGCTTAATGAACAACATGGTAACTCTTCAAAACAAGTCCAGAGAAATGGTCTTCAATCGTTCATTTTGAACATTTTAAACTTCAACAAGACAGACTTAAGGGCATGTACTAAAGTGTCACGTGAGCAATTACGTGTTTTATATTCGGCCAAAAGTATATAATCGTATTGGTCTTCCTTCTCTTGGGCTTCATTGATCAATAAATGAATTGAAACCGTGCCATTTGAGTCCTTTTCAACCGAAATATCCCTTTAGTTTAATCGGCCAGAGTTAATTACGAAAAGGAAATTCAATATAGTTGAATAAGAAATCTTGGGTACATTTAATTTCCCATTGAATTACTTAATGTTGGAGAGTATCGGATGCTCAGCATTCCTCAATATCTTATGTTAGAGGTTTCATAGCTATGAATTGAAACTGCAGGTAGTAGATATCCAACGTGTCTTGAGAGTGGAATCACCTCGGGGGTCTATTTCCGGTTTCTCCAAGATCAAGCGTCAATAGTCATTGCCCCTCAGAGAGATAAAAATCTCCGGGGACCTTTTCAGCTATCTCTTTAAAGTCACAAATGTATCCCTTTTTCGCGTTCCTGTGGTCCATTTCGTTACTTGTGGCTTCTGTGAGTTACGATCATCTCCATTATCACATCAATTCTTCTTGTTCTTTTCTTCTTATTTTGCTCAAGTGGAATAATTAAGGGAGAGACTTAACTTAAACGATTTTTGTAAAGTCGATGTTTCGTGGCTGCATATAGGCAAAAAAGTGGCCCATTTCAGGGCGGTAGACTAACCATGAAAAAAGTAAGGGAAGCGTGAAAAAGGACTGAAGATTGATGGCGATGAAAGGCTACCTAACCTCTGCTTCACTGCTCTGAAGTTGGCTAAAGTGAAATTAGGTTGGCTATAGGGAATTTAGGTTGGCTGCAGTGATTTATCCAAAGAGCACCATCTAGCGGAAGAAACAAGCAGTGTCGAGCAATGACAGTTTATGTCCATTCATGTCTTGTAGTCTTGGTCCAGTGTTGATGTTTAAGGTGCTTCAAACGACTTGGCGGTTTTTACCTGGCAAGTTACGTCTACACAGAGGAATTGTTTGATGCAATATTTTTACCACATACTTCAAAGGCACATAAAATTTCTTGTACAGAGCTTTTTCCGGAAAATGTTGTTGTTGTGTTTTTTTTAAAATTAAGATAAAGAGTTTTTTGCGCCTGAAAGCGGCAACGAGCAGCAAGCCATTCCGGGGCCATTGCAGCGGTAAAAACCGCCGAGTTGTTTCATGTACCTTAATAATCGCGTCTTTTTCTTTTCCAGACCGTTTGTGTTTTCCATTGAACTTTTTTTGCGACGAGAATGTAATAGAACATATTGTGTGTAGCAGGTGTGAAATGCTGATTTCGTTCGTTTGTAAAGTTCGTATCACTCGCCGCCGTCTCGTTGCGGCGCCTCTACCCGATTCTGGCTCGTGTTGCGAACTTCACACTCACGAAATCAGCCTTGTTTCACACTTGATACGTAAATAACTATTGTAGTTGATTCAGAAACTTTTTTATGCACCAAAAGCAGAACACAAAAAAGCTCACAAATCAGAATTAGACTTCAAACTACCTCCTTTCTGACTCATTACAGAGAAATGCATAAAAAAGGAATAAAGAGGGAGAAAAAAGAAAAAGGCAATCAAAACGTATCACCCAGCTTATTCACATTGATTCATACTACTTTAAAAACTCCACTAGCTGACTATAGTCTGATCTGCATTACTGAATTCAGAATATTTCACTCCACATCGACCTATACTACTGAACCCTCTCCTTTAGACCTAATGGCTGATTATACATGTCGGGATATATTATTAGCCTGACAATACGTCAATCTATTCTACTGGTCAAGGCTGACAACGCGTCAAGCTAGTGTAGCGGCAGCAGCAGCAACTTTAGGTTGTTACTCATTTGTTTGTTTCTTTTCTGTCGTCTCTTTTCTAATGTTGTTCTGTCACTCGCCAAATAACCTATCCAACCTCTTATGTTTATAATAAACTTATGTTAATAAAAAATATTGAATTCAACACTAAATTGGTGATTCACGACGAATTCTTACAATAAATAATGAAAATAGAGATGGAGCAGAAGTTAACCAAAATCCAGTTGGTAATCGGAATGTTCCTGAGGCCGCTGCAGCATCTATTAAACTTCCACCGTTTTGTCCAGTAGATCCTGAAATTTGATTTGCCCAGGTCGAGGCTCAATTTGCTACGCGCACTATCGTACGCGATCAAACTAAATTTGATTATTTGGTTGAAATGACAGCTGAGGTTCGTGACATTATAATTACATCTCTTACTAATGGAAAATATGCTTCTCTGAAAAGTTCAATAATAAATCGAACCACGGTTTCTCAGAAGAAACGCATTCAACAACTTTTGACCACAGAACAACTTCATGTTTGCAAACCGATACAACTTCTAGACAGATTACGTCAACTTATCGCAACGTCCTCGCCGGCTTTTTCCGACGAAACTGAAAATCGCAAAAGCAGAATTGGAGAATTTATTTCAATTAGGTATCGCAAAATCGTCGTCCAGCAACACTGGTCTTCTCCCCTTCATATGGCACCAAAAGGAACAAACAACTGGCATCCCTGTGGCGACTATAGAAAGCTTAACAGAATGATAAGACCTGATCGATATTCTCCTCCACACATTTAGGACTGCGCCATGTCATTCCATAGAGCGACAACTTTTTCAAAAAATGATCTCGTCTGTGGACACCATCGAATTCCAATTGCTCCTGAAGATATTAAAAAGACAGAAATCGTTACTCCTTTTGTGTTTTTTAAATTCGTCAGAGTGCCTTCTGGACTTCGAAACGCCGGTCAAACTTTCCAAATATTCATCGATCAAGTTATCCGCTGCTTACCTTTCGTCTATGCCTATATTGACTATTTTTTGATTGCTAGTCCTGACATAGAAACTCATAAGGAACATCTACGTTTGCTCCTTCAACGCTTGGTGGAATACGGAATAAAAATTAAGCTCTCAAAATGCGTGTTTGGACAAATTGAACTGAACTTCTTAGGTCATCGAGTCAACAGTTCAGGAATATCGCCTTCACGAGAACACATCTAAGTCATTTTAGATTTTCCTCAACTATTGGAACGTTCAATTGGCAAGGTAAACTTGTACCACAGGTGCATCCCTCGTACAGTAGAACTGTCAGCTCCTTTATATAGCATCTTTCCTTCAGTCAAGTATAATGTCGCGAAATTACAGAGGACAGATAGTTTAATGAAAGATTTTCTTGCCGTAAAAGATGCTTCTCGCTATGCCACGCTTCTGTACCACCCGAATTCTGATATAAGATCAATTTTGTTGACTGATGCTTCAAACGTTGCTATAATTGCAGCACTACAACAAGTTGACGAATATTGATCTTTATCGACCGATTTCAATCTTGAATCCAGAAAATTCCACGTACAACCTTTGGAATGTTTCTCCAAGAAATTATCGACGATTGAAACACACTACAGTACCTTCGATCGGAAACATTTAGCAATTTATTTGGTAGTTAAACACTTTAGATACTTCTTGGTAGGATTCAACTTCACGATCTATGTTACACTGATCACAAGCCCCTCGTTGCAGCTTTTAGCAATCGTTCTGAAAACTCTTCACCAAGAAAAACACGTCACATTGATTTCGTACTAAAATTCACCAATGATATTCGTTATATCTAAAGTTCCGAAAATATAGAAGCTGATACTTTATCTCGACCAACGGTCGATATGATTTCAAGTGCTGAAGCATCGTTTACTTAGGAAGACCTAGCAGGAGAACAAGAAAACGACGAGGAACTCCAAAAGATTTTAAAAAAGGAAACCAACACGGAATTAATTCTGCAGCAAATTTCATAGCCCACATCTTCTTTGAAAGTTTGGGTTGACGTTTCAACTGGAAAAACGAGATCTTCCATCGCAAACTCGCTACGAAAAATGATTTTTAACAACTTGTATGGTCTTTTACATCCTAGAATTCACACATTTCCTTATTTAATAACAGACAGATTCGTTTGGCCTTCAATGAATCAAAATATCGCTCCTTGGGTTCAGACCTGTATTGCTTGTTGAAAATCAAAGACTATTCGTCATACATCAGATCTAATTGGGAAATTGTTTTCTTCAGGAGCACGACTCCGATAAGTACATATCGACCTCGTGAGATCATTAAACAGTAGCGACGGCCTGAAGCGATTCCAATTCCCAACATTTGAGCTGAAACTGTTGCCAAAGCTTTCGTTCACGACTGGATCTCAAGATTCGGATGTCCTGAATACTATAGACAGACTACATACAGTTAGACACTTTCGTAAAAATCGTTTTTTCTGACTCAGGGGGTCTCAAAACGTGGAGATTTGATACAAACCGACGAAGCCAAATTTTACATAAAACTAATACCTTCTCATTTAGAATGAGAATATGATTTCCGTCCTTTACTCAAACTAACAATATACATTATTTACTTATAAATCTATTTATTTTATTAACTTTGTTATTATTTTATTCATTTGTTGATATAATAAAATGTGATTTGAAATCTAGGAAATATTTCCTTCAAACTAGTTAATGTCCATCGACGGTAGGAGATTGCAAATTAAATAAATACGTCTTTTAACGAAATACACATGTATTTATTTCAATAAAGCGTTTCCTTTGTTCGAACAAATATTTGTTTAAATTAATTAATGGCAGACTCTTTATTCAACATACGACTTTTTTCAATAAAAAAATCCATACTTAATTGAGGAAAAAACATTTTTTTAATTTATATAATTATTTATTTGCAATAACCGTGTCAACTCCCAGCATCTAATAATAATTTTTTCAATTACCTGAATAATTATTTATCTTAAAAAAATATTTATTTTACCCAAAGAAACTCAATTACTTGATCATCACATGGGTAAATTATTTAATCTAAATAAATATTTATCACTTCAAAAATCGATTCCATTGAAATGAGGAAATATTTCTCAGGGTGTTGTAAAGAGATTCAACAAAGCCAGGTTCTTAGATTCCAATAAATCATTTCTTTGACTTAATAATTTTCACATCTGTTGCGATGAAATATTTGTCTATATTAGAGAAATATCACCAAAGAAAAGATTTCTTTGAATCGAGGCATCATTCTTTTGCCTCTAAACAATATTTACTTAACTAAAGTAAACAAATCCTAGGTACAAAGAAATGAAACCAAAGAAACCCATTTCTTTGGATCAAGTAAGTTTTTTTCAGTGTATGTTTTGTAGGAAAAAAGGTGATAAAATTTCGAAGAGAATCGTTGATCCTGATTTTTGATTCAGGTTTCTATTTTTTTCAATAGACAAATGTAACGACGAAAACTTCCGTTTTTCCTATTCGACGACGACGTTTCAATAATTTGACGTTTTTTAAAAGTTATATTGGAAGACATTTGGATCCAAGCAATTTTAATATGGAAAAAATTGGTCCTAAGATTATTCTTGTTAATATTATGAAATATAATAATAAATATAATACAATAATGATAAAACCGCTTCAAAGTAGTTTGGTGGGCGTGATTATTATATGGTGTATCCTTAATTGTGATTTTTTCATGAACACTGTGTTTCCTCAAAGAGGATTGTTTTGTTACAAAAAAATAATTCTTTGACTAAAGAATCAGGCTGATATATTTTCTATGATAATGATAAGAGACTGCTATGATAAGAGTATTTTGAAATTTAAAAAGGCGTCTGAATGGATGGAAAAGGCAATTTCGCCTATGCTTTTTATTATATATTTCTTATTTTTTTATTATTATTTATTCTTTATTTTTTATTCTTAATAGTTCATAGAAGGTTTCTATATAGTTTGATGGATCTATTCCAACAACAAGAATAAATCTTGTACTTAAAATATTGGTGCATTTCAAAAATTGAGATTTTTTTATCCTTTAAACGTTAAACAAAATGACAAATCTGTATACATCATAATTTAATTTTGTCATACAGGCCTGTTAAATGCATCATTTGATTTGCTTAATCATAGCAAATGAATTTAGTAATCAGAATATGGGTATATTCCTAAAATTAAGAAAGTTTTCCTCTTACAAACGTTAGAAAAATTTACAAATCTGTACATATCATAACTTCATTTGGTCACGGAGTGTTTCTAAATACACCAATCGATTCACGTTTTCAAAATAAATGAATCTGGTACTTATTATATTGCTATCTTCCTGATATTAAAAAAAAATTTACTTACAAACGAAAAATTAAAAACTTCAAAAATTTTTGAAGATGAAAATTTTTGTATGAAGATAGCTTCACACATTCTATTGAATCATATCAACTGGAAACCACCCCTCGCATGAGAAAATTCGGGTTACAGAGACTGGGATGAAATTTCTTTAAATTTCGAATTTTTCAAATTCATTTTTTGCCATTCGCACATGGAAATTAAAAAAAAAATTTATATGCATTTCTGAAGTTCTTGGCCTTAGGCATATGACTCTAATTTTTTAACTTTATACAGAGGAGATCTAATAAACAGATATCTGTTGTATCGAGACTCATGATAAAGAAAATATTTCAAAACAAATTTCGTATGAAACGAAAAATAAGTTCCAAAATTTTCACCGTGAGCCGGATTTGAACCGACACCTCCTCTATTCATGAGAGGTGCTTCAACCAATTCAGATATCGCAGCACACAAGTGAAAATTTTGGAACTTTCATTTGTCAACCAAATGGAAGGTTAACCTACCTTTGGTATTTCTGAAGGTGTTTTTGGCCAGTCCATTTTAATAATTGTTCTATTTTATGCAGTGATATTTATTATATCCATTTCTGCGATTTTTGGCCTTAGGCATACGATGACTAATTTTTTAACTTCATACAGAGGAGATCTGATCAATAGATATTTGTAGTATCGACACTAGGGTGATCCTTATTTTTCACTTCTAGAATTTCTTCACTCTCAACACCCAGTTTTGTCCGAATACCTAAAAAAATGATCTCCTTCAAATTTTAGCCGAATCGGTTAATATTAATCCGTGCCTAAAACGCCATGAAGTTTAACACATGTTTCTTTTGGGGAAAAAGCAGTTTTTTGTTAATCCAAGATTTCAAAGCCATAAAACCTTGCCAATTATTCCGCCTTGCAACATGTTCTTCAGAATTCATTAAAGAATAAATATCAGTTATAAACTTTAAAGTTAAGTTATTTTATGGTACTCTTATGGGTCCCCAAGGAATACCTCATAAACGCCAAACACGAATTTGATCTAATATTGAGATTTATTAATGCTTTTAAATTTTTTTTTCATAAATCATCACGAGTTGGTAATTTGACAATAATCAGTAATTTTTTAAGCAGTTCGAAATTATTTAAACAATTTTTATTTGTTTGAACATCTGCTTTATCAATATGAGTCGAGAATGTAATGGATTTTCTAGACGAATGACAATTTTTGTGAGCATTAATTTGTTCTTAATACTACTCCTAATTTTTTAAAGGAACTTAAATTGTTTAAACAAACTTGAATTGTTTAAACAATTTCATATGTTCTGAATATGCAATTTTCGTCATTCTTCTGCAGACCTGAATATTTTTAGGTACTAATTTGTTTCCGAACAATACTCTAGAATGTTTAAACAAATTGAAACTGTTCAAAAAATTTGAACAAGTATTATGAAGAATAAATAAAAAAATTTAATTAAATTGATATAAATAAAATAAATTAATATTTAAAAAATATAAAATTGTTTAAGCAATTGAAGTCTGTTTAAATAATTTAAGTTTCTTTAGACAATTAAGAGTAGTATTAAAAACAAATTAGTACTCATAAAAATTGACATTTGTCTAGAAAATCCATTGCATTCTCGACTCATATGAATAAATCAGATGTTTAAACAAATAAAAATTGTTACAATAATTTCAAATTGCTTAAAAAATTACTGGTTATTGTCAGATGACCGACTCGTGATGATTTATGTAAAAAAGAATTTCAAAAAGCGTTAATAATCCTCAATATTAGATCAAATTCGTGTTTGGCGTTTATGAGATATTCCTTGGGGACCCATAAGAGTACCATAAAATAACTCAACTTCAAAATTTATGACTGATATTTATTATTTGATGAATTCTAAACAACATATTGCAAGGAGGAATAGTTTGCAAAATTTTATGGCTTTGAAATCTTAGATTAACGAAAAACTGCTTTTTCCCCTTAAGAAACATGTGTTAAACTTTATGGTGTTTGAGGCACGGGTTAATATTAACCGATTTGGCTCAAATTTGGAGGTCATTTTTTTAAGTATTCGAACAAAACTGGGGATTGAGAGTAAAGAAATTCTAAAAGTGAAAAATAAGGGCCACCCTAGTGCACAGACCTGTCCACCCTGCCATTCAGAAAATAAAATGGCAGATAATTTTCATATTAGGCGTATCAGACCTAATGTAAATTTTATTTTAATTATTTACAGAAAAATAAAAAGTAAAAAATGATTCAGGTAAAAATGCTGGGGTAATCTCGGCATGCAAATAAAATGAAGATTGGTAAGGGTGAGATAAGAAATTAGCGATCTTTCCTTTCACCCTTGCAGATCTTCATTTTTTTACACGCCAAGATTACCCCAGCATTTTTACCTGAATCTTCACTTTTTAACCTGTGTTTTTTATGTGAGTATGAACAGCTCATTTCCTCTCCACCCAGGAGGTATAGCTATGGCGCGTTTTTTTCAGTGGTTCTCCATGTATTTCGTGCATAGGCCTGTCCACCCTGCCATTCAGAAAATAAAATGGCAGATCAATTTCATATTAGGCGTATCAGACCTAATATAAATTTTGTTCAAATTATTCACATAAAAATAAAAAATAAAAACTGATTCAGGTAAAAATGCTGAGGGTTATCTCGCCATGCAAAAAAATGAAGATCGGTGAGAGTAAAATGAAAAATTAGCGATCTTTCCGTTCACTCTTGCAGATCTTAATTTTGTTTGCATGCCAAGATTACCCCCAACATTTTCACCTGAATCATGGCATCTGGATTAATAATTGTAGAATGGCAAATTTGATGTAATATAAAATAAGTGTACCTCAAATTTCCATTAATTTTTGTAGTATTGAATTAAAATTATTCTCCTATAATATTTTGGTATAATATTATAAAATGAAGAGTGAAACCGATTTCAATTGATTTTAAGCTCTTTTGAATGAAAGTTATTTGCAGATGGGATTTTGTTCTTGACTACAGTTCTTTGGCATCCTACAAACAGTTTAAGACCTAGTTTAAAATAATCGGTCTAGTCCAAATCGATTTAATAGTATTTAATATATTATGATATTTTAAACCTATAATAAGAATATTAATTGTAAAGCCCAATATTGACAAGTTTAACTGTATATAAAAATTCCCAGTTATTTCCCGGTTTTTTTTCCGGTTCACAAAAATTTTTCCCGGTCATTGAAATTCGAGCTGAAATTCAGAAGTTCAAACTGTTAAAGCTGAAGATTTTTTCATTTGAAGTAATGAAAACTAAACCACAAACTAAAGCAGCCGAAACTGGACTCCTCTGAATTTTCAACTTTCCAAATCTTCCAAATTAGAGCTTAAGAAATTTATCATTCAAGAACTTTTTATTCAATCGTTTAATAATGAAAAAGATTTTAAATGGAAACCTTCTTATTTCAATAGGTTTTATTCTAATGCCTTCAAAAGAAACATTATCCTAAAACGAAACATTCAAAATGGCAAAGTATCAATGTCACAGACTTTAATTGTACAAATTAAATGTCAAAGGCCAAATGACCTCCAACTTTCATTATTTATTAATCAGTCAGAACAAAATATTTTAAAATATACAAATTCAATTTCTCTACTCTTATCGTTGGGAAAAATTCCCGGTTTGAAATTTTTTTTAAATTACAGAAGCATATGTGACATATGTAAAAAATTATAAGTACTTCGAAAAATAAATCAACGCTGTCATTTTTATTGTTCACAATATTGAAGAATTGACAGCTGCAAATCTATTGAATTGAATAATTTTCAATTTTTAATCGTCAGAATTGAACTATTCCAAAAAAAAATCACTCAAAATTGCATAATTTTCTATTTGACACATTAAATATCGAAGAGTCTCCAACTGAAAATATTCTAACTTGAAGAATTTTTCATTGTAAATTTTCAAAATTTAACTACATATTCCAAAAAACGTTGAAAATTACATCATTTTAGAATATAAAGATTCCAAATTAACGAATCTTGAATTGTAAATCTTAAAAATGGTTGAAATTTAAGAATTTTCTATTGTAAATATTAAAAATTGAACTATCAAAAAAAAAACGTTCAAAATTACATACCTTTAAAATATCCATATTGAAAATTTAGTAATTCGAAATTCTGTATTTTCAAAATTCGAGATCTTTCAATTGAAACTCTTAAAAATTGTAGAAATCTTAATTTTCATTCTTAAAAATTGAAGAGTTTTTGATTTTGAAAACCTACAATCAAAAATTATGCAAGTTTTAAGTTTTAGAATTGAAAAGTCTGTAATTTTGATGACTTGCATGACTTGCAATTGAAGAGTTTTTAATTTTGAAAATCTACAATTGAAAATTATGCAAGTTTTAAGCTTTAGAATTGAAAATTCTGAATTTTCATGACTTGCATTTAAAGTTTTTTCAATTTGTAGATTTAGAATTGAAAACTCTTGACTTTTGATCTTCAAAAAAAAAATGCTCGAAAGTGCATCATTTTTAATTGTACAATTATACACATTCAACATTGAAGAATTTTCAATTGCAAATCTTCAAGACAGACCTATTTTAAAAAGATGTTCAAACATGACAATGAACTATAAACATCCAAAATTAAATAAGTCGCCGATTAAAATAAAAATTGTATGAAAGCCGATGTAGCTATTTAAATATTTATTTCAATTTATGATTATTATTATTATTCAATATATTGTATAGTACTTTAAATTTAAACATATATTTGAATTTGATAATTAGATAATTAAAATAAGAAACATGTTATAAGCGCCCTATTTTTGCTAGTAAAGAATAACGTTTAAAAATATTTCATTGGTTCATTTTCAAATTTCAGAACGCCTTTTTCGTTTGAATGTTTCAGATATGTATGAAGTATTGAAATTCCTGCAATAAATATTATAAACTTTCTATATCTGAATGAGTAAGAGTTAACTAATCAAATAGTGCAAGTCATTATAATAGATTTTGTAAGTATTTCTACTAATCGTTAGTAAAAAAAACTACTGGTTTTCAGTGGGATTGTTATCAATTTACTTGCGTAGAAAATTTCTATCGGAATAAGTAGCAAGTTTACTGCTACTTTTAATTTTACATTACTTTATGAATCCGTACTTATCGATTCAGATGTACAGAGTATTTGATCAAAATTTTGTTTTATTAACTTTCAATCTCTTGTGAAAATAATAGGTACAAGAATTCGGACCATATTTATTTAAGCTTAAAAAAATCTTCACTTTGTAGAAATATATGAATTTTTGTGAATTGCAGAAGTTATTTAATTGAAGACAAATTACGTTTCATGATTCTTCAATCAATTTTAACATTTTGATTTTTT
>JAUMHM010000005.1:1096262-1130511 GCA_032362435.1 Melikaiella ostensackeni
AAACTGGAGGGTGAGAGAAAAAAAATATTCTGAAATTTTTTTTCCACTACGTATGAGTAAGGGCCACCCTAATCGACACTCATGATCACAGTAAACCCCAAGAATAAATTCTATCTTCAAATTGGATAAAAATGCTGCAGCACATTTATCCACTCAAAGATATAATTTATCAGCTTGATGATAAAACTTTCCTGGCGAAAGATAAAAATTTATCCGGCGAAGGATAAAAATTTATCTGACGAAAATATTTGTCACAGGCGTCACATTTTTCAAGTGACACTTCGATGTCAAACACCAGAACAGTAACAAAAATTTGAAACTCCTCGCGGAATTCCTCGTGTACATCGTTTTCAAAAATTACACGAGGGTTTTATAAATAGGAATCACTTGCTAACCTCTTGGAGAATTTTTTGAAAATCCATTCCACCGCACTTAGGTTGGTTTGTAATGTTTGTTTACAAATTTTCAAGTCATCATCAGAGTCGATAGAAACTACAGGTTCGACCATCGGGAGTCAAGGGATGAACTTAGCTCAGCATCGCTGTCCTCCGGTCACAGAAGCTTTAACCGCCCAGGGCTCGGAATGAATAATGTGTCACGTAATGAAAGTAGTTTTCTACACGTAATTTACTACGAATTATACACTGTAAACACTCATTCCTGTCCTCACCAGATGGATCGTGGACGTTTTGATGGGATTAAATATTTTATTAGTGTCTGCCCGTCATTTACTTGTATTAGATTGTCTTTTACTTGTCATTTACAAACCAAACGTTATTACCGTAAATATCGGTAAAACTGGCCCAATGACCATTGCTGTCGCTACACGAGCTTAATGAGGTCGTGTAGCGGAAGCCAACAAAAATAGACGTCTTTCGCAAATCTGGTGTAGAAGTGTGCTTTTTTGAGGTTAAATTGGCGAAAAAGAGATTTGTGATTGCTGTAAAAGCTACACTAAATGTAATAAAAGTGTAACCAGTGGAATAAGCTAATGGATAAATATTAATATGATATCAATGTTAATATGAATATTAATAATATAATGTAATGTAAATATTTAATCCTGTATTTACACGATGTCATTAAATCACCTAACTTTAACCTGTGATTTTCAACGTATTAATGAAACGTTTCATTGACTCACATTTAGAGATGGGACTGATATTCGTTTGACCATCATATACCGGTATTTGGTTGTCTCATACCCGTCATTTTACCGGTCATTTACCAACCAAGCGTCATCACTAGAGATGGGATCTTGCCCTCGACAAGTAAATTTATCAGATTCACCGGTATTTACGGTATTGGCGCTTAGTTGGTACATTACGGGTAAGAGACAACCAAATACAAAAAAATGACGGTCAAACACTAATTAAATATTTAATCCAATCAAAAGGTCCACCGTCCATCTGGTGAAGACAGGAGTGAGTGTTTACAGTGTATAATTCGTTGTGAATTACGCGTAGAAAACTACTTTAATTACGTGACGCATCATACATTCCGAGCCCTACTGGTTAAAGCTTCTGTGATTGGAGGAGAACGATGCAGAGCTAAGTTCAGCCCTTGACTTCTGCTGGTCGAACCTGCAGTTTCTATCGACTCTGATGAAGACTTTTAAATTTGTAAACAAACATTGCAGACCCTTCTAAGTGCGGTGAAATGGATTTTTTCTTTTAAATTCTTTAAGAGATTAGTGAGTGAGTCCTATTAATAAAATCCTCGCGTAATTTTCGGAAACGATTTACATGAGAATTTTCAAATTTCAGTTGTTCTGGTGTTTGACATCGAAGTGTCACTTGATAAATGTGACGCATGTGACAAATATTTTCGTTAGATGAATTTTTATCCTTCACCGGATAAATGTTTATCTTTCGCCAGAAAAACTTTATCCTTCACCAGATAAATTTTTTCTGTGATTGGAGAAATGTGCTGTAGCGTTTCTATCCAATTTGAAGATAGAATTTATTCCTGGGGTTTTCTGTGATGAATAGAATATGAAGTTTTAAAATAAGAATTATCGTACGCCTAAGGCTGAAGACCGCAGAAATGCGTGTAAGATATATCACGGCATGAAATATAGAACAATTATCAAAATATGCTGGTCAAAAACACCTTCAGACACATCAAAGATAGGTTAACGTTCCATCCGGTTGACCAAAAGCGAATTTCAAAATTTTCACTAGCGTGCTGCCTTAGCTGAATTGGTTAGAGCACCTCTAATACGTAGCGGAGTTCTCGGTTCAAATCGGGCCCGCAGTAAAATTTTTGGAACTTATTTTTTGTTTCAGACGAAATTTGTTTTGAAATATTGTCTTTATCATGAGTGTCGATACAACAGATATATGTTGATTAGATCTCCTCTGTATAAAGTTAAAAAATTAGAGTCATCGTATGCCTAAAAGGCCAAAAACCGCAGAAATGCATGTAATAAATATCACGGCATAAAAGAAAACAATTATTTTTTAAAAACCTTATTTTCGGACTCCTGATGTCGAGTTATGTCAAGATATGGCAAAAATTGAAGTTTTAAAATGCATCACATACCTGATATGAGCACCAACACTATCCACATGATCCCCACCAGGCTCTTCATCATGTCATTGTGACGTCACGTCCGCCTCATTTTTCCTCCTTCTAGCCCTCTCGATCCCTCAGATTTCACACTGAAACATATCCGAGACAAATGATCGTAAAGAAAACATCAACTTGTATCAAAAAGCTCCCAATCCAATCTATCTTGAGTAAAACCCACTTTCCAAAGATATTGTACGTAAACATTAAGAGGGTCCATTAAATCGATTTTGGTAAACAAAAAAGATGGTTGATTCGATATCAATACCTTCATATCTTACAAAAAACGTCCAACATCAAATGTTTTTAGACTTTTAAAAAAATCGTATCTCAAATACTGATTTAAATAAATCCTACTCCTTTGAAATGCGTTTCTCACATAGAATTTAGGAACCGTCTTCTGAGTCTCAACTTGACAAATGTTTTCGAAAAAAATTCCAATAAAATAATTTGAAAGACACGGAAAAAAATTGCCTTGAATCAAGTAAATGTAATTACTTGGCCGATTTTACTTGAAAAAAACCATTATTTTCTAAGTACAAGGGACTGATTTTCTTGAATTAGGAAAATAATAGAATCAGTAAAACTACTTGGATCAAGAATATATAGATGTGAAGCAAATAACTGTTGAATTAATTTATTCCATTATAATTATTTGTGTGAAGTTGAATAAAAAATAGGATGAAGGATATGATATTCTTAGGATAAGTAACTGAAACTCTAATTAAATGTTTCTTGATCCAAGTAAATCCATGTACTTACTTTGATTACTATCTTATTTAATACAATATGCATGTTTTTGGGACAAAAAAATTAAATTTAGCGGAGAAATAAGTTTTCTCAGCCACAGTGGGGCTGAACCAACTTTGATTGCAAAGTTTTTGCATATGGGATTTCCCAACTGCTTATGGTAGTCCATAATTCCACCAACATTTTACGACCAAAAACAAAAAAATTCATCGGGCCTTTTTTGAAAAAGTTGACTTTTATGTTCAAAGTATTGCAAAATAAAAAGATTCTAAATATTTTATTGCAAGGTCTTTGGACATGGAATTTCGAACTGATTAGGATAGTCCATAATCCCACAGACATTTTAATACCGAAAACAAAATAGTCCATTGGACCCTTCATGAAAAAAATGGCTGTCAAAATATTCAAAACTCAAAAAAGATCAAAAAATTTTATTGCAAGGTCCTTGCGTATGAGATTTTCCTAAAGATCTTGGTAGTCTGCAATCCCATGGATATTTCAAAGCGAAAAATAAAAAAGCCATTGGACTCTTTTTGAAAAAGTTGATTCTTATGTTCAAAATATTCAAAGATAAAAAATAAGAAAATCACAATTTTCACTTATTTTCTTAAAATAATGTTAAGGCACTAACTAGTGTTACGGAATTTTCCGTAAGTCTAACCCGGTTAAGTATAGCGCTAGGGCTAGAGTCACGGAAAATTCCATAAATTAGCCCTGAACGAGTTGGAACGGGGTTGGTCCTACGGAAAATTCAGTAACGGTAGACAGATCGTACTGTTAATATCATAGGTTACACATTCTAGAACTTAGGATGTTAAAAGAAAGCATTTATGTTCCAGAAATTTATAATTAATAGGACTATATATTGAACAAAATAGTTTCTAAAGGGTATATAGTAAAAGATAATCACATGAAAAACTATTTTGTTCAATATATAGTCAAATTAATTATGAATTTCTGGAACATTAATGCTTTCTGTTAATATCCGAGGTTTCAGAATGTATACTTCATAATATTAACACAAAATAAGTGACAACAATAATTTTTTCATTTTCAATATTTCGAACATAAAAATCGACATTTTAAAAAAGGGCCGTATGGTTTTTTTTGTTTATGGCCTTAAAATGTCTGGGACTACAGACTTCCATGATCAATTGGAAAATCCCGTATGCAAAGACCTTATAATTAAATCAATTTGTTTTTATTTTGAAATAATTTGAACAACAAAAATCGACTTTTCCAAAAAGACCTCAATGGAATTTTTTGTAAAATGTCCGTGGGATTACAAGCTACCATGATGAGTTGGAAAATCCCGTTTGCAAAAATATGATAATGAAATTAAGAAAAAAAATTATTTTGAATTACTTTGAATATGAAAATCGACTTTTTCAAAAAAGGCCTGACGATTAAAGAAGGTACAAAAATTAAAATACTACGCTTAACAAATTAAAAGCAACACCCCTCTTTAGGGACAAAAAGTGAATATTCAAACTCTTTGCACGATTTTGAATACACATATTTTATACATTTGAACATAGAATTACATCACACAATGTATGTGAATAAAAAATCTATCAAAAAATATTCAAAATAGTTGATAATACGTATCACTCTCAAGGGGTATGAATCACCCTTTTTGAATATGTATACCTATACTTATATTATTCGGAGTTTTGCACCTTGCGTGAAGGACTCTACTGGAATATAAAAAATGTATTTGGAAGTACTTTAAGAAATTATAATTGAAATAATAATAATAATAATTGATAGAATAATACCTCACTACAACTGTTCATCATAAGTACGTGTATAATATATGACACTGATATTTCCTGTTTTTCCTGACGATTTCTATTTTAAACATAAGGTTTAAAATTATTCAATTCAAAATGCATGCAATATCTGCATGAAACTGTAAATTGGCTCGAAAATATGTTTTTGTTCATAAAAAGAGGTATTTTTAATCTTCTAAGGTTAGTTTTAAAAAGGTTTTATATTTTTTCATTCCTATATCAAAGATAACATTTTTTGATTGACGAAAGCCATGACAAATCGTGTATTTGTATTGATAAAAAAATTTTTTATTTAAACATTTGCTCAATGTAACAGTTGGAGCAGCCCTGGAATTGCACTTGTCGTTTCCAACAAAATGTTACACAAATTCGCAATTTTTTTTCACCAAGTATAAGCTTTTTCTCCTTTTTAAGGGGTGTCCCATCAAATAAAAAAACCTTTTTTTTATTTGCATGACCTTAGTACTGATAATTTTAGTATTTTTATTTTATAATTTTAATTTCGAAAATTATTGATTTTTAATAAAACAGTTAAAATTAAAGAATTTTAATTTATTGAAAGTCCTAATATTTCACAATTTTAAATTCAAAACGTTCCAACTCAAAGAATTTGAAATTCAAAACTGATTATAATCACATTTTCAAGTATTCTTAAAAATTTAATAATTTTTTCATGAAAATGTACACCAATAAAATTCTTTAACTTTCCCTCTTCAACGGCCTTCCAGCTGTACAATAATATGCTTGGTGTATAATTTTTTAATAATTACTTCGGGGCGCCAATAATTTTTGACCCGGCCTTGCTAGCTAAATTTTTTTCACTAATTTTGGGACACTTATATTTTTTGACCCGACTCTGGTAGTCGATTTGTGAAGCGGGGATGGGAAGAATTTAAGAGAAGAACAGATCTTATCGATATTTTTTAATGAAACTCAGTTTTAAAACTAACTTTGGCAAAACTAGAAATTTTACACTCTTTTCTATTGATTTACAATTTTATTTTCGGAGTTATGAGCAAAAAAGCACAATCCGAAAGCAGGGGAATTTTTACTAGCTACAGTATAAGGAACCTTGTATGATAATAATCACAAAAACAATTCCAGGAAACAGAACTATTTTTTTTCCTTCCTTCGACCGTTTAAAATTTTTAAAAGTAATTTCAACAAATATAATCAGTCTTACGGTCAACAAATGAAAAATCATTAAAATATGTTGAAGAAACACATTTATTTAATAAGGTACTCAACGTTTCGACCACAATGCGGGTCTTTATCAAGAGTCAATAAAATCTAGAATTAAATAAAATTAGAAATAAAAATGAAGTTCACAAGACTAAAAAAAATTATGAAGTTTCCATGAGTATTGTGAGAAACCTGTGTTTAAATCGCCAATTCACCAATTTCTTTTATGTTCGTAAATTCTATTTTTCAATCTGCTGCCAGTTTCAACAATGTAGACTTTATTACAAACTTTGCATTTAATAATATGAACAACATTAGATAAATTTTCTATTTTTTCAGAATCTTTTTTTTTGTTAATTAACAGATTTTCTAAAGTGTGATTATTCTTAAAACAAACATTCATATTAAACTTTTTTAAAGATCTTAATCTTTCAGGATGACCTTGGACATATGATAAGGTAACTCTCAGATCAGTTTTTATGTAATTTTCTGACCATTTCTTTGTCTTTTTATCTATAATGGAAGTGTTGTAAATATCATGAATATGTTCTTTAATGACATTCTCTTTTAACAGTAGTGGATAATTGTTTAGTTGCAAGGTGGCTTTAATTTACACCAAATTTATGAATACTTTTGAAGACGTTTAAAAGCTCTAAAATGTTATTAGTTGGTACAATAGTGAGCATGTCATCCACATACCGTTTATAGAGAATCGGCTTGAAAGATAATGTTGATAAAGCTCTTTTTTACATCTTCCTCAACCAAGTTTGAAACAATGGGAGATAAAGGAGATCCCATTGGAAAACCTGTCAACTGTTTAAAAAATTGGTTACTAAATCAAAAACCGGTATTATTAAAAATAGTTCTAACCGCTATTAAAATTTCATTTTTTGATATTTTTTAAAAATTATTATTGTTATGTAAATTTAACTTGTCTTCTTATACAATTCAAAGCTAATTCAAGATGAATGTTGAGACGATGTGTAAAGATATTAAAGAATGAGTAGGAGGTATTATAAGCTTAAAGATTTTTTGTTTTAATTCCCAAATATTTTTTATAAACAACTCAGTGTTTTCTGAAATTGTCTCTAAAATGTTTGATAAATATTTAACTAAATTGTAAGTCGGTGATCCAATTGTGGAAACAATTAATCTCCAGTTTAAACCTGGTTTGTGTATCTTCAGGCAGTGCATAAGCCTTTGCCACAACACTACTATGGCTTTTTAATTCATAAGCAGCTAACTTGTTGATGTATAGTATCTTTTCTTTTGCCATCTTGAAACAATATCATTGCATTTATTTTTAACCGTTGGAACTAAATTAGTTTTTAAATTTTTGTATAAGTTATTATTTTTTTAAATGTTTTCTATAATGAGTTTATAATCATTCTCATTCGATGCCACCATAATGTTACCTTCATTGTTTCTATTATGATTTGAAATTAATCCTGTTACTGTCCTTCTAATATTGAACTTATCCTCACCTTTCGCCAAATTTTTAATGCAGTTTTCAATATTTGCAACGATATTGTTTACTGGAATATTATTAGTATTATGAGGAACACCAAACTTACTACCCAAGGCTAAGGATTCAGCTAAAAATCATCATGAATTTGTACATTTGAATAATTCTTAAACCACTTTTTAACTCTATATTCAAGAAGTTTTACATTTTTTTATAGTTCCTATCTTATAACAATTGAAATTTTTTAACACAATCATTTTCAACATTGAATATTAAGTTTTGTGACGCCCTTTCTTAAGAATCAGAGAAAAAATTAAAGAATCTTCATTAGTGTGTCGAAGTAAACGAAATTTTAAATAATTGGAAATGTGACCTATTTTATGGATATTTTAAACTACGTTATCAATTTCGCAGTTAAACAATTTTCTTTGAGTATTCAGTATTGTGTTTTGTGATTTGAGTGTGACCTTGTAGTGTAAATTATGAATTTTAAATTTATTTGTATAAATAACTTACTACAACGCCGCTTTTCACCATAACATTGCTCATCCTGCAATATACCAGTCTGTCTTGTATGGTCCATCCATAAACATCACATCTTTGAAAATGTTAATATTTTTTCATTATTTGAGCCCCTCAAAAATGCCAAAACTAAACTAGTGACTACGACGTTGTATTTTGATTTAAACTTCTTTTAAGTATTTTCAAACAAACAAAAACACGTTATTCTGACTTGCTAGAAATTTGGTTTGTACACCTTGCCTTTTTCGATGATTTTTTTTCAAATTTTGTAAAATTCATTTTTATCCATAATTTTATTCAATTCTAGATCTTATTGACTCTTGAAAAAGACCCGCATTGTGATTTAAACGTTGAGTACCTCATAAAATAAATGAAGTTTCTTCGAAATATTTTATTCACTTTTGATTTGTTGACCGTAAGACCGATTATATTTGCTAAAACTATTTTTCAAAATATCTAAGCAACCGTCAGAGCTCTGCTCTCAGCGTGTTGCGTTAGATGCGTGCGACCGATTCTCTATAACAACTCAGCTTTATTTGAATTAGTGTTAGGTTGTTGTATGTAGTATAGTCCGTAAGTTATATTATAAAGACCAACGTTATAAATAATAAAAATGCGTGCATGTGTCTAATTCATAAGGTATGTGTATATGAAGCTGTTTCTGTGAACGCATTTAACTTAAATATAGGACTAGAGACTTAACCAGCGAGAATATTTTTTATGTGCTTTGTGACAACACAATATCTTCATAAATGAAGATCTATTCTTGAATTATTTCAGTGTTACTTTTTCTGAAGTGAAATATTTTCTTGATGAAAGTATACATTAGTATACATTAATACTATACAGTTTCAAATTAATAAAATGTAATATTCTATCTGATACTGCATCTTCTCAGATCAAGAAAATCCAATCCTGTTTCAAGCAAACGATACCGAGTATTTATTAACTTGCACTGACTACATAATTCTATTGTCCCCATTCGTACCTGCCATTGACTTGAATCAAGCGAAAATTTACTTGATCCAAGAACATTTTGCTTTCCGTGTAATTAAAACCGATATTTTTTATTAACAGACACGAAACAGAAACATGAAAAATGTCATTTTTAGTTACTCAAAAGTAATTATTGAAAGTGTGTTCACTTACTGGTAGATACATACGTACACTTTTTTTTATTAATTTCTTTTCCATGTTATGAAGAATGAACGTGTTTTGTTGAGTGCTTTGAACGCGTGTGCACTAACTATTCCGGCTAGCAGAAAGAAAAAGAACGATCCCGGCGGATTAAAAAATATATATATGAAAACAGAGCTGACACCCATTTATTTAAAAGAAGCTTCCCTCTGCTTCGTGACTTTTTTCGTTCTATATTCTCCAGTTTTTTTTATAACTCATTTTTTTCTTCCGGCAGATTATACTTCTACAGGAATTGTATTGTTGTGGTCTTAACTCACGACTCGAATCTTTCATGCGTTTTTTTTACATTTCGTCCTTTATCAATTTATTATTTACAGTTGTTCACAGAATCTCAAATGGAATTTCAATATGGTTTTATTAAAATTAATTCAAAAATAATAAACGAAGTAATAATACAAATAATATATTGAAAAGCGCCAGATAAGCGATAAGAAGTCGTATATTTGCGCAACTTTCGATTGAGGTTCACATATAAAATTAGAAATTAAAAAAAAATTTTGGTAAGCCATGAAAATTTTTATTTTTTAAATCATAATAATAAAAATTTACATTTATTTTCCTCTTTTTTTATTTTTCAAAATATTTTGCAAGTTTGAATCGAGACATTCAAGAGTGTGTTGTCCAAATTTGATCGTTGGATTCTTGATTTTTTTTTTTTGATTTCCAAGAATTTCGTAGTTAAATTTGAATGTTGGACGACAAAGAAGAAGTTAAATTTTGATTTATTTTGAGTTTAATTCCTCAAACAATTATTAATCGTACCACTTGAAATACAAGTAGAATCTCTCTATCAGATTTCGGCTTATAGTGAGGGATTTGTGAATACTACACTGTCCCAAATTCACCTTTGACCCTTGAATCTGTAGGGTGAATAATTTATTTTTACTTTTCCCTCACATCATTCGAATGTGATATGCTATATATCACCATCAGAAAATCCCCTTTTATGGAAGGCAGTCTTTAATATTTGCGATTGTTTGTTCCCAAGATTACAACAAGAAAGCACTACAAGACAGATTGACGACATTCTCCCCTTATTTTTGCAATGAAGGAATGAAAAGAAATTGCATTTAGTATTCATGTTTTATGGGAAATTCTATGAAGATTTTGTGGCGGTTTTAATATGCAAGAATATTATTTCCGGTAGGTTCATAAATCATATAAAGTCTAGTAAATTAATCTGTGACCCAATGCCAGTCAGTATATTTTTCGAGGAAGAAAAGAAGGAAATATTTTTTCCTTACACTCAAAAAAATTTGTCTCGAATCAAAAAAACTTCTTCCTTTGATCAATATGAAAATTTGGATAATTTAAACAAATTTTAATTGCTTGAAAGAAATGTTATGGTTGAATCAACCATATAGCCCATCTAACAAAATATTTGATTAAGACAACCAACAAATTTGGTTGCCTTAACAAAATATTCTGTTGCCTATATAATAATCATATTCTAGGGTTGAACCAAAAAAATTGTTGTTGATTTAACCAAATCGTTTTCTGAGTGTAAGAATATTCTTTTTTTTTCTGGTCGTCACTGGATTTTCTCACAGTAATTGCTATGTCACTCGCAGCAAACCGTTGACAAAACTGTTAGTAACTTTTTGTCTTAGGACGCTGATGGATGAACCGTGTATTTCATAGGAAAGGTAATAAATCATGAAAACTCGGATTGATGAGTTGCCATTTTGAATTGAAGATAGCAAATACAGTTCAATTTAGTTCAAACTTAAATTCAGTTTTTCAATTCTTAGCTTAATTCAACTTCAATTAAAGTTTAATTTACAATTGTAAATTGTCAAACGTAGCTCCTGAGATGAAAAATGTAGATAGCGGTTTTTTTTAATTACGTAGCTCTGACTATTCAAACAATTATTTAGATGAGAAAACCTTTAATTGAATTTTACAAGAGTACGTGATCAAATCCACGAATTTCTTTTAAAAATGAAGATCTCTCACTGATGAACTTTTATTCAACTTTCCTCTCTGCTATTTAATTACTGGAAACTTTCTACTCGTTGAATTACTACTGGAAATTTCGCGTTGTCTATATACGAATGAATATTCAATATTCAAATATGCCTATGCACGTTTAATTTCTATACAAATATTCGTTTTGTTTTTTTATTTGCGAGGAATGTGTAGTATAAAAATTGCAAGCACAAATCTGCCAAATACGGAGAGAATTATTGTGTAAAAATTAAACCACGAACAAAAGCTCTATCCCAAATATTAGAAGCTTGGATTTTTCAAATTTTATTTCCATTTAGAAATTGTCTTTCAATTTTCATTACCTAAAATTATTTGTTGTTGTATTGTTCAACAAATTTTATTTTTCGACGTAAAGAAAAAGAATCAGAACTTAAAATACTGAACTGTTTGGCGGTGAAATTTTAAGAATTAATTGGAGGCACTCATTCTAGAATTGTCAGATTCCGAAAATTCAATGATTTGGCAAACTCGTTCATTTCGTGGGATTTGATTGTTCTCTCAACTCGATAATTCGATTATTTCCCGAGTACAGAATCTGTTCTATTCTTTAAATCTGCGAATAGTGAATTTTACTTAATTCAAATTTCATTCAGAGCCTTATAGGTAATTTAAAAATATATATATTTTTTCCTCATTATTCAATGATCTAGCCATCAAAGTTTGCTTATTCAAATGTCAATCATAGAAAGTCAGTCACATGAAACAAATTTGAGGGGAATTTTTGTACCAAACAAACTGAAAGAAATTAGTAAGAGTAGGCGGCAGACACCTACAAAAAGGGGTTCGAAAGCATAAAGGTTTCTGTCCGGGGATACAATACTCTGAAAGTGAATGATCAAAATCAAGGTAGGTAACGATCAATCATCAGAGACCATCATTAATGATAATCAAGTTCACAATAATAGTGTAATGTATATAACTTGGAATTCAAGAACAACTAGCAATATTATGCGAGTCGATGAAAAAGAAGAATAATTCCTCGATCTCTCCAGATACGATAATATGAAAAAAATGAACAACAAATCCTTCTCAGGCACGAATAAAATACCAAATATCGCTCTGAAGCATCTTCCTCAAAAGGTAACCTAGGACTACACCATTATCTTCAATAATGTGATAGATAATCTGTATTCCAGTGATGGGTAAGTTACTTTTTAAAAGAAACTAGTTATCGTTACCGTTACCGAATCAAACTGTAACATTTTCATAGTTGCATTTCCCAAAAATAAGTAACTATCGTTACTTTTTTAGTTACTTTTGTATTTCAGAAATATATATCCAAATTTAATTTTGACAAAACTTCATTCATAACTTTCGAGTGATAAGGACTGTTTCAGAAAATTTTGAACTTCAGCCTGGAAGAAAAATGTCAGCTTTCCTATTTTGGGCTGTAAGTCTCTTTAGCGTTGAAAATTAATTATTTCTTTCTAAAAGTATTTCTTTAGATTTACCTAGTTACGACTTCCACTTCTAGAAGATTTACAGTATTCTGAGACCAACAGAAAATGTTTTAGAAGAAGTTGAATCTTAAACAAAAAAGGATAAATTTCCAACCAAAACAGACATATCTTCAACAAATTACATGAATTTTCAAATAAAAAAGAGAAACATCCAACCAAATAGTTGAAATTTCAATAGAAAAGATGTATTTTCAACTGAAATGATAAATCTTCAATCAAAAATAATAATATTTTTAACAAAGTGGTTCCACTATCAATCAAAAAAGGTGAATTTTCGATGAAAAAGATGATTGTTGAAATTTCAACTAAAAAAGATTCTCATTTCAAATCAAATTCAGTTAAATTCAACCAAAAAAGACAAATTTTCAACAAAATAGGTAAATTTAAAACCAAAGAAATGAATTTTCAACCAAAAAAATAATTTTTTATCAAAAAAGACGAATTTTTAACAAAATACATGAATTTTTTTCAATTAAAAAAAATTTCGAACGAAAAAAAGATAAATTCTTAACAAAAATTGTAATAGTTGATATTTCAACCGAAAAAAATATATTTTTAAAATTGAAAATTGTTGCATTCAACCAAATAACGATTTTTCAACAAAATACTTGAATTTGCAGTCAAGACAGAAAAAAATCTAATAGATTGTTGAAGTTTCAAGCCAAAATGACGAATTTTCAAAAAAAAAGTTAATTTTCAACCAATAAGATTAATTTTTTACCAATAAAGACGAATTTTAAACAAAACACATGAATTTTCAACTAAAAAAGATTAATTTTCAACATAAAATGAGATAGTTAATTTTTTTAATGAAAAATTTAATTTTTGACGGAAAAAGATGAATCCTCAACAAAAAATGTGATAGTTGATACTTCAACCATAAAACAGTTAAATTTTGAATCAAAAACAGTTGTATTCAACCAAAAGAAGAATTTTCAATAAAATACATAGCTGGATTTTCAGTCAACAGAGAAATAAACCCAAGCAGATTGTTAAAATTTCAAGCCAAAGAGGCGAGCTTTCAACAAAAAAGTTGATTTTTAACCAAATAATAAATTTTTTTTTCACAAAGATAAATTCTCAATAGAAAATGTAATAGATGAGATTTTAACTAAAAAGACGAATTTTCAGCAAGATTGCTTAATTTGAAGCCAAAGAGATGAATTTCTAACAAAATACATGAATTTTCAGCTACAAAAGGTCAATTTTCAACAAAATATTGCAAATTGAAACTAAAGAGATGAATTTTCACCAAAAAAGACGAATTTTAAACAAAATATATGAATTTCCAATTAAAACAAATCAATTTTCAACCAAAAATGTCACAGTTAAATTTTCCATTGAAAAAAATAATCTTCAACGGAAAAAGATGGATCCTCAACTAAAAGTATAATAGTTCATATATTTCAACCAGAAAAAAATTTAATTTTAAATCAAAAACAGTTTAATTCAACGAAAAAACTAATTTTCAACAAAACAGTTGATTTTTTAACCGTATGAAATGAATTTCTTTGAAAATCGTTCAATTTCGAATGAAAAAATTAAATTTTCAACCAGAAAAAAATTTTAATTTGAAACAAAAACAGTTTAATTCAACCAAAAAACTATTTTTCAACAAAACAGTTGATTTTTCAACCGTATGAAATGAATTTCTTTGAAAATCGTTCTATTTCGAATAAAAAAATTAAATTTTCAATCAAATAATAACATTTTTAAGCAAAGAAGATGAATTTTTAACTAAAATAATAAATAAAATAACTGAAATAATAACGTCTCTGCTGAAATAAGACGAAAAGTATTGGTGACTAGATTGCCAATATTGCAGGACCCAAATAGAAGATACGGGGCTCATTGCCTCATGAAAAGCGAAAAACCAAGACACAGTTTTTATATTTCAATTGCAAAGCACTACTTCTAGATTTAAGATTCTCGAGATTAATGATAATAGTATTGCTACCAAAGCAATAGTTTTCTATTTCGAAAACATTGTGACTCGATCTAATATTTTTACCTAAATAATTAGCAATACAGTGTAGAGAAAATCGTTATATAATAATAATAGATAGATTTACAACAACCTCAAGTAGGACACATAAATAAGTTAATATTAAGAGTCAGCGGTTTAGAAATGTTTAACCGCATGATATGAGACAGATGTATCATAGCGTTATAAATAAATATTCTTCCAAAAAAAAAAGGAAAGCACCCGACTGGCAATCGATAGACCGAATCGATAGGCAATCGATAGCGAAAGAGAATCTTTTTTCACAGAAAAAATGTTAAAAGAGAGAGTTTACATTCACCTTAAGGGTGGTTTCGACATCCCTTAAAAATACTCCAACGACTTTTCCGGCTAGGATGTTTCCCATGTTTATTGTAAATTGATTTCCGACCCCAGTTAGTTTAATCAAAAAATATCCCGTGGCTTTCGAATTTATAAAATGTCAATTTTCTTGCTTGAATGTTTGGGGGATGATTTAACATCCCCTAAACACATTTATAAGCACTACAAAACTTTCTTTTTAGTGGGTCTAATTTCCAAAAAAGAGGTATTCAGCCAAATCTAACAAAAAGTTTTTGAGGAGGAGAACATTTCAATGTTTATTAGACATTTTGACAAAAAGTCATTTTTGGTACATTTGCTGCGGTGTCCTTTCAAAGTAGCCAAGGGCAGCCTGAAACCTAAATCCGGCTTTGAGTGCAGAAATAAAAAAATCTCCTAAAATGTAAAATAAAATTGCACTTCTTGTTTACTTCAAGAACCATAAGTGTAGTGTAAAAATACAATTACGAAGCTCTTTAATTTACCTCTCAAGTGCAGGAAGTTAGCTGAGAGTTTTGTGAAACACTTACTCAGAGTAATAAAGGGGATGAAAATGAAATTCAGAGTTGGAGTAAAAGCTGGAGTTGAAAACAGAATTCCGGATCTGTGAGTCGCATTTAGTGTCACCGCAGATGCTGCAAAATAAAACGAGCGAGGATGGATTTTGGGGGTGGAATGCTAGTAGGACGGGAAAAAGTTTTAGTTTGCTTATAAAGTAAAAATTATGGATAATCTGTCAAAATATATATAATTTTACGTGCCATCTTATTGAGAAAACATATATTTCGATGGATTATACATAATTTTCCGTCTACGCATAAACTGTCGATAGATTATGCATAATTTTTCCATTTTTCATTTTCTAACAAACTCATTATGAACTTTAGCTATGTTCACTTTCATGATCAATGTCAAATCTGAAAAAACAGTTGAATTGCTTTCAATTTTCGTATTGCTCAAAATGAACCAATTGTGGTTCGATACTGTTTCAGTTAGTTTTGACACCCTTATATGATTCGAATGAAAGTTTTTTTTTCCTGTGTGCATGTGAATATTGCCGGATATTGGCACACGCTTCAACCTCAACTTGCCTCGGGCTGAATATCCGATAGTAATAAGTGGCTGCCACTCAAACCACCCCATTTTCTCCCACAACTCTCATATACCTTTTAAACCCTCGTCCACCAATCTGCCATGTTTTGCTACATTTTGCTATATTCATATTTCCCGTCACGCAGAATTGACCCTTATGAAATTTTCTCACCTCTAGAAATTTCAAATTACCTGTAAACCTAATACATGCATTAAAATTTAAATGGATATGTATATGAGCCTTAACCGTTCAATGTTTTTTCTTTTATTATTAATTTTGGTTGTTGTATTGCATTCTTATTCTAAATGAGAAGGTATTAGTTTTATATAAAATTTGATATAGTCGGTTTTCTTCTTGTTTCACTTCTCTAGCTTTTTCTACCTCCTTTGTCCATTCTTCTCCCAGTCCCTCCTGCCCTCCTGCCTCTTTCAAAATATTTTAGCAATCCTCTTTTTATCACCTTATATCATTTACTGTATCTTGATTTCCCTATCCTACTCCATCTATTTATCAGCAGTCTTTCTCCATCTCTTTTTTCCAATTCCTCATAGTCTATATTTTCTTCTTCTCCTATTCCTCGATATCGAAAAAACTCTCTTCTTCCCATCGCGTTCACTCTACCACCCTCTTTCCTCTTTCTTCTGCCTCTTTGTAACACTTTCTCGTTATTTCTCCTCCTTTTCTCACCCTTAGCTTCTCTTCGAATTCTTATGTCCTCTTTCCTGTCCTTGTTCTTAAATTATGCCTTTAAGTTCCTTTTCTCACTATATAATCCAGAGTTCTCCATACACCTAATGTCCTTATAATATCTCTTGCAACCTCTCTATCTCTTTCCTCTCCATCCATGCTAATATCTCTAATATCACTATATCATCCGCATATGCCAGTGTATATGTTTTTTCTTTTCCTAGCATTAGTCTTTCAAATCCTTTTCTCTTCAACTCCTCTTCCAAATCTGAAATTAATTCATTAAACCCCTCTCCTTGAATTTTGTCTCTCTTAAGTTCTCTACTACTCTTTTCCTCAAACCTTCTCTTATCCCCCATATCTCCCTTTTCTCCATAGCTTTAACCATCTCTTCCCGGTCCAATGAGTTCATTCGGGACTTTATTCGGGATTTTATCTACACCTGCTGGCTTTCTCTCTTTCAATGATCCTATCGCCCTTGCCATTTCTTCCCTTGTGATATTCTCTTATTCGACCATTCCCTTCCCTCTTTCCCTCCTTTCGTTAGTTTCGTTTCCACTCCTCCTAATGATTTCATAAGATATTTTTTGCATTCTCATTTTATTCTCCTGATTAACTCTTTTCCTTTTTTTCCTCTCTATTTACTACTTTCCATACTTCTTCCGTGCTAAGCTTTTCTTCCTCCTTCTTAAGCCTGATTTTCTCTTTCTCTTTTATTTTATCACATAACTCATTATGCTCTTTCTTCTTTTTCCCCCTTTACTGAACTCTTTCTTAATTGTATTCTCTAATATTCGTTTCACTTTTCCTATCACTATTTCCATCTCATCTTTACCCTTCCCTCGCCCATTTTCACCATCATCATCTTTCCCTTGAATTTTTCAATTTCCTCTGCTGACCTTTCTCTACTGTTCTTTCCTTACTATTTTCTTTGGCTGTTTTCGGTTCACCTCTCTTCTTCATTTCTACTGTCATTATTAGCAGAAGATGGTCCGAGTCTGCGTACTCCCCTACTTCTAGCCTCCTTATGTTCTCCCCTACCTCATCATCAACAGTAACATGTCTGTTACTTCCCGCCTCCCGCGGATAAGTGTACTGCCCTTCCTCATAACCCTATATATTCTCGTTTAAGATAAACTATCCTAACTTCTTCAGTCTGTTGAGCAATTCCTTTCCCTATCCATGCACTACTTTGTCTTTGGAATGAGGAGGAGAAGGAGTTGGCCACTTTTCTTCCCATTCTAATCCTGCTCTTTCTCCTTTTCTTGCATTAGAGTCTCCTCCCATGATTAGATTCACCCCTTCTTCCTTTCTTTCATTAACTCCTTTAACTCTCTGCCTTTCCCTCTATATCTCCATTGACATATATCTTTACTATTTTCCACCTCTCCTCTCCTATCCTTACCTCTTCTTTCATTAATCTTCTCTTTGTCTTTTCAACCCATTCCCATCGTTTTTCTTCCCTATCACATTTTTCCTTATTCCCATTACCACACTTCCCATTGCTCTGCCCTTTTTATTTTTTCTCTTTGCCTCTTCTATTTCCCACCTGTATCTCTTCAGTAGCACCTCGATAGAGTAAAGGAAGCTATGTCTCCATTATCACCAAGGCTTCCCATTACCCCTAATTTCTCATAAACACCCTATCCTTTTTTTATAAGACAGCTAAATTCCGGTAGCATATCTTCCATTCTTCCCTTCTTTCAATTCTTATCACTTTTTTCCATTTTTTTAAATTTTCCATTCCTTTCTTTCCTATCGCCTCGTCCTCTCACATTTTACTAATATTTTCCTCTCTTCGCCCCAATCCCACCATATACCTTCTATCTGTATTCTCCCATATTTAGCCCATGTTCCTTTTCCCTTCTGGCCTTCCTCGTCTTCTATTTTCCTTAAATTATACTGCATACTCCTTTTTTTGCACGTGAAATCATCCTCTACTCAACCAAATTACTGAATTTTCAAGCCAAAAAGACGAATTTTCAACAAAATAATTAAATCCTGAACTAACACATATTAATTTTCAACCAAGCGGTTGTATCTTTAGCCAAAAAAGATGAAAATTGTACCAGACGAGATGAATTTTCAAAACCGCGAAAAACGAATTATCAACAAAATAGTTGAATTTTAAACAAAAGAGATGAATTTTTAACTAAATCGATGAACCCTTAACTGAAAAAGTGAATTTTTAACAAAGTAGTTTAACTTTCAACCAATTTTTTGAATTTTTAACCAAAAAAGCTCAAATTTCTACCAAAACAGATGAATTTTCTTACCAAAAAGATGGACTTTCAACAAGCAAGCTATTTTTGTACCAAAATAATTCAATTTGCAACCTGAAAAAAGACGAATCTTTAACTAAAAATGATGTTATTCAAACAAATTTGTTGAATTTTTAACAAAATAATTAAATTTTCAACCATGAAGGATAACTTCGCAAATAAAATAATTTAAAAATGCTTTGCAATCTATTTTACGAATTTTTAAGCATATAAAAGCTTTATCGCACTTATAACTTACCTAAAAAAAGTAAGAAGATTTTGGCAGTTGAAATGTCCAGATCCTGAATTAAATGAAAATTCAAAAAATCGTAATTTTTAGTTTCGCAAATATCCTCAAAATTAATCTTCCTCCGTAAAGTAAATAATATGCCTAATTTTCAAAAATCATGTAAGATTTCGATATTTACAGTTTTTCGACAACAATTTTAGAAGCTCTAAACATTTTATTTATTAATTTTGAAAATGCTCTAAATTTTTTCATTTTGATTCGATTAGCCCGGCTAACGAAATTGATCTTCATAGTTCATTCATTTATTCATATGATTAAAAACTCCTTAAAATGACTATTACAATTTAAAATCATAAAATTTTAATGGTTCATTTTGAGAACCGTTTAAATGTTCTTCTACAGACAAATAATGTTAAATTCTAAGTAGTAACGTTTCTAAAATCTCTGTCACAAAATTGTTCATTTTAAACGTTTAAGGATGTTCACTTCGTACAGCCCACTTCAAAATTAAGCATTTTTTAACAATATTTTTAAAACCGACGAAATTAGGCCCAATGTTAATTACTGTGTATTATCCAGGAGATTTTACAGTTTTGTTTGCTTGGATTTTATTTGAAAAATTATTTTAGAAATCATACAGATATCATTTTTGTAAACGAATTCTTTCCCTAATAATTTTAATGAAGTAAAACTTAACCAAATAGAATTGTAAAAAATCTTTTAAGAAATAAAGTCATCCCCTGATTATTGGGATTGTATCAAAATTGTATTTCGTACCCAAAATTGAAGCTAAAATACAAAAATCCATATAACTTTTATTAAATAAACAATTCAAGTCAAAACAAGTCATTCAGATACGTAGCAAATCATTATTTAATTGAGACAAGGTTGAAATGAAAATTTAAGAAATTAAATTCAGAATAAATAAAATTTTAATTCTTCTTTAACGTCTAACATTTAAATTTAACCATGAAATTTTTAGAAATTAAAAAAACTAAGAATCCAACGATCAAATTTGGACAACAGACTCTTAAATTTCTACATTCAAATTAAAATGATTAATAAAAGTAGGTGGCGGGCGCCTACAAAGAAGGGTTTCGTAGCCTATTAAATCGTTAATCAAGTTGTTCAAATTTCCCCCTCCCCTCTCGCACTTCCCCGTATTTCCCCTCCTCTATTCCACTCCCTCTCCCTCCCCCTTCTCCTCATTTCTCTTTACATTCCGTCATTTCCCCTTGCTTCCCATCATTTCCCCTCACTGCTCTACCCCTCACTTTCTCTCATTTTCTCTCATTTCCCTCATTTCCCCTTACAGCCCTTCACTTTCACTCATTTCTCCTTCACTTCCCATCATTTCTCCTTACTGCACCCTTCCTCACTTCTCCCTAATTTTCCCTCCCTTAATCCTCTCTCATTTCCCTAATTGCCCCTCACTTCCCTTCACTTCCACTTATTTCCCCAATTTTCCCATCATTTTCCATAACTGCCCTATCCTTCACTGCTTCCTAATTTTCCCTCCCCTAATCTCCCCTGACTGCTCCCTAATATTCCCTTCCTTAATCACCCCTCATTTTCCCTTACTTCCCTTCACTTTCACTTATTTCTCCTCACTTTCCATCATTTCTCCTCACTGTCCACTCCCTCACGGCTCCCTAATTTCCCCTCCCTTAATCCCCCATAATTTCTCTCATTACCCCTTACTTCCCCTCATTTCCTCACACTTCCCCTCAACCTCCTCCCCACATTTATACTGGTCCCACTTTCCTCGCTTCGTCTCATTTCCCTTCACTACCCTCCTTTTATACGACGAACGGACATCGACCAAAACCATGAGGTTTTCTGCTCGAAACCCTTAAAGCCAAAATAAAAAAAAAGGAAAGAAAATGTAAATGTTTTTTGATTTAACAAAAAAATAAAAAAGGTGAGAGAAAAAGAAGGAAGGGGATCTGGAGGTTATTTTCTTTTTTTTGCCTCTTTTTTTCTTTGCTTTTTTTTAAAATTTGAGTGAAAACTTTCAAGAGTCGTCCAAATTTGTTCGGTGGATTCTTGTTTTTATTATTAATTTCCGAAAATTTCATACGGTTTATACTAAAGAAATTGTTTTTTCATTATATATATTTTTATTGCCAGTTTTATTCTTCTTTCAATTATTATTTTACAATATTGTATATTAAAATAAATTCCAAAAATTATAAAATGAAATTGATAATTGTAAGTAGAAAATATTGTAGTGCCGATAGTTTTATCTTATATTACCGAAAAAGGGGGATACCATTGCAGTGAAACTCAAGTATAGATAAACGAAATGAATCATTGTTAAATTAAGGATATAAACTGAAATGGATTTTAGAAGGACAGTATAAGTTTAGTAATCTTTTACCTCATGATTCCTTTTTTATTATATACTCAAAGCCATTTGTTACACTGAAATTGAATCTAATAGGAGCCTTTGAAGAATCAATTTAAAAGGACTTGGACATTTTAAAAAGATTAAATTAGGAGGGTAATTTTGAAGGAGAAATCTGAGCGAGCTCTTTTCAGGTTGAATTTGTTAATTTAGCAAAAGTTATAAGGATTTTTGTGTTTCAGCTTCAATTTTTGAATAATGTTGCAATTCATGTCCAATTTTTATGATCACAGTCTTATTTTATTCCTTGAAAAATCCTTGACAATTCCGTTTTCTTCAGGTTTTATTAAAATTAAAATTATTTACGAAAAAATTAGCTCACGAATTAATGACAATAATAAAATGAGTGGCTAATCGAGCGGACGGCAAGGACTAAGTGGAATAAAGGTGGTAAAGTAGGGACTGGGAGAGACAGGATATGGATAAACGGAGAGGTTTGGATTGGAGACGTTGAATCAAGACACTTGAGAGAGGATGGGAAACGGCATGTGAATGAAGGAGAAAATGGGGAGGGTAGTGAGAATACAGGTATTACGGTGTGATTTATAAAGGACAAGAAAAATTGGATGCAAGGAAGAAAGGAGAGAAATGGAAAAAGAGTGACGTAAAAGTAGCATTTGGAATGCACAAGATTGTACAAAGGATTCTAGGGTGAATTGCGAAAGTGGGAAGTGATTATGATGAGCGAGACGTGGATGGATGACAAGGAGTGGGAAGGCATGGAAAGAATATTGATCCAAGAAGCGAGAAAGAATCACGTAAAAGGGAGAGGTATGGATGGCATGGTGTCAGGAGTAAGAAAGGTGTTAGAGGAAGAAAATGAAAATTATACGGCAGAAAAGGGCGGAACAATGGTGAAAAGATTAAAAGTAGGAAAAATGGTTGTTGCTGCTATATGCGTGTACAGGAGAAGAGAAAAAGAGGGAGAATGGAGAATGATAAGGAATAGGACAGTGGATAAACGATTGGAGGATGGGAGTGTAGATGTTCGACGTGCTAGAGTGGTCAGTGTTAAGTCATGGAGTCGAAATTTGGGGGCGGAGGAGCATAAGAGTGTGAAGAGTCTGCATGAGAGATTTTTGAGATGGGTCATGGGGGTAAGTTGGAGCTGTCTAGATTATATGCTGAGGAGGGAATAGGATAAGAGAAAATAGTGGTCAGGCGACTGAAAAGATTGAAGAGAAACTGAGAAGGGGGGGGGAAGCAAGTGTGCATAAGCGTGTGTCTGGAAGATCATGGGAAAAGAGAGGAGAGGTAACGTGGGATGTTCGAAATGGGAGGAAGAGAGATGTGAAATGAGGTTTGAATGTGGTATGCAAGTGAGGGTCAGATAATGGTAATGAATAGAAGAAAAGAGGAGGGCAAGGCAAGGAGAGGAAAGATAGGAAAAATGTCGGAGTCAATGTACAACAGCTGGTATAGGATAGTTAAGAGAAAGGGGAAACCGGAATACCTGAGAAAGAATAAAAAGGAGAGCAAATTGAATAGAGTGGTGAAATTCAGAATGAGAAAGAATGTAAGAGCATGCAGGTATTGGATGAATAAAGAAGAAAATCTGTGTAGAGTATATGGGAATGAGCAGGAATCATGGTTGCATGTATTCGAGAGGTGTACAGGTAACGGAAGGAAAGGGAAGAGTATGGAAGAGAGAATAAAGTGGATTTTGAATGGAAATGCTCAGGCTGAAGAGTAGATGAAGAAGCTGGAATAGTTGAGAGAGAGAAAGCTGGTTGCATGGGATAGCAAGAAGCCAAAAAATTACTCCCAAAGGAGGAGAGTAAAATGAAGTAGTCTCTCAGAATGGAGCTACAATTTTTGGATTGGTGTGGTGAGAGGAAGCGGAAGCTAAGGGCAAGGTTGCAAGCGTCTAGGATTAAGAATAGTGGTTAAGGCGTTATGTAGTAAGTAATTGGGAAGGTAGTACATAAAGATTGTTGATACTTAAGAGAACATCTAATGATTCTGTAAAGATTCTTAAACCCGTAGAAGGGAGAAAATATAAACAAACAAAGAAGAACGACTGAAATATTGCTGAAAACCTCAATCTTAAAGAATCATTTTTCAAGTGAATCGGTAATCCTCATAAAGCGACATATTGAGTCGAGGAGCTGATAAGCTTTTTAGCACAATTTTAGCATCACACATTTTTGGATTCCTCTATAAGCACGATACAGATATTTTCCTGTGTTGGTGTCGTTTCATAAATGTCAGGTGTTTATCAAAGCAGACGTAGGAAGAAAGTAAGAAGATTGTGGAAATTTATGGATCGCTAAAAGTCGCAGATCAGCTTAAGGATGTTCTAGGTGTATAGTCAAGTTCAAAATTATTTAATCAACTGAAAAAATACTCAAATCAATTGATTTATGGAATCGGCAAAAAAGGGCATTGATTATTGCAATAAATTGTAGAAGAAAAACCCAAGCGCTCATAATGCAAAATGGTTGAGATAATTGTTTATTTAAAAGTAGTTACTTTATTCGTGTCTTTTCTTTTGCTTTAGGCGAAAGTCGTAATTTTCATTGAATTTTTATTATAGAGTTCATTTTATTCTTTTAAAGGTGCTTCATAATTGACTGTCCCCATGCAAGAACAAGACGTAGGTTCATTCTAGCTCGGCGAAGTTTTCCCCAGGCAACCAAAAATCCAAATTGAAAATTTTGAATTTTAAAACATATATTATCGTATACCATTACATTTCGCATCTTTTTTCCTTCACAAGCAAATCGTATCTTTTTTAGTTTTTTAACAAATTGCAAAAAACCATTTTTTTAAGTAAATTTTTTATTTAATTTTCATCTTCAACTCGTGCTCAAATCCACAGTTTTTGGAATTTCTTTATAAATTTAGAGGCAACATTTCTCATAGTATTCTTGTAACGACAGCTAGAGATAAAACTTCAAATCTTTATTTATAACAATATAAAAAACTATTTTCTAAGCTATTGCATAATTCGTTCCATGAAATGTTTGAGCGTTTCGTTTACCTAGGAAAGTTCGAGCAAAAAAAAAACTTCCTGTAGAGAAGCTATTCAAAGAAGTATAGAAAAGTTTTCCATTAAGGCTTTTTTGAAATAAATTAATAGGTAAAAAACTGTGAACGCTAAACTTTCGGCGCGCGACTGATCTTCCAAGCGTGTATTATGCCAAGTCGGGACGTCTTGCCGTTTAGACGGGTAATACGAGAGTCATACTTAAAAATAAATAATAGCACTATAATTGACATTAAATATATCAAATTTTATTTCATTTAGCGAATACTTACATTCATAAGTTATAAAAAATATCCAACGTGATCTTAGTAATCACAGGCTTAAATCATAGAGCTGATTATAAAATACTTTGACAGAGCTTATTCTACATTTATTTTACGCTGTACTGTAATCCACTTTTAGAAATATTAAGATCACATTATTCCTCATCAGATAACACAGAATCATCTACTTCTTAAATTGTTGCAATCAAGGCAATGTAATTCGTGACAATTTGTTGACCTTTAGTAAAAAGATATTTAAGTAAGCTTTTCACATCATTCATTTTAGCTTTTGTGAGACCGACTTTTGGAATTATTATGCAATAACTTAGAAAATAATTTGTCTCATTGTTATAAATTAGGATTAAAAGTTTTACCTCTAACTATCATAACAAGAATATTATGAGGAATGTTGCCTCTGAATTTTATAAAGAAATTCCAAAAACTGTTGATTTGAGCACGAGTCGAAGACAAAAATTGAATTAAAAATTAACTTTCAAAAAAACTGTTTTTTTTTCAATTTGTTGAAAAACTAAAAAAGATACGAATTTCTTGTAAAATAAATGCGAAATGTAATTCTCTACGATAATATATGTTTTAAAAGTCAAAATTTCCAGCTTCGATTTTTAGTTGCCAGGGGCCAACTCCGGCGCGCTAGAATGAATCTAAGTCTTGTTCTTGCATGGGGATAATCAATTCGTCACGTTCTTATTAGATATTATTTAGCAAATTGTTTAATTCAAAAAATCACTAACTAAAAAATGCTACGTATCATTTCTAAATAAAATAATTTCATAAAAACGTGATGAAGTAATTTTGAACTTGTTGGTACAACTAGAATATCCTTCAGAAAACTTGAGGGTAAGGAAAACGGAGTAAGAATCGGATGTGGTGTGATAAGGAAAAATGAGTAAAAATAGGGTGAGAATGGCCGTGGTTGTGAATGAAAGGATTTTCAACAGAATGGGTAGAAAATGCATAGGAGAAAAATCACTGTACAGATAATGTAACATTTATACTGCGGCTGAAAAATTGAATCACATTCAGCAGGTAACAACATTTACAAAAATTTATATATTTTTTTATCAACCTAATGAATGAAAGCGCTACTTTAACTGAATTGATTGAAAGTTTGTCGCCAATAAATAATATGTACGATGTTATAATACGTGATAACAATTGTTAATATTCAAATAAATCTGATAGAGAAATACGTATTTACGTCAATTTTCAACTGGCAGATTTCGTTTTTTCAACGGAACCTATCTGAAGAAGCACAAGCACTGCTGCTAAAGACACCATATAGTAGATAGTGAAATTCAAATTGTTTAAAGAAACGGTGGAGAAATCTTCAAAAATGTCAAAAACGCGAATTTTTAAGTAAGATTTTTTTAAAAATAAAACAATTGTGGCTCATCGATAAAATGACATGAGAAAGGTATATGGCCAAGTTATTTAGAAATAATTCCGTTGAAAAAACGCAAAGATTAATGTGGAAAGAGAAAGGGTGAAGGAGAAAGGGGAAAAGGTGAAGGGGAGGGGGAAATGAGAAATGGAAAAGGGAGAAAGGAGAAAGGAGCTGGGTGAAGGGCAAAGAAAGGAGGGAGAAGGGAGAAGGCAGCAGAACAAACGGAGAAGGGAAATGAAGGAGGGAGAAGGAAGCAGGGGGGCGATTATGTAACTTTCTCGCTGTCACTTCCACTTTTTCAAAATTCATGTCGGTTATCTTTTTTTGGACATTTTAATTGTTACAACAATTAAAGAAAAACCGACATGAATTTCGGAAAAGTGGGAGTCGATATAAAAGTGCAAAAGTTGCATAATCGCCCCCAAGGGGGAAGAAGGAAGGGGGAAAGAGGTTGTTTTGTTGTTGAGGGGCAGAAAGGAAAGAGAAATTTTCAAAAAAGTGGTAACTAAACATTGTTTTACGTATATCCCGAACAAAAAATTAAAAAATATAGTCTCTAGGTATTTTTGATCTTGAAGTGGCGCTTGTACTCAGTGAATTAATAATAAAAATTTAAGGATGTAGCCTGCTGAATATTATTTAGAACAAGTGTCCTTACTGATTTCATGATGATTAACGTAAATATAAGTAATTGCAAAAAAATAGAATCGTTTATTTAAAATATTTTCTATTCAATGTCAACTTTGTTGTGAAATAAAGAAATTGAAGAAAGATTGAAAAATCGCCTCTCACAAATCTCTTTGAAATTTGGTTAACTTTCATTTTTTTAAAACACCCGAATCGAATCAAAATTGTGAGAACTATTAGAGTAATTTCTCCAGAAGAACATTTTTTGCCGCTCTTTGTTACAGAGAGAAAGCCTTAGAAGGGGAATTTTTAAGGCTGGTATTGGTTATTATTGACAGACAAGCAGGTAGGGATAGGTGAGAGAGGGGATTCGAAGAGGTGTGGAAGAGGGTAAAGGGTGGATGGTAGAGGAGGCAATAGAAATGAGGTGGATGGCAGGTAAGGGAAAAAGGGAAAAGGGGGAAAGTGCGAAGAGTAAAGTGGAAAGGGTAAGGTGGAAAGGGTAAAGGGGGAAAAGAAACGTAGGAAGGGGAAATGGAAAGGGTAAGGAGAAAGGGATAAAGAAGAAGGGGGAAGGGGGCGTGGGAGGGGATAAAGGATAATGGGGGCAGGGAAAAGGGGAATGGGAAAGGGAGAAGGCGGAAAGAAAATGGGAGAAGGGTGCAGGGGAAGGGGGAACAGAGACAAAGGAAGCAGGAGGGAGAGGTTGTAATGTTGTTGAGGGGGAAAAGGGAAAGAGAAATTTTCAAAAAATGGTAACTAAGCATTGTTTTTACTTATATCCCGAAAACAAAATTAAAAAATAAGATCTCGAAGTACTTTTAATTTTGATGTAGCCCTTTCACTCATTGAGTTAAATAAATTTAATATTTCAATCTGCTGGATATTATTTGTAAAAAGTGCTTCTACTGATTTCATGAACTTTTACATATATATGAATAGTTGCAAAAGAATAGTATCGTTTATTTAAATATAATTTAAAAATGTATTTGTTGTTAAAAAGAATCAGAAAAGATTCAAAAATCGGTTCTCAAAAATCTCTTTGAAATTAAGTTAACTTTTGTTTGGAAAAAAGCTCAAAACAGACAAAAATTGTTAGCTTTATTAAACTAAGTTTTCCAGAAAAGGCTTTTCTGCCCACTTGTGATATGGAGACAAATCCTTAGAAGGGGAATTTTTAGGATTGCTATTAGGTATTATTAAATGCCAAGCTGGGAGGGGGTAGATTAAGGAGGGGATTCGTTGCAGTGTGGGAGAGTATGAAGGGTAGAGGAGTCAGTATAAATAAGGTGGGAGGGGCTAAAGGAAAGGGGAAAATGGAAAAGGGGAAATGTTGAAAGGGGGAAAAGGGAAAGTGGAAAGAGGAAAAGGGATAGGGAAAAAGGAATAGCGGAAAGGGAAAAAAGACAAAGGAATAGGTGAGGGGGTGGAGGGGAGGGAAAAAGCAAGAGGTAGTCTAGATTGGGAGGAATAGAAGGAGATTTGATGGATGGGTAGAGAAGGTAGGGAGTGAAAGGGGTGGATCAAGAGGGTGAGGGGAGAGTGTTGAGAGGGAAAAGGAATAGATGAGGAAAGGTAAAATAAGAGAATGAAAACGATGGATCTGAACAGGGAGGGGAGAGTGATGGGAGGGAACGGGTAGATGAGGAAAGGTAAAATAAGGATGAGGTAGGAGCGCAATAAGAGCGACAGGAATGAGAGTGACTATGCGGAGAGAAATCCTTCTGAGGGAAATTTTCAGGGTTGCTGTCAGTTTTTATTAGAAGTCAAGCTGGAAGAAGGTAGGCGAGGTAGATAATGAAGGGTACAGAGGGCAGAAGAATTATTGAGATGGCTACAGAGAGGGGCAGGGAAAAGGGGTAGAAATGAGTAGGTGTGGGGATAGAGGGGATGGAAAAAGGCAAGAGTGGGTCTAGTGAGAGAGGAATATGAGAGGATTTGAGGAATGGATAGGAGATGTAGAGAATAGAAAGGCAAAGGGAAGAGGTAGTTGTAGGGGAAGAGAGGAGGGAGACAAGAAAGAAATGGTATATAGAGGAAGGAATGGGAGGGGATTTGAGGGTCGGGTAGAACGTAGAGAATGGAAGGGGAAGAGGAAGGAGAAAAGGAAAGAGAAGAAGAAAAAATGGAAAATGGGGAAAGTGGGAAAAGGGAAAAAAAGAAAAAGGGAAAAATGGGAGGAATGGTAAAATAAGGAGAAGGTGGAAGGATAATAAAAGGCGCAGAAATTGGAAAATTCGGAAATTCGCAGAAAATACATGTGGGAAAAGGGAAAAAGAGAAAAAGGGAAAAAATAAGAAGAATGGTAGAATAAGGAGGAGGTAAAAGGATAATTAAAGGCGCAGAAATTGGAAAATTCAGAAATTGGCAGAAAATACCTGTGGGAAAAGGGAAAAAGAGAAAAAGGGGGAAGGGAAAAAATGGGAGGAATCGTAAAATAAGGATGAGGTAAAAGTACAATTAAAGGCGCAGAAATTGGAAAATTCAGAAATTCGCAGAAAATATCTGTGAGAAAAGGAAAAAAGAGAAAAAGGGAAATGGGAAAAAATGAGAGGAATGGTAAGATAAGGAGGAGGTAAAAGGATAATTAAAGGCGCAGAAATGAGAGGGAATGTGTGGAGAGAGAGAGAGAGAGAGAGAAGCAGAGAGAGAAAGAGAGATTGCCGTTGATCATATTATCCTTAAATCTTCGGCGATAATGGGATCCTCAACCCTCGAATTGCACCTGCTCACGAAAGGCAGTTAAGATCCGTTACGACTGGAAATTTTCACTCTCTTTACTTTTCTCCCCGTCACTCTTCTTTCTTCTGTTTCCTCTTCTCATTACATCAGGCCGACCCTCTTAAACTGCCACTCGATCAAAAAGAACACTGGAGAGTTTTACCATTTTCAAAGACTTGTCTCTTTCGCAGAAAATACCTGCCTGACTTTAATCCAGGGTTCCAAGCTTCCATTTTCCAGGCCGAAACGCGTTTCAGCAATAAAGAATTATTCAAGTTTTATAGAGAAAATTGCGTCAGATGAAAAAGAAATGCGCTTTTATTTTCCCATTAAAGTCTCGTAAATATAAAAGGCGCCGCTTTCAATGGAAAAAGTGGAATATAAGTGACTTAAGGAGAATGATATATTTATGCTGATGTTTTTTATGATGAATAAATTAAATGGAATTTTCTTTGGAGGAAAGCTCTTTTTAAGTATAAGTTAAAGCTTTTTAAATTCAGGATGTTTTTATTGTCCTTGTTTATATTTCATTATAACAAAAATATTGTGAATTCACTTTCTTTCGGGATAATTAATCTCTTCTGAATCGAAAGGGGTGAAGGAAAAGGGGAAAAAGGCCAATTGACAAGGGTAAAATAAGAAGGTAGAAGGGTGATAAAAGGGACAAGAATGAGAGGGAATGCGTGGGGAGGAATTCTTAGGCGGGGAATTTTTCGGGATACTATTGCTTATTTTGAGGGGTAAGGGAGGGAGGGAATTAAGGGTAGAGGAGAAAGTAGAAATTAGATGGAAATAGAAAAAATCGAGGGAAATGGAAGTGGTAAAAGGGGATCGATGAGGGTGTAGAGAAGAGGGAGAAAAGCAAGAGGTGGTTCAGAGGACTAGAAGTGGGAGGGGATTTGATGGATAAGTAGGACAGTAGAGAATGGAAAGGATAGTTTAGAAGGGCGAGGAAAGAGAAATGGGTGAGGAGGTAGATGAGGAAAGGTAAAATATGGAGGAGGTAGAAAGGTAATTAGGGAGAGAGGAGTGAGAGGGAGTGTGTGGAGAGGAATACTTAAAAGGGGAATTGTAAGACTTGCTATTGGTTATTATTGAGAGCTAGGCTCGGAGGGAGTAGGCGAGGGAGTGGATTAAGGGCAGAAGAGGCAGTAGAAATAATAGGAAGAAAATAAGGAATAGGTGAAGGGGTAAATGGGAGGGAAAAACGTCAGTGGGGTTCTAGAGGGCGAGGAATTGGAGAGGATTTGTGGGGAAGGGAAAGGGAAAAAAGTGGAAGAATATTTTGAAACATGTTAAGGGAAAAAACGTTTTGTCTAAACTGTGCGATAACAAGCAAGATCAAAGAGGATTAACGGAAGAAATAAAAGCACTTAGGGCGCGACCGTTTTCACCGCGAAAATGAAATATGGAAATTCTAGGAGCTTAGACCAGCATTTCTTCTTTCTCTAGTCTTTACCAATCTGTATTCTTTGTCTCCCTCTTCATTCCTTCCTCCCTTAACCCAATTGAGAAAGAGAAAACACAAAGAGTATTCGGCGATATTGAGCCACTAGATGCGACCTACTTGCGACAGCCAACCTTACCTTCCTTTCTTGTCTCGTTGCCCTCCTGACCCCCAACAACATCCTAACCCAATAATACCGGCAAGGGAAATTTACGGAATTCACTTTTGTCTCAAGAAAAAATTTCATTTGCCAAGCCCTTGAGGTTCTCTCCTTTCCACCTGCCATTGATGTTCTAATCACTTTCTCAAACGCCTTCAAACTTATTTTTGGGATTTTTCACGACATTTTTCAAAAATCAATCCTCAAAATTGCTTTTTTTCGATTTTTTTTCTATATTTTTGTTTCTGAAAAAATGGAATTTTTTTGTAGTAAATTGTACCGTTTGACTTTGTCTGCGTTAAATTATTCGAAACCATACATTTTTATGTAAAATGACCGAAAAATCCGAATTTCGTGGTCCCAGTCACTTTCAATAAAACCTAAAAAGTATGGGCGTATAGCGTAATTTAGGAATTTAATTATTTAAACTGTTTTAATTAATTTTGCAGGAAAATTTTTCGTACCGTTTTCAATTCGATCCTAGGGAAAATATAACAAGTCGCATTACAGCTTCGACGTCAATCCTAGTTTTGAAAAAAAATAAAGTGGAAGAGTACACCCACATTCCGATCGAATTTCACCGCAGGCAACGCCTCGAATTTCCACTGGGACATTATGTCAGGAACATTCCCTTTTCCTCCTTTTTTCCCCCTCCTATCTGAGCTCCTTCAACTTCAATTTGCGACGGAAAATCACGTCATAAATCTTTAGGTCTTGAGCTGATTTGGAAGGCTAACGAAAACTCAATTAAAATTAAAGAGCTCCGCATCGAATGTACAAAAAATGGTTCTTAGTCAACATGACTAACTATAAATTTTTTAATATAATATCAAAAGACAATAAACAGAAAAATGGACTGTTTTTGCTAAAAAAAATTGCCAAACTTCTAATTTTTACATGAATTTTAATAGAAAAATTCGTCTATTATTGAAATGTTATACTTAGCCTAGCAGGGAACGGATTTGAATTCGTTTACGGGTTGTTTTATCATTTCTTAGATATCCAAGCAAGGAAATGGATATTTTCTAAAAAACCAAAACCACGGGAGATTTTTGATTATACTATTGGGGTCGGAAATCCATTCACAGTAAACGTGGGAAACCTTGCATACCATGAAAATTGTTTGAATTTATTTTAAAGTTTGTTTTAACATCCCTGAAAGACTCAACCAAGGAAATCGATATTTATAACAATCACAAACAATTCCAGACAAAGTAGATTCGACCGTTTTTAATTGTCAAAAAGTGCTGCAACATTTCATAAATCTCTGATGAAAATGCGCACCAAAGCTTGAAAATGAAATAAGATATTGTTAAATTGATTGTTGAAAAAAATGATAATAAGGGATGTTATGCATAACACATTCATTGATTCTGTTTATATTCATCATTTCAGATTTCAAATTGATTGAAGTTTTGATATTTTTCCTAATGTAAATTGATTCAATAATTCTTCTCTCAGAGGTATTATTTTCCCTAGCCCAAATTTTAATATTATCAAAGTCAAAAAATGATCAAATTTCTATGAGTGTTGTGAAAAGTCTGTGTTTAAATTGCCAATTGCCAATCCAAAAATGTACAATAAATGTACAAACAAAAAAAAAGTGGGGAAAAAAAGAGTCAACGAAAATCAACCAGACACTCTTTTTTCCGTCTTTTTTACACTACTGGGTGCCAACATGTTTCGAAACCAATTTAAACTTCCTGCATAAATGTACAATCGATGTACAAAAAAAAAAAAGAGAAAGAAAAAGAAAGAGTCAATGAAAACTTCTCCCTTATCAGGGATAATTTATAGGAAAACAATAGGTACAAAAATGAAGAATTGTTAGATTAGACAATCATTATTACCTGAAAATAAAATATATATAATTGATAGTAATTACTGTTTTGGTACATACTTCATTCATTGATTGAAAATTGATTTTTGACATAGGCGAACTCTTCTAAATAAATCCCAAAGTCAGATTATTTTATTTTTAAACTGGAAATTGATTCACACATATTTAAAATTAGGACAAAAACTAAAATCACTGTATCCAATTAATGATTCCGTCCCAAATTCTGTTGTATCTCACAAGATCTCTTCATAAATTAATAGCTTTGTTACCTTCTTTCTTTATAAATAGTATTTACATAGACACTCTCTATTTTTGATTTCTCTCATGATACAAAATTTTAACATCATCTCAATTGAAATCATGCCCATGTGTAAGTCTATATTTTGTAAGGACCGAGTAATATCTTGCATTTCTATGAAAATTATTTTTGTGTTCATCTGTTCTTGTTCTAAGTGACCTCCTCGTTTGCCCTGTATAAACAGCATCACATTGTCTACATTTGAATTTGTAAATTACACATTATTTTTCCAGTTTCTCATATTTGTCTTGAGACTCTTTACCCAATTTCACAATCAAGTTGCTTTTGGAAGAAACTCTATATATTTTAGGTGAGCTCGATTTTCCTAACATTGATTTCAAGATACTTGAGATTTTTTCAAAATAAGGTGGGACAACCGTATTAAATCTATTCCTATTGTGATCTTGTACATTTTTTGTGTGCTGATTATTGCCTTGACTCTTAATTTAAACAATTCAGTCATTAATATACTTAATAATAGATTTAATGCTTTCACGATGATTCATTATGATGAAAAGAGGTGTTTCGGGTTTCAATCGTGTGCAA